>CM028928.1:1399826-1769826 GCA_016801845.1 Polydactylus sextarius | reverse complement strand
TTTATATATATATATATATATATATATATATATTAGAAATCTTCTTCATTTTCCTTTACTACATAGAGTCCCACGCTAAAGGTGTTTCATGCTTTTACTTTGAAAGCCGCAGTTGAAATGACAACCTGCTGCTCAGCTGATCATCTCCAGTTGATTTTATTTCATTTCATTTCATTTTCAGCCTCAGAAACACAGTGGATGTTGTAACTGTGTCTGTGTTGTGACTCATTCATTCTTTTTAGACTCTGATCTGGTCTTTGACGTTTGATAGTAACTTATCTTAGACCAACTGACCCCGAAGCCGCAAATAACTACAGGTTCTCAATTGTTCCTCAAATTGTTTTTTTTTTTTATCTCAAAGTGGAAACTCAGTAGTTACCACTTCTACGACTCAGGAAACTCCTCTGACATCGCTGTGGTTGACACTTCCTAGTACAACTCTATTTACCTAATATATTGTTCTGTTTTTCTTCTTCTTCCCACTCAGACTCATAATGTCACGCTCCACTGTGTCAAACAGCTTGTTACAGTCAGTGGAGCCGCTTCCCCTGTTGACGTCAGCTCAGTCTAATCAAAACTCAATTCTTTTATTTATTTTATTCATTTTTAAGCTGCAGCTGTGACCAGGGAGGAATTTAAATCTTTGCGAGTTGATTTCAGGTGTTTTCACACTTGGATCCTTTAAACAAACTGAACTCAGTCCACGAAAACTGGACCAACAGAAAACGGACTCAGTTGTGTTTGTGTTCACGTTGTGAAAGAGGACTGGCTTCTTCTTTCTGGTCACTTCAGCTGTGATGGAGTCTCAGTCCTCTTTCTGTTTTGCTTCTGTAGAGCTCTCAGACCTTCACTGCTCGACATTCTGGGTAGTTTTCATGCAGGTCATAAAACCAGGGGACAGGTCACAGAACCAGATCAGATCCGTTATCTGTTATTTCTACATTTTTTCACACAACCCTGGGAAAATGAATGGTGACATGATAGGTTTGGATACAAAATATTATGAATGAAACGTGTTTTATTTGGAAGCAACTAGTGGTGTGATTTACTTACCAACTTGTAGCATTAGTTGCACTATTAGATGCACGTCTATAGCTGCTGGAGGTGGTCTGAGTTCAGTTCGGTTTAAAGTGGTCTGAGCGTCCACATATGGGCCAAAAAATCTCAGTTATCGATATGAGTTTGCTTTAAAGGTTGAACGGGACCGAGCGGGACAACACCTTTATTTTGCTCAGTTGCAGTGAGGTCGCTCTAACTTTTGAGTCACTTTTTCCATCCTCCAAAGTGACTCAGAGTTGAATCAACCAAACTGAACGATACAGGTGTTCCTAATAAACTGGCAGGTGATTAGATATGATTATTTGTTATATTATGTTGCAGTTGCAGCTTCAGTCTCATAAACATATCAATAATAAGAAAAAAAGAGACCAATCGCAGCACAGCTGGAGGAACAATGTCAGATCTGCTCCAATATCTGTACACACACACACACACACACACACACACACACACACACACACACACACACACACACACACACACATATATATATATACATAATATAATAAATATATAATATAATATATAATATTAATTAATAATATAATAGATATAATAAATAATATAATAAATATAATATAATAAAATATATAAATAAAATAAAATTTATATAGATTTATATATTTTTATATAATAAAATTATATAAAATATATAAATCTATAATCTAATCTATATATATAAATCAGAAACTATGTCTCTCTGCTCCATGTTGCAGCAGTTTGAAGTCGTTTCCTCGTCTTTCTGTCCATTTCACGTCATGTTGTAGCCATCTCTGACTGTAAAGACATGAAAAACAGCTGTTTTTCATGTCTTTACTGTCACATTGTGTCACTTTCAAGCCTTTTCCTTCTCTTTGGCTCCATGTTTTCATCACTCTCCATCTGTCTTGTGTCTGTTTGTGGATGTTTTTTTGTCTCTTTGCTGTGTTGCACTGCGTCTCTGCGTCTCTTTGTCCATGTGATTGTTGTTTTTTTCATCATTTTGTGTTTGTTTGGTGTCTGTCAGCGCTGCTCGTCGCTCATAATTTCCTGTTAACACTTCAAAATAAGTGTGAATCCACATTTTAACCTGTTTGACTTTGTTCTGCAGCAGATTTCACCTCATTTGTTCCTCTTTATTTTACTTCCATTTAATTCATACATGAAGGAAAAACTAAAGAAACGTTCACATTTATTATTCAGAACTTTGTGTTTTGTGAAGATGCATCAGATCAATTGACTAGTTACTTCTCCGCTCACTGTAAATATTTCAACTCTGTAGAATTTATTTTTGATCAGTTTTGATCTTTTATGTTTATTATTTTATCATTTTTTACATTGTTTGATTAAAAAGTCTCTTTCTGTCCTATGTTCACTTTATTCCGCGGTCAGAGCTCTCAATACGTATATATATATATATATATATATATATAACAACATGCAACAGCAATGAAACACAAACCTTCATCACACTCATCTTGTCTTCTTCTTTCCAGACGGCCGGAGGCACCGAGGAGATATTTTTTAAGAATTTAGACGATCTGATTCGTCACTACAAGAAGAAGAACCAGGGTTTGGCCATGCACCTGCGTCACTCTGTCAAGAGGAAGACGGCTCTGTTGATCCGACATCACAGACCACAGGAAAATCCTCCAAACCCACCAAATCCTCCAAATCCACCTGTAGGTGCACGTTCACCGAGGAGACAGGAAGTTGAGTTCAGAGACGAATACGATGCCGACTATGAGAGTATGTCATATATGTATATTTATGTATATTTATGTATATATATTTACAGTATGTTTATACTTTTTAACCTTCTCCTCTTCCTCCAGATGTTTCTAACTCAGACTATGTTGAAGTTCTTCCTGATTAAACTGGATTTAATCCTGAATAACGAACAAAGACTTTGGACTCGTTCTGTTCATGTGACTGTGAACGATCATCAACAACCAACGATCAGTCAGTGGATTATTGAGATGTTTTTTTGCTTCAGACGTTTCTGTGTCTCCAGAGGATGAATCCTGCTGACTTTCCCTCCGGTGGCACCAGCGAGTTGATACTTGTACTTGTGGATTTCCATGAAATCTGACACAGGACGAGGTGACGTTACTCTCTCATGTTCTCTACTGTTGTTTGTTTGTTTTTTTAGATGTTGAATCTAGAAACAGAAATAACAGTCTGCCTTCTCTCATCTGATTATTTGATTATGTGGTTGAAACATTCATATGCACAAGAAAACTTTAAACCGAAACAAAGTTTTAGTATTTGTCAGCTGTGCTCTTATCAGCTGGTCGTTTCTCTTATCAACTTCTGTGAGATGCTTACTGACAGTTTTATTTTTATCCAGCAAATATTAAAACCACTTAACGCCATCACACTCTCAAACAGTTCACATAGCTCAAGTTAACTGATGATAAAATGAAACATAACGTCATAAACGTTCTGGGCAGTCAGATGTTTTTTTTTTTTACTTCTCAGGACCAAGAAATAACACAAGTAAACCAAAACCACAACGCATGTCTCAACAGTTCTCGACTTGTTTGTCCTCTGAGTTTACAAGTGAAATCGTTTGAATATAATTTGACAAAAAAAAGAACAGACAAACGTTTTTTAGAACTTGTGTTTTAAAGAAGTTAAAACTGTCAAAATGTGTTTATGGTGACGAGCTGACGTCCACTACAACATGTTTGTTGTTTGTTTGTTGAAGTTTTTGTCAAAAGTTTCAGTTACAAAGTGTTTCTTTGTAGTTGTTTGTCATAACTTGGTGCCATTTTGTATCATTTTGTTGCCAAATTCAGAACCAAATAGAATAGAATAGACTTTATTTGTCCCACCAAGGAAAAATGTATCAGCATCAAAAACATCAGAAACTGTTTCTCTCTGCTCCACGTTGCAGCAGTTTGAAGTCGTTTCCTCGTCTTTCTGTCCATTTCACGTCACGTTGCAGCCATCTTGTCTCTTTGTGGTTGTTTTCTTCTCTTCGTAGCCGTTTTTCATGTCTTTACTGTCACATTGTGAAGCCTTTTCCTTCTCTCTGGCTCCATGGTATCATCACTCTGCAGCCGTCTTGTGTCTGTTTGTGGATGTTTTTTGTCTCTTTCTTGTGGTTTTGTGCCACTTTGCTGCTGCTTTCTGTCTCTTTGTAGCCGTGTTGCATCACTTCCGTGTCTTTGTGTCCAGTTTTGCGTCTCTGCGTCTCTTTGTAGTTGTTTATTTGTCCGTGTGATTGCATTTTTTGTTTTTTTTTGTTTTTGCATTTTTTTTATCTCGTCATTTTGCATCATTTTGTGTTTGTTTGGTGTCTGTCAGCGCTGCTCGTCGCTCATAATTTCCTGTTAACGCTTCAAAATAAGTGTGAATCCACATTTTAACCTGTTTGACTTTGTTCTGCAGCAGATTTCACCTTATTTGTTCCTCTTTATTTTACTTCCATTTAATTCATACATGAAGGAAAAACTAAAGAAACGTTCACATTTATTATTCAGAACTTTGTGTTTTGTGAAGATGCATCAGATCAATTGACTAGTTACTTCTCCGCTCACTGTAAATATTTCAACTCCTATTATTTTATCATTTTTACACCGTTTGATTAAAAAGTCTTTTAAAAATTGTATTTCTCGAACTTCTCTGAATTCTTGTGTTGACTTTGCTCCTTGCTCCTTGGTCAGACTTCTCAGTATGTTTGTCTGTGCAGACACATCATTACCACACATCCTGTCTGTTTTCACATCTGCCCCACAAACTGCCTTATTTGCTGACCTTTTTTTGACACATTAAACGCCTCACTTTAGAATTTGTTCTGCACATTAAGTAGTGGACATTCGTCTTGTTTCTTTCTAGAGATGAATGTGTTATTACACATTTGATATAAATGTATTTGTGCAGCATCTTTTCCTGTTTGAAATTGTTCAACCAAACACATGCGCATGCAAGACAAACAACAAAGGTAAAAGAGAGAAAAAAAGAACGAAAGAAAAAAGGCGGACACGTTCAGTGGTGGGTTTTTGACAACTCATGTTGGTTTAACCACAGTTTCCACACAGAAGCTCTAATACATCTGTATGAGTGACTCTGACTCTGAGATGTGAGAACTCACTAGTGATCTATAACGTAATCTATCTATCTATCTATCTATCTATCTATCTATCTATCTATCTATCTATCTATCTATCTATATATCTATCTATCTATCTATCTATCTATCTATCTATCTATATATCTATCTATCTATCTATCTATCTATCTATCTATATATATATATATATATATATATATATATATGTGTGTCCTTTTTCTGATGACGTAATGTGTTTACAGTTTTTCTCGCTTTAGTGCATTTCTCAATACAATCAATTTAAACTGCAAACGTGCAAAAAATCAAGTATTAATGTCAGTGAAACTTCATTACATCATTGTTTCTGATCGAGGTCGTCAGACTCTGTCATGTTGTCAGTTATGACTGTTGGTGTTTTATAATGTGAAGGCTTAAATCTTGTTAACAGTTGATACAGACTAACAGTGTTATTCTGATGCAGTCACCACGGTGCTAATGTCTTCTTGAGGACACAGTAGTTCTCTCAACATTTGTCTTCACTCTTCATCTTCAACATGATGAGCTCAGATGTAGCTCAGAGCTGACGACTTTTACTAAAACCTTGGAGTGAGATCTGGTGGTTGTAGTAAATGTGTGTAAAAACAAGAAGATGTGATGATTTGATGAGGATTTGTCTTCGTTTTTTCAGCCCACAATGACTGACAGAGAAGGTTTAATTGATTTGGTTGCAGATAAACTTGTAAAGATATTTTGAAGACAAACTTTTAAAGGAAACAGCAGCTGGTAACTTGAAATACGTCAAGGTGACGACAATAAAATCGATACGTCACATCACTGCTTTCTATTTCTGAAACTTAACGTTCCTCTGAGACCGGTTCATTAACTTCGGAGACATTTCCAGGAAATAACAGTTCAACACTTTTTACATGTCAGACCTAAACATTTCGACATGATTCACTGATGTTGATGATGCACTTGCCAGTTGCACATAAGCGTCTGTCTAAGTTCACAAAAACATCTTTAAAATAACAATGACATAGAAACTGTTGTTATGATGTGAGCAAATGACTAGAGAATGTGATCAAACAAGAAGTTTAGAGAATTTAAATATTCTGTTCTGAGAAATTAACCAGAGCAGCTGAGAAAAAACACAGGAACTAATGTTTATGCAAACACAGTATTTCAGGTCTCTTTTCTAAATCAAATCTGTCAAACACAAAAAACTCCCACAGTGAAATATGTGTGACATTTATACTGTTGGCTCAGATGCTCATCTGCTCATCAGGCTTAGATGCTCGTCACAAAAAGAAAACACCTTCAGAGCACAACATCAGATCAACATGTGGTGACTGACCTCACATCTTAGTGACTTCTGGAAGTGCGGTTTTGTTGCCATTTAACATTCAGTTGAGGTTTTAGACAACGATGTTTTTGTTGTTTTAGGTTTGTACCCGACATGCATGCATATTCCACTGCACAGTAAAGTTTCTGTGACATTAATTTGTGCAGATGTTTAGTTTTTATTTGGATGTAGTTATAGTTTTTTCTCTGCAGCTTTCATTCATATCTCAGATCAGAAGTTTCCACATCCTCTAGTTACTCGTTCACATGATATCAACAGTTTTTTTGTTTTGTTATTTCGCAAATGCTTTTGTAAACTCATCGTGTTGCGATGATCAAAATACTTCGTACTAATCCTCAGTTGAACCGTCTTGTTTAAGTCATCACATGCAAAAACGTTGAACTATCAGAAACAATTTATCAGTTTTATTTTCTACATTTTTTTCTCCTAAACTGCTGAACTGGTCTCAGGTGAACGTTAACGTTCTCTGTCAGCCGTCGTGGGCTGAAAAAACAAAGACAAATCTTCATCATATCATCACATCTTCTTGTTTTTACACGTTTACGACCACCACCAGATCTCACTCCAAGGTTTTGTAAAAGTTGTCAGATCTGAGAAGATGAGGAAGAAGTGAAATAAGAGCTGAATGCACCAAATAAACTGAGAAAAACTGTAATATACAAAAAAGACACCAGAGAAAAACCACAAACCACTGATACTGACACTTTATTGACCTGATAAACACATTACATATACGATCAACTATGGTAATTAATTTACATTATTCTATTTTGTTTTGTTGCTCTTTGTTGCTGCATTTTATCAGAATGTCAATGAACAATATTTTTTGCTGTAAAAGCAGAAATATAAAATAGGCTGAACATTTAGGTTTTGATTTTTTTCCAGTTTAATTGAAAATACAACTGAAATTTAAATATACCTTTATTTTATTTTTACTTTATTTCATTTTATCTTACTTTATATTATTTTATTTTACTTTACTTCATTTTATATAATTTTGTTTCATTTTATTTTTCTTTATTTTGTTTTGTTTTGTTTTATTTTATTGCACTTTATTTTAATTTACTTTATTATATTTTACTGTATTTTATTTTACATTATTTTATTATTTATTTATTCATTTATTTATTGTTTTGCTTTATTTTATTTTATTTTACGTTATTTTATTTTACTTTATTATATTTTACTTTATTTTATTGTATTTTATTTTACTTTGTTTTATTATTTATTTATTTATTTATTTTGTTAAGGCACGTGGGACGTCAACGGCTGATTCTAGCTCCGCCCATTTTAATCTGACGTGTTTCGTAGTGGCCTCTACCAACACAGGTTTAAAAAACGGGGGTTTTGAGACACTTTTACTTCCTTTGAATAATCAAAATATCACGATGAAACCTTCTTATGAACGTTTAAATATAGTGATGAATTAATTCAGTTACATAATTAGTTAATTTTTGTCAATATTAATCATTATCGACGTTTTATTTTTTAGTTTTAATCCACCTTCTCTCCCCCTTCTCGTGAATGGTTCGGTCCGCGGCCGTTCGAAGCTTGAAGCGGGAGGAGGCCGTTGTGTCACCGGCTGATTGTTGATAGTTTCTTGAAGAAAGAAACAACACGACAGGTAGTTTTAATCAAACAAGCACGAAGCTTTTGCCGTTGTTATCATGTGGTTGTTTTAAAATAAAGGAGCAGCGGTTAAAAAAAAGAAGAAGTAGTCATAAGCCGCGTTTGAATCTGCTCGTTTTAGTCGCTGTTGTCATGGAAAAAGCAGCGGCTAGCTTAGATGCTAGCTAGTGTTAGCATCTCAGAGGTTCAAGATGGACGTTTGAAAGAGTTGTTTTCTTCCTGCTTCCAGCTAATTTATCGGGTTTTTATTTATTTTTCGCTCTACAGGATGGATCTGACTACGTGTCTGAAGTCTCTGCTGTTGGTTATCCAGCAGTACAGAGACAACAGGACGGCACAGCACGCAGCGCAGCTACAGAAACAAGTGGAGGTGAGCGCAGCTTTAACAACAACAACATGGAGCTGCTCTGATTTATAGAGACACAGGTGTGATGACAGAGTCTGTAGACAACAGGAATAAGTAGGGAGGCACCGATGTGAAAACTTTGACCGATATCGGTATCTACTATAAATATCTGCAGACACTGTCAATACCGATATTTACCGATACCGATTTATTTTTTTCTATAATGTCTCAAATTTTCTACAAACTGGAAAAACACCACTGTAAATTTGAAAAATAAAACTTTGCTCTTTATTTATAGAAAGGGTCACATTATGAAAGTCAACAACTTCAACAACAGTTTGTTTAGATTGAAGTTACCTGCAGCAGCAAGTAGCAAACCGAACGTAGGCTACGTTACATTATAATAAAATGTTTTTACGTCTCGAGAGAATCTTCTGACCCAGATTAGACGTCCTGTCGTTTCCAGAGCAACATCTGTTCCAACGCCACCGCTTGTCATCGACTATATAATTTATCTCGATAACATTCTCCGGCCAAGTCACCAACCTCACACACTGCGGTCGTGTGATCACATCACAGCACTTTTCATCCACAGTGTGAGGTTTGTTTTGCAAACAGCAGTTTTCTGTACAGTTTTAAAGTTTTACTTTCTTTCTGTTGGCTCAGCAGAACTCACATTATTTTTTTATTTAAATTAGTATTTAAAGTAGCCACAGAATTAATATTTACTTTGTCTAAGTCAATTAAATCAAAGTGGTGTCAATCACAGCCTAGAAAATAATGTTTTTATATTTCATTTTTAGTTGCCTCCAGGTTCTCCTCTCCCCTGTTGGATTGAACCTAAATAAAAATCCGATTTTATTCCTGTTCATATTCCAACTATATTCTACGATGTTACCATTAAATGTTACGTCAGTGGAATAGTTCATTCAAACTTACATGTTGACTCGGGTCATTTCCTCCCTCGTCGTCTCTCTCTCCCTCACTGCTGCAGCAGTGTTAGTTTTACAGTGACTCATGTGTCAAACTCTCTCCAGGCCTGAATTAATACCTCCAACTCTATCGGGTAAAATAAGTGGATCTTTTGTTTCCTCCGGTCGTCATGGTTTCTCATGGTATCAGAGCTCCATTGATGATGGCTTTTTATAGTGGTTGTGTACGCGCGTAATTTAAGGTAAATATATCAGAGTTGAATGAACTAATTCAGATCAGCTGTTCTGGAACCAGACACTCAGAGTTTCCCATCTCAGAGTAAGTTAACTCGGAGTTCAGGGATAAACTCAGAGCTTTTTGAACCTCCTTTCTGAAATATCCTCCTGAACAAGTTCCCTGTCCCTCCGCCCGTTCTCCCACACACCAAGTCTCACCCAACTGAATATGACGTCTAAAGTTGGCGAATTTGTTGACATCGGACCGATGTGAATAAGTTTAAAAAAAAAAAAAAAAAGTCACATATCATCCGATATCGGCGGTCTGATATATTGTGCATCACTAGTAATAAGGTGGTTAATTTAATAAAATATGTTGTAGTTAAGCAGAAAATCATCAATATTTTGTCAAATATCGTCAATATCTCATCAATATTTATCAAACATGAATAAATAATAGTGTTTGTTTGATGTCCATGATGTGCAGATTAAAAGAATGTACAACATCACAATGATGAATGAACCTCTCTCCAAAGTGTTTGTCAGCACAGGAGGAAATTTCTGATAAAGTCAGAAATATAAATAAAAACGTACAATCTACATGTCGACACCTGATGAGTGATGATATGAGCTGTTGTCTGATACAACAGTCCTGTAAAACTGATGATTGTTTTCTACTTATTGCCTTAATAAAACATTTCCTGTTTTTGTTGATAAACAGACAAAACAAGGCAGGTGTTTCCCCTCTGATATTTCCCCTCAAACCTAAAATATCAGTGTAGTAATTTTAGCTTTACTGAAAATTCTGTTCTCTGTGTACGATTTACAGGAAATGTCGGGGCTCAAATGTGAACAGCTGCTGTCATCAGGTCAAGTTTTACCCAGTGAGTGTGTGAGTGGACTGGTGGAGCTGGCTGGAAACACAAACACCAGCTCAGCTCTGAAGAGCTCCATCATCTCCTTGCTGGCACAGCTGGGTACTGTACACACACACACACACACACACACACACACACACACACACGTACCATCACATTAAAAAGAAGTGATGCACAAAAATAAATAGGATCTTAGGTTAGAATAAGATGCTGCGATGCTTATTACTGTATTGACCCTGAATATAACGACGACTCCTTCTTCAAGATTCATTTTTGGAAAAAATTAGCAAACAAACACATGACCTGAGGCTGCGTCATCTAGGACGGGTGTTTCTTTTTATCATATATTGTTGGGTTTTGTCTCTAATGACAGAGACAGTGTAGAGCACAGGTGTCAAACTCTTACTCAAAGAGCCGTGTGGCTGCAGGTTTTTGTTCCAACCAGTCAAGATCACACAGTTTGACCAATCGACTGTGTGAAGACTGAGATCAGTTAATTAAATGAATCAAGTCTGGTGCTGCTGCCGCTAGGTTGGAACAAAAACCTGCAGCCACACGGCTCTTTGTGGAAGAGTTTGACACCTCTGGTGTAGAGACAGAAATGCAGGAGAACACACAGAGAAGCTCGTCTGGGTCAGGACTCAAACTGACAAACAGCTGCAGTATAAATACACCACAGTGATACGACATGACCACTCCACTGACCAGGCAATCGATCATTAGCATTAGCATTACAGCTAACAAGGTCCTATCTTGAAGCTATGATTAAACTATGACGGCACCACAGTCTGGTCAACGTCTAAAAAACACTGTCTCCTCTGATGTTTGTTAACTTGATCAACGTTTGAGACTGTTTTCTAGTGAGTCTCTGTGTCGTAGTCACATCTCTCCAGGTCTCTGGTGTGAGAGAGAAGAAGAAGACGTTTGACGCCACCTGTTGGTTCAGACCCCCGGGTCTCTGGATCCTGAATATAAGACCACCTGACTTTCTCAGACTTATTTCTAGAGAAAAAAATACCGTCTGTTATTTGGGTCAATAGTAGTTGATACTGAGGTATATAAAGTCGCCTTATGTTTAACTTTACACTCTCTCCTTCAGCCTGTGATGACGACAGTCGAGAGATACTTCACAGCAGCTACAACCTCACTGGCACGTTGGCCTCCATCATCCACTGCCACAGTGCTACACCAGAGGAGCCTCTAGTTCTCCAGGTGAGACCAGGATCAGTGTTTAAGTGTAACACCAGATCACAGATATTTTGAAGTTAATCACTGGCTCTTCCTGTGTTTTTGTATTTCAGTGTTTACAGGTTCTGCAGAAACTGACGTACAACACGCGTGTCTTCCAGTCGACGAACTATCTCCACGAGCTCATCGCGTTTCTCATGACCAACATGTAAAACAAACATTTTATCATCCACTCTGATCTAATGATAGTGGTGCATCGCTGTGTTTATTAAAAGACATTCAGCTGACACTGTCACACTCTTTCACCACAGTCAGTCTCACAACGATGACATCATCATGTTGTGCCTCGGCCTCATGGCCAACCTGTGTCGTGACAACCACTCGGTGCAGAGCCACGTTAAATCTCTGGTGAGTCTCTGCTGAAACACCTACACAGGGTGTGTGGACAGATTATGTTGGTGATAGACAGATTTTTTAAAAATATAAACTGCACACAGATCCAAAAATGAGGTCATGAACCAAGTCTGTCAGTAGACGTCCTCAACATAAACATCATCAGCCCACTGAAACGTCTTTTTAATCACACTTGGTTATTTTGTGTAATGTCTGGTTCACACTAGTCGACACCATGGATCAGTGAGTCTCAGTCTCTGTTGTGATCGTTGGCGACTTGTGTTCCCATGATGTGGAGTCTCAACAACTGGTCTGAGACCTGTAGTGTTCACACTACAAGACTTGTCAGTGATTGACTCCCGATCACACCGTGATGTCACCAAACTCTACGTCTGGTCACGTGAACTAGACAGGATGTAGCCGCTGCTTCTCACCGTGATTTACAGCCGTTTATTGTTGATTTAGCACCGGTGAAGACGCTGCCTCCGACACAGACTAAACCGCTAAACCGGCGTGTAAACATCACCATGGCAACACGCTGGTTTTTACGGTGGAGCTGAAATCAGCAGCAGACCTCCCCGGTACCGGGTAACATCTGGATCAGACGCGGGGAGTTTGTAGAAAGTGAAAATGAAAGAAAAAGCGTTAAAACGTCAGACTTTTAAACGTGGTTGTGAGTGAATCAGTGAGACGGCAGCAGCATTTATCTCACATCCCTCCTCTGATTGGCTGTCGCTCTTTGTCAGTCTCTTCAGACTCCTCCAGTTTTCTAACATGACAGATCCAGTCCCGGTCTCAGACCAGGTCCCGACGGCCTCTGATGGAGTCGTTAGGGCTGTTGACACATTATGATCATTAACTGATGATTCACCAACCATCAGAGGACCAAGTCCACCAGACACCACCACTGGAGATCACTGGTGGAGTCCACTAGTGTCAACTAGGGTTAATATATATATGCGTTTGTGTGTTTTTAGGACAACGTGAAGCCGTTTTATCGCACGCTGATCAACTTCCTGGCCCACAACAGCTTGACTGTGGTGGTCTTCACTTTGTCCATACTGTCCAGCCTCACTCTGAACGAGAAGGTTGGAGAGAAGGTTGGTGGAAAAACAGCTGTGGAAACATCTTTATTTTACATTCTCTATAGATGTGGTTACTACACCTATTTTTTCTCACTCAAACCAAAAACAATCAACACAACCGTATTTCTTCAGGCTTTACTCTAAAAATTGTGTTTGAATTTAACCTTCTGATGGAAAATGAACTGATAGCAGCAAATTGATGCAACAGCAAACAGTAATTGTGAGATGTTCCTAATTAAATGCTCAGTCACTGCTCATTCAGTTCTCAGTGTTGAGCTTTAGTTTTAATCATCATGTTTCTAAGTAAACAAATTTTAATTGTTATCACAAACAACTGTTTGTTCCCTTTTCTGCTTCTTCCTTTTTTCACTTCCACAAATAAGAATCTCATATTCATTCTGAAGCCTGAGTTCACAAGTGTGTTTGTTTCCATCAGCTTTTTGATGCAAAGAACATTCATCAGACCTTCCAGCTTGTGTTTAACATCATTGTGAACGGCGATGGCACTCTGACCCGAAAATACTCAGTCGATCTTTTGGTCGACCTGTTGAAGAATCCAAAAATAGCAGACTTCCTGAGTCGGTACGCCCACTCACACCCCCACACCCCCACACACACTCACACACATACACACACTACCACCACAAGTGTTTCATCAGTGTGAAACAGGCTGCAGTGATGTTAAAGGATATTTTTCCATCACTAGGTACCAGCACTTCTCAGCATGTGTGTCTCAAGTCTTAGGACTGCTGCAGTTGAAAGACCCAGACTCTGCCACCAAGGTTTGATAAAATGCATCATGAAACACTGATGATTCAGTAGTATTCAGATGAAATCGTGTGTTAGTAGGAGATGGTGTATGTTGTCTTGAATGAGCTCACTCAGTTGTGTGTGTTGCAGATTTTAGAGCTGCTCCTGGCCATGTGCAGCGTCCCCGGTCTGCGCTCGCTCCTGTGCGAGGTGGTTTTCAAACCGGTGGGGGTCAAACTCAGAGCGGCGGGGCGAAGGCAGGTGGTCGGAGCAGACGGGCGCCGGGTGGAGCCCGGCCTCGCTTTGGTGCAGTTGCTGAACTCGCCTGTGGATGGAGCTGAAACCTGTTCGCTCCAGACCCTGCACCTGTTGAACGAGCTGCTGGAGGTGAAGTATAACATCACTAGAAGAGGCCGGGGATGATTGAAACACTTGTTGTCTCAGCTTCTATAACTTGCAGAATATTTATGGTACAGAACTAAAATGTTGATACAAAGTTTCCTCTTTTGTCGACTATAAATATCAATGACTTTTTCTTATTTGACATCAAAGACAGAGTCTCACTACATTGCTCCATCACTACCAGGGAGGTTGAAGAATTAAAAACTAAATCTACGTCTGTAGAAGTTTATGTGACGTGTCGACACTAAATCTTCTTCCTGTGGTTTAATAAGAACAAAAACTAGTCGTCACTGATGCTACATGAAGAACATGGATCCTAACGTTAGAAGAAGTTTCTTCACCAACATGATGTGATAATAAACACAACCAGCAGCTGCTGATCCACATCAACAACAGGAAGATGTTTGACTCTTAAAGAAACAACAAACATGAAACTGTGTTTATCTCCAGTGATGAACATGAGTGTTAATGTGTGTTGTGATGACAGATAAATGTTGGTCTCCACTAACTGACACATCTGATCCGATGGTTGAAAACAGTTGGATCATTTTCTATAAAAGGTTTTTATTCCAACGTCCCGCCTCGTCAGTCATTGTTTAGCAGCTGTAGCAGCACCACGGTTGAAACCAGCATCGATGAAATGACTCGTTTTTACTAAGAACCTCGTCTTTAACCTGCTACAAGTGACCTCATTCAACCTTCAACAACCACCTGACCAACACAGACACTTGGTCCAGAACATTCATTTCTTTGTCTGTAAAACCTGAACACGTCTTCACACAGACGTGTAGATTCACATGTTAGATCAGAGAGGGAGTGGTTACACATGAACCTGGTCACATGACTCTAATGTTGTCTCTGATTGGTCAAAGTGAAGCTGTTACAACCACGTCTGGTCTTTTTTTACCAACAGTTGTGTTTTTGACAGGAAACAACTACATCATGATTATTTACCACCTCATTTCTTTAGTTTGTGATGTCAGATATAAAGTTAGTTCTGTGTACTGTTTGAAAAAGCTTTTATATATTCTAATGTTCCATCGTTCTTGTCAGTGTTTAATAGTAATGTCACGATGTTAAGGTTTGATAAATAAGTCGATTTATTCCCACATAGTGTTTCAGCTTGCTGCTCTCTCTCTCTCTCTATCTCAGGGAAACTGTTGGTCTCCTTTTGGTGAAAGAATTTATGTTAAGAGTATAAATGCAGTGCACTTGTGCACTAACCACGGGTCTGTGGCTCTAGGTGTAATTGTTCCAGGAAGTTGTGTTTCACAAGGTTGTTTTTTTTTTTTTTTGTTTCTGTCTCTTTTCATCATCATCATCATCATGTGTGTGTTTTCTGTCCAGGAGTCGCTGGGAGCAGAGACCGTATCCGACTGTGTCGTGAGCTTCGTAGAAATGCTGCTTCCAGTCGTGTTGTTGCTGCTTCAGGATCTCGATCCTTCGAAAGGCGACGCTCACCTGAGGAAACACTGCCAGCGCATCACACACGTCACCACTCTGCTGCTTAATATCCTTCACTCCACCCAGACGCTCTGCTTTTCTCTGTGTCTTTTTTTGTTTTTCTCTCTCTCTCTCTGTTTTTGCAGCCTTAACTCGTCCACCTCTGTGCACCGAGGACTCCACCAGATGTTTAGCATCACGTCATGTGACCGCGACGCTCTGCCTCTCGCAGGTCGAGTCCCTCCTCTCCCGTTGCCATAACAACAGCCCCCTCCCCTGTCGTCCTCCGGGCTCTGACACCGATCTGAGGTAAGTGACGAGCGAATTTACTGTCATCAGATTATACTTGTGGTATTAGTTTGTATAAATGTGTCAGAGGTTAGTCAGTGTTTCCGTATCTATTTCTGTGAAACTCTGTGACCTATATTCGCACCATTTACTGTGAAATATGCATGAACGCCCATGTGTGATCTATTAATCTGATAAATTAATACAGTTGTGTGCGGTTTGTTTAGTCATGTGTGTGCAGAAGCTCTGCTGAAAACTCTAGAGCTGATGAGTAAACTGAGGCAGCAGGTGAAAGACATGGAGACAAGTTTCTACAGGATGTTACAGGTAAACACACACTCATCCTCCACCTGCTGTACTTTCTTTCCAGTTGTGTGGTTTTGTCTGTGACACACTTCTCCTTGTGGTTTGTACCTGGTCAGGATCAGAGGATAGTGACTCCGCTGTCTCTGGCTCTGACGTCCCACCACAGAGAGCGAGTTCAGACTGGACTCTCTCTGTTGTCTGAAGCCACTCTCCTCCCGGACTTCCCCGCGTTGGTGTGAGAAATATTTTTAGATTTATTTAGAACCAAGTAAAAAGTTTGCATCTTTGTTCACTTCCTAAAAATGACGTAATCAGACTTAAACAGCTGCATCTTTTTCCTGTAAGAAACTCCGTCCACGTGTCATTTTTTATTCTGTTGTCATCCACTTCAATCTATCAATCTATCTTTTTTTTAAGTTTGGGAGAAAGTATCGCAGCCAACAACGCCTACCGCCAGAGGGAGGCCGAGCTGTCCGTCAAACGTGTGGCGGTGCAGGAAGTCCCGCCTCCCAGGACCAACACCAGCGTCCTGGACTCGTCCACCAGGAGCGTCCTGGGTCTGGCTGAGAAGATACAGAACGGTTTAGAGGTACAGAAAACACACATGTTTTTTTGTTTGAATCATTTTAATCAAAAAAGTTGCATCAAACACTGAGATATTGGGTCATTTAGTCTAAAAATATTCAGATAAATCAGTTATTTCTCTTATATCTTTGTGTTTGAAGCTGCAGGAGCAGGTTAAAGACTCACGTGTGTCTGGGATCATCGACATTTATGAACAGAAGCTCTCAGCCTTTGCGGTGAGTTTGTTCTTTAGATGAAAGTCACATGTTCCTTAACATCAACTTGATCCATATCACTTTGATCCTGCATTAAATGTGTTTAACACTTAGTTTACATCACAACTGACTGCATGGTTTTACAGATTTTGCAGGTTAAACTTGTTCTTTTAACATGTTTGTTCCGCGTCTTCGTGTCGTCCTCAGTCTCAGGAGAGTCGTCTGCAGGATTTACTGGAGGCGAAGGCTCTGGCTCTGTCTCAGGCCGATCGACTCATCGCTCAGTTTCGTCTCCAACAAGCTCAAGCTGAGGCTGAGGTGACGTTTACACGCCGACCGCAGCGATTACGTGATCATGTCTAATATTGTTCTTTTGATTCTAACACAAGTTTGATGTCAAACGTCAGGAGTCCAGATCCACTGGTCAAAGAGAAAGTTTTACTTAAAGTACTGAAGTCGTTGTTTTTAAAAGATGTTCAGTATTAAAAGTCCATTTTCTAACCTGACGTCTCTGAGCAGCTGTAGAATAATGAACTGGTAGAAAGTGACAAAGAAAACCATCAGATCATTAGTTTCTAGTGTAAATGAATTGTAACTAAACATCATGGTGATGTTGAGACTCAGCTCTGACAGTGAGTCAACACATGTTTGTTGTATGTTCATCATGAAGACAGTGGAGCAGCTTCACACCAGGTCTACACCTCTGACTTGACTTTATGTTGGAAACATCATCATCATTAGTTGTTGTACCAACCTGAGCTGACTTGGTTTTATAGTCACAGTTACAGACGTGATGTCACCTATTGATTATTGATCAACAACCAATTGGCTTTTAGGAGAAAAAACATCCACTTTAAGAGTTTAAAGTAACGAGAACCTTGATAGGAAAGTAGTGGAGTAAAAAGTAGATGTTTGTCTTCAAGTGTAGTGATGTGAAAGTTAAGTGAAGGACAGGTACCGTGTTTGTGTCTGTGTTGAACCGATGTGTGATGGGTTTTTTTTTTCAGGCTCATAAACTTGGTTCTCTGCTGAAAGACGCTGAGCGTCGCCGTGAGGATCTGCAGAGCGAACTGAGCAGTCAGGTCCTGGAGGTGGAGCGATCTAAAGCCGACATGGAGGAGCTGCTGCAGCACAACGCCAGACTGCAGCAGGACTCTGAGGAGCACCAGGCCCTGAAAGGAGCCTACAACGTCCTGCTCAACAGGTCAGAGGCTGGAGACACGTCACTGCATCGCACATGTCCATAGACATAATAATAAATCATCTTTTTTGTTTTGTTGTAACCGTTTTTTTTTTTCCGTGCAGGTTCAACGAGAGTGAGCGGCTGCTGAAGGAGCTGCAGGCGGCTCACATCGCTCTCACCAAACAGAGCGACACTCTGAGGAAGAATCACGACGCTCTGCAGCTGCAGCATGAAAAGTTTGACTTGTTTATCTTTACATCATTTTACACAAACACTGTCCTTGAAGTAGAAAATCTGACGGAGCAGCGCTGCCTTTTTTTCTCAGGATGGCGTCTGTGTTGGAGGAGCGAGGGGAGGAGCTGCGGTCGCTGCAGTCGGATCTACAGCAGAAGAACAACGACGTCGCCGGTCAGTCGCTCCTCATCCACCGGTCTGATTGTGAACATTTTCATTGTGTCATCACCGGGTGATAAACACAAACTCTCTCTGCCTCGTTCCTGTCAGGTCTCCGTGGTGAACTTAGAGCCGAGCAGGAGAAGGCGAAGGAGAGAGATCGAGAGAGGAGAGACCTGGAGGAGACGGTGGACGTCCTGAGGAAGGAGCTGAACAAGACAGAGCAGGCGAGGAAAGACGCCAGCATCAAGGTAACAAACCTTAGTCTCAGTTAGATTTCACACTTCATCTTCCCACATCCTGCACCGATATGTGCGAGCTACGTGTGTTTCATCAGGTGTTGAATATGTGTTAATAAATATACATGAAGTGGTCAGATCTCATGTGGTCTCGATCACACGTCTCGTATGCATCAGTGCGCACGTAGTTTCCAGCTCCAACATCACATCTCACAGAGCAAAATGCACAACAGCCTCGACATTTTCTGTTTGACATTTTGTTTTTCTCTGAGGGAACCTCCCAAGGGGATCAATAATGTCGTCTGTCTGTCTATCGAACAAAGCTTCCACTTTTCCACATTCATCCCGTTTATACTTCATGTTTCATTTAGTCGTAAATCGTAGGTGAACACTTGCTGCTAGTTTTCATCCACCGTCTGCACCACGGTGCTGTTACGACGACAACAACAACGGTGTAAACGTTCCTCTCTCTCGTCCAGGCGTCGTCTCTGGAGCTGCAGAAGAGTCAACTGGAGACGAAGCTGAAGCAGAGAGAGGACGAGTTGAACAAACACTCGACGATGATCGCTATGATCCACAGTCTGAGCAGCGGAAAGATGAAGAGTGACGTCAACCTGTCGCTGTGACGAACCTGTGGACGGAACAAACACTCTAAAAAATTATTTAAAATAAGAAAAATAACCTTCAACAACTATTATGAGCAGTAATCTAATTTTTTTAAACCCTGAACTTTAATGAACTGTTTTATTCTGAATGAACTAAACTCAACTTGTCTTTTTAAACCTGTGTTTGTTTTTATCGTTTCATAAATAAATGATGGATTTTTTTTCCTGTACCAGATTCACATGTCCAGATAAAATCGATGTGTTTATTTCAGATCAGCAGATTCATCATTTTCCTGAGCAACAATAAGAAAAATCTTATTAAGATTATCGGCTACCGGCTTTCTGCAGCAACCACAGTAGTAGTAGTTAAGTAGTAAAATCACCAGCGTGGAGAGTAAAACAACAATAAACAAATCAATAATAAAGGTCATGTGACTGAGGTTCGATCAATCATGTTGAAGCTGTAACAATTAGTTTCATCATCGTGACATAAATGATTTTCACGATGACACGTTTGTTAAAACAGTCTCAGTTCTATGACGGTTGATGTCACTGTCCATTCATCACTAGGAGCACAGTTGTTTTTGTTTTGTTTTTTTTTTCTTTTTGTATCAACCAATCACAGCTTCTAGAAGACTGTCACCTAGCAACCGGGTCAACCACACCTCCTCACTGAGATAAAAGTTTCTGTCTCCTCCATCAGAGTTGATCTCACAAACTTCCTGAATCTCTCTTCAGATCAGATTCCTTGTTGGGAAGTTTTAGGCTCAGTTAGGAGTCTGAGACTCTGAGGATCTTTGTGAAAACGGGTCCTGGACCATGTGTCTGTGAAGAGCAAGAAAAATGATGAATCTGCTGATGTGGAACATCCTTCATCACCAGTTGTTATAAAACCAGACGTTGGGTAAGTCTTGTAAAACAGTGTTTTTAATAAACTCTGGGTTCACTTACTAAGTTATCAGTACTTCAGTTTATGTGTAGGGACCCTATTCATGCTACTGCTGAAGTGAAGTGATATTTTGAGCTTTATTAGTGGTTAAAAAATAACAATTTAGATACGTTTGGCTGACTGCCCCATTTACTTTCATTGTTAACTATTTGGTTGTGAAAAAAAAGACGATCAAACTCGATGTTACGATGAAACAGACTCTGGGTTCATGTTAGTCTGAACCGTCACTTTAAAACGTTCAGAGCAGAAAAACAAAAATAAACTGAGTTAAATTGATTTTAAATTTTTCTGAAATGGATCCAGACTCGACTGCGGCAGCATCAGGTAAGAACATTACTCACATCGTCTTGATATCGTTATTTTATTGATCTTATCAGGATTTGTTAGTCTGAGATATTTGAGGCTAAATTTGTTTTAAACATGACGAACGTTAGATGAGACTGTTTGTAAACAGTTTATCAACATTAAATATATAAAATTGTGATGTTTTGTTGTTAAATAAACTGAAGTTATAAATTCATCCTCTGTTCTTCAGGTTTTTTTCTGCAGCAGCTTCGTCTCAGTCACCAGGTTCGTTCATTTCAAACCTACAGTTTTAATTTTAGCATTTTAAATGTATCAAAATATTAATGTGGTTGTTTTTGAAGTTGAAGTGGAAACATTCATCTCGTAACCTGCAACAACAGATTTTAAAAACTATAAATAACTTTCAGAAAAGTTTCTATTTTTTAAGTTTAAAGTTTCAGACACTGGTTATGTAGATATTTACACGAGGGGAATTTAATCAGAAATATGTTGTTGATCCAGGAGGAAACTGAATCCGAGACTCTGAGGATCTTTGTGAATCCGGGTCCAGATGTTTGTTGTGATGTTCTGACTCTGCTCCTCTTCCTCATCTTCCTTCACAAACCAAACCAGCGTCTGTAGCATCTGACACACTTCTCCATCCATCCTGAGCTTCTGCTCTGGCTGTTTTACCTCAGAGCATCATGTCCTGGTTTGAGAACAACTGGTGAACAGGGAGCGATCACCTCCTCCAGAGACTGATCCGTGCTGCAGGACGATGCTGCGTCTCCATCCCTGTGACCGTCTGTTCCAGGTCCTGGAACCAGGTCCTGGAACCAGGTTCTGGAACCAGGGAGACGATTCAGCAGCATCATGACTTAAACTCAGAGACTGAGCAGCAGTTTTTATCCTCCTCACAGCTGATGGACATTCATTTTTATTGATTTACCTTAAATATTACATCTATTTTAAATATTATCTTCTCAACTTTTAATCAGATTTTTTCTTATCTCTTTAAAATGTATGATTTAAATGCTACACGTCTGATTATTATTATTGTAATTATAATGATAATTTTGCTTTAACAACTACTTGTAAACATGTATCTCTACTGTCTCCCCCGTCCTCCCCCGTCCTCCTCCATTTCCTCTGTCTCTTGTCTCTGTTTTCATTTCTCTCCAGCAGGTCGAGGCAGTGACGTCCACTCTGGTTCTGGTCTGGGTCTGGTTCTGATAGATGTTTCTTCTTGTTAAAAGGCATTTTTTTCTCTCTCCATTGTGAAAAATATAAAGGTGATTTGTGACTATATAAATAAATACAGTTTTGGAGCAGATGAGGCTTCGTTTCACAGCAGGTTGTATGAGTAGAACTATAACTATAAAACAAATAACACGGCTTGGATCTCGTATCTCCTCTTCTTCTTCTCTGTTTCTCGTACAGAGCAGCCTGTTTTTCTATTTTCTCCTCTGTGTTTCTGCAGCTGCTGCCTGTCACTCAGTGGTTCAGTGGTTCAGTCAGCTGGTCCGTCCGTCCGTTGGTGTCGAGGCCTCTTCTTCCTTCACGTCTCAGCCTCCGTTCAACCATGAAGCTCCAGCGAGCAGCTCTGATCTCCGTGTTTCTACTCACATTCCTCACAGCTGGTGAGTTAAAGTTGTTGTTTTTTTATTTTATTTTAAATATCTTTTTGTTTGAAGTTAAAGTTTGACTCATATTCAGTCTCACGTGTGACGACTTCTCTCGTTTTAAAGCAACAAATGTTTGTTGTCATTTAGAAATTTCTCTGTTTCTCTATTTCTTCTATTTTTACACTAAAAACTTCATGATTGGTTCAGTTTTTCTTATAAATCTCTGCTCACTTAGGTAGAAAAGTCCTGATTGTTACAGTTACACAAACCGTCTGGATCAGCTGATCAATCAACTATTTTACACATCAAGTGAATCAATTAATCATAAAAACAACAAATCAACGTTTGAATCAATAATGACAGAAATGTTTAGTTTCACTTTGATGTGAAATCTGTAAAAGAACAAAAATAAACAGGTCAAATAAAAAGAAGAGACATAAAAATGTATTTTTGTTTCACTGCAACGGAACAACCGTCTCTTCAGATTAGATCAAAACAGGACTGATATTAGTCAACAACAACAAAATATAACAAACAAACAAACATGTTTGAGTCTAGAAGTTATTTGTCCCACGGAGGGAAACTGGAATCACAGTGAACCAGGAGCAGCTGCTGTGAAGGACTGAAACATGAGCAGCACGAAGGCATCCACACACACACACACACACACACACACACACACACACACACACACACATACACAAACACACACACACACATATATACACACATATACACACACACACACACACACATATATACACATATACACAAACACACACACACATATACACACACATATACACAAACACACACACACACACACACACATATATACACACATACACACAACAGACACACACACAGGGTCAGTGTGTGTGTGTGTGACACACACAGGGTCAGTGTGTGTGTTAGTGACACTGAAGCTTCAGTTAAAGGTGAAACGTTGGACATTTAAGTTAAACACTGATTCAATAAACAGGAATTAATGTTTATTATCCCTCTGTTTGAATTGTGTGTGTGTGTGACTGTGTGTGTGTGTGTGTCTCTGTGACTGTGTGTGTGTGTGTGTGTGTGTGTGTGTGTGTGTGTGTGTGTGTGTGTGTGTGTGTGTGTGTGTGTGTGTGTGTGTGTGTGTGTGTGTGTGTGTGTGTGTGTGTGTGTGTGTGTGTGTGTGTGTGTGTCAGGCTGCTGGTGCAGGAACGAGGAGGAGCGTCTGATCAACCACCTGATTAAAGAACGAGGATACAACAAGGAGCTGCGTCCGGTCCAGAGGCAGCAGGACGCCGTGGATGTTTACCTCGCCCTCACACTCTCCAACCTCATCTCTCTGGTACAATGTTTGTGTTTCCAGGACAATGATCTTCTACTGACAATAAAGTGAAACAGTAAAATAAATTTGTCTTTGTTTCATGTGTAGAAAGAAGTGGATGAGACGCTGCTGACAAACGTGTGGATCGATCATGTACGTAGACGTTGTTGTACAGTGTTTTATGTGTTTGTAAACATGAGGTGAAATCCTGAAATAAACTGTTTTGTGTGTGTGTGTGTGTGTGTGTGTGTGTGTTAGACATGGACCGACTACCGGCTGTCGTGGAACTCAACAGAGTTCGACGGCATCGATACTCTTCGTCTACCGTCCAACATGGTGTGGCTGCCTGAGATTGTGCTGGAAAACAAGTGAGTCAGATCATCATAAGTAATATCCAGTTTGACCGTCTTTTGCTTTCACAAAATATCACTTCACTTCAGCAGTAGCATGAATAGGGTCCCTACACATAAACTGAAGTACTGATAACTTAGTAAGTGAACCCAGAGTTTATTAAAAACACTGTTTTACAAGACTTACCCAACGTCTGGTTTTATAACAACTGGTGATGAAGGTTGTTCCACATCAGCAGATTCATCATTTTCCTCTGCTCTTCACAGACACATCGACCTGTTCAGGAAAATGATGGTGTTGTATAAAGTCTGTGAAAGTCTCAGACACTAGAGTAGAAGTAGAGACACTAGAGTAGAAGTAGAGACACTAGAGTAGAAGTAGAGACACTAGAGTAGAAGAAGACAAAGTAGAATAAAATAACTTTGGTAGAAGTTCAAGTCGTCACTAGAATGATTCTCCAGTAAAAGTCTTAAAGTATCTAGTATTTACTGTACTTCAGTATGACAGTAATCTATAAGTAAATGTAGTTAAGTGTAGAAAGTAAAAGTACAAGTACATGTTAATAAAACAGAAGAATATTATGAAGTTTATCCAGCACTTTAAAACATGGAGCTACAACAATCTTCATAGACAATGAATGAGTCTGAACTAAAGAACTAAAGTTGTTCTTTTTTCACTAAATGTAAATGTGTGTTTATATTGATATTGTTGAAGTTTCTCCATCATCCACCTTTAAGATGGAGCCTCCATCAACCCTCAGACATGGTGTTGATGGTCTAAACAGTCACAGGTCGACTTAGAGTCAAAACACCACATTTACTGAGTCACTCAACATTGAAAATGGATCAGAGGAAAAGTCTCATTAAGTTAAAATGTAGTGAAGTCCAGATACTGTCAACACACACTGAAGAACAGTAGTGAAGTATTAGTTCTTCCCTGACGACTTCTCCTCTTCCTCAGTAACGACGCTCAGTTCGAGGTCGCCTACTACAGTAACGTGTTGGTGTATGAGTCTGGTCTCTGTTACTGGCTGCCTCCTGCCATCTTCCGCTCCTCCTGCTCCATCAACGTCAACTACTTCCCCTTCGACTGGCAGAACTGCACACTCAAATTCACGTGAGACATGAACAGTGAAGTCTGAACGTTTTCAGCCTCATTTTATAAAAATATGTACAAAAATCATAATCACATGACACTTTAGATCATGTGAAACTCAAAGATTTTATAAAGTAGTCATATCTTTATGTCTTTCAACTCCATTTCCCATGTTGCTTTGCAGCTCACTGACCTACAACGCCAAGGAAATCCGGATGCTGCTGAAGGAGGAAGAGGATGAGCAGAGTAAATGGACGGTGGAGTGGATCATCATCGACCCCGCCAGCTTCACAGGTGCTGGGTTCAAACTCGAGTCTGGGGGCGTGACTGAGGGTTGTGACATCATAGTTATGACATCACAACATCACAGAAACATCACAAAACTTGGACATTATCATTATATTAATATGATTATTATTGATCTTTTCTGCAGCTTCTGTATCATCTATACATGTTTGATGTTGTTAAAATGGTTTAGATGCTTTCATTTCTTGCAGAGAAACATCCTTGACTGAAGGAGAATATTAGTATAAATCAGCAGTTGTAAGGTCGTGTCCTCATTGATCCTGGTTTCTACTAATCGGTTGTGTTGACAGAGAACGGTGAGTGGGAGATCATCCACCGTCCGGCCAAGAGAAACGCCTACAAACACATTCCCATGGAGAGCAACAAGCACCAGGACATCACCTTCTACCTGATCATCAAACGCAAACCTCTGTTCTACATCGTCAACATCATCATCCCCTGTGTGCTCATCTCCTTCCTGGCTTCTCTCGTCTACTACCTGCCTGCCGACAGTCAGTCGCCCTGTTACCTCCGCTAGAAATTAAAACACTCAGTGTTATTTTTATTTGCCGTCTCCTTTACAATGTTTATGAAAAATGTCAATTTAAACCTTAAAAATATCCTTTTCTTTAGTTTTAGAGGCAGTGAAGAAAAATGAGATGATTGTAAATACAAGCTGCTTTTTTTATTTTTATTATCATTAGTTATTAAATTTGTCAGTGATATTAAATTACGTCAAGTTCTCAAATGAAAATAGATAATTCATCAGATCTATTAGGTTTATAAGCATTTTTTTGCCCAGAGAATGAACTAAATAATCATGTAATTATGTAATAATTGTTGGTAATTAACTGATTAATGCAGATTTTATTCATGATGGTTCCTCATTTTAATTAAGTGTCATCGTTTCTTATGTTAACAATGCAAATATAGCTCATCTGTTGTGTGTGTGTGTGTGTTTGTGTGTGTGTGTGTGTGTTTTGTGTGTGTGTGTGTGTGCAGGTGGAGAGAAGATGACCTTGTCCATCTCTGTGCTCTTGGCTCAGTCTGTCTTCTTGCTGCTGATTTCTCAAAGGCTGCCGGAAACGTCCATGTCTGTCCCACTTATTGTCAAGTAGGTACAATACACACACACACACACACACACACACACACACACACACACACACACACACACCACACACACACACACACACACACACACACACACACACACACACACACTCACCACCATGTCTAGAAACATCAGCAACATCTAGTGGACAACTGAAGACTAATCTGAGTAACAAGGTTTAAATATTTTATCAGTTTACTTCCCAAACTTATTAAAAAAAAATACTAAATCAAACCAGTGGTGCAGAGACATTCAGTTTATTACATTAAACATCATTTCCCAGTTAGTGCAAACTACAGAACTACTGGCCATTTAGGTGCAAGAATTTCTAGTTTTTAGTTCAAAGACTGAGCCAACAATGAGTCACAGGCATTTGTTTCTGGATACTAACAGTTCATGTACATCATATCATATTAGTACAAATAATCAACCAATCAGTCAATCAATAATACATCGTATACAAACACAAATAAAGGCATGAAATTAATAATAAGTGAACCAATAAGAATAAATAAATAAGAACAAAAACAAAATGTCTGCCTTCTGTGACTCCTCTGACATCTCAGGTATCTGATGTTCATCATGGTCTTGGTCACAGTGGTGGTCTTGAACTGTGTGGTCGTCCTCAACCTGCACTTCAGGACCCCGAGTACACACATTATGTCTGAATGGACCAAGAAGGTAACACACACACACACACACACACTCACGACATCTAACTCATGACACGTGACCTGACAGGTAGTGTTTAACTCCAGCTGTGTTGTTTTTTTCTACTTCCTGTCTTCTATGTCCAGTTCTTCCTCGAGCGTTTGCCTCGCATCCTGCACATGTCCCGCCCAGAAGAGGCGGAGCCGTGCTGGGACGGAGCGTTGCCACGGAGATCTAGCTCGGTGGGTTACATCGCCGCCGCAGAGGAATACTACAGCGTCAAGTCTCGCAGCGAGCTGATGTTTGAGAAGCAGTCGGAGAGACACGGACTGTCCACGCGCACCACGCACGCTGCAGGTAGTCCAGGAACATCGACCAGTCAGCAGTGTCTTAATTATTATTATTATTCCTACTTTTACTTCTATTCCATAAAGATATTATGCAATGAAGCTGAAGTTCATGAGCTCCTGTCATCCTCCTGTAGTTGTGTGGGATGTTGTCACTAACTTTTTAATGCACACTCCACACATGTGCAGTGGTGAAGCCACAGGAAGATGGAGGCGTGACCGAGCAGCTGTACGCGGAGATCAAACCGGCCGTGGACGGAGCCAACTACATCATCAAACACATGCGCAACAAGAACGACTACAACGAGGTGAGATGGAGACAGAGAGAAACGGGTCGATGAGTCGAGAGCGAGAGGGTTATGTCAAAAAACTGATATAAATCATAAAATAAAGAGAGCATCAGTGCTCAACACTATCCTTTTTTTTCTGTTTAAAAACATGCAGCTGGGTTGCCCCCTGGTGGCTGGATGCAGTTTAGTCATAAACCCAGTCCCTTTTTCATGTTACCAGCTGGGACGTGGGTCAGACCTTATTGCTTTTTAAGGCTGTTCGTTGTTGTTGTTCTGAGATGAAACTGGTCTATGGGTGTAGGTGAAGATGTTTGTTGCTCGTATCTGAGATGATTTATCTTCTTTAGATTCAGCGGGAGAAAGTAAACGAGCGTCGGACATCTTTACACTGTGCACAATTATTAGAATAAAAATGTAATTTTTACCAATTTTGTTTAAGGTAAAGAGGCTGTGTGATATTTCAGTAGAGGTGTTGATCACTTCAGACCACGCTCTCCCCTCACTACACCAGTACACATCACCTGATGATCCTACAATCCAGTAAATATTCAAGTTTTGAGGCAATGAGGTCAAATATTAATTTGTCTACTAATTGTGGACACAGTGTATGTATAGTTGTAGTGTTTGTTTGATACATTTTGATAATGAACATAACATCTTTGGTTCAGGCTGGTTTAGGCTTGTCCTTGCTGGACTTGGCAGTGTTTCAGTAGCCTATGTTTGAGCAGCAGATGATCGATGGTGGTTGTATATTCATATCTAGCTACAGCACGTGGTTGTCGGTAATGTATCGATGTTCTGCAGTGACGTCACATGATCACGTGACTATTTTTCACTGGACAGCAAAAGACTGGAACTATAAACAGAGAGTTAATGGAGAGAGAGCAGTCCTCAGAAAAAATAAGATCCTCTATACGTTTTGAAATTCTGTTCTTTTATCGGTGGGTCACCTTAAAGGTGTCCACAAAAATCATTACAAATACACACACACACACACACACACACACACACACACATATATATATATATATATATATATATATATATCAGCTTTTCGCCGAGATTCTGGAGATTCTGTCGTTTCTCAGGATATAACACATGCTGATATTAATGCAGCACAGCCGGCGTTACACACTGTGAAATCGTGTGATGTGTCCCACTCTGCCCCTGTTCCCGGGGGCGTCAGGGTTATGTTATTCCTGAGGTTATGTGAATGGAAAAATAAGAGTTACATGACCTAGCGTTTGTAAATGTGACCATGAAGGTGTAGCCTAAATAAGATGTTAATAGAAACTTGCCGTTTAAAAAATGTTCACTGCGTAGCCGTGTCATGGCAGTTGATTGCTGCGATCAGCCTTCTCTCAGTATTTCCTGTAAAAAGCCATGCCTCGCTTCCCACAGCGCAGCAGGAGGTCACCATTATCACCAGTATCACTGTGATTAATGTGTTACGCTAGACGTCCATTCGAAAATGCTTAACTTCTACCGTCCAGTGCTGAGGCGGTAGAACATGTTATGTCACATGCAGAACATCCAGATGAATGAGTCGTGTTAATGTGAGTTAACAACAAGTTTCTACTGTGCTGCTGTTTCCACAGGAGAAAGACAACTGGAGTGGTATCGCTCGCACGGTCGACCGCCTCTGTCTCTACCTGGTTACCCCGGTGATGACCTTTGGCACCATCATCATCTTCCTCATGGGACTCTGTAACCACCCTCCACACCTGCCCTTCGAAAGAGACCCACATAACTACAGAGAGGAAAACCCACGCCTGCTGTAACACACACACACACACACACACACACACACACACACACACACACACACACACACACACAGTCATGTTAAATCCACAGATTTGTTTCTTCTGTTATTTCTTTTTTTGTTGACGATTTTTCCAAGTGTGTGCCACTGTGTGTCATATCTAAACTTAAATCTGAATCTATACATTACTGCTTTGTGTTGTTTTGGTTGTTGTGGTTTGAATAAACGTTTACCTTCGTCGGACATTTTTGATTTTATTTTGTTTCTATTGTCTCTTGGTTTCCTTTTTCCAGATAGAAAACATAAAAAGATCTAACACATAAACAATCATGAAAGATTTGTATCAAAGACAGATTACTTGAACATGATAACATCATGGTAAGTAAATAATATTTTATACATCACCTGTTTTTTATGTATTCAGAGGGAACCATCAGTCACTTCTTCCAGTTCTCTCTAAAGACAGAAAAAGTTACGGGTTTAGTGCATTTTAAAGCTTTTCCTGACGTCATTTTGCATGTTTTCTGTTGTCATCTCATCCAGATGGGATGAGGAGGTTAAAGTCGTGGAGCACTACAAGTACCTGGGTGTCTGGAGAGACACCATGGACCTGGAAGAGCTGAGGAGACGTAGGTTCTTCAGGAGGAGCAGCATCTGTGCCAAAGACACCAAGAGGATGGACAAAATAATCAGCCAGACTGAAACCATCATTACAGACGGCAGCTCCATCCAGCTCCAACTCAGATGTGTGTTGAGAGGTGAATATTTGATGTTGCACCTCCTCTTAACCTCATACTATTGTCTCATCTTGTTTCTTCCACTTTATCTGGAGCATCTGGGTCGTGGAGGCAACAGCCTGAGGAGGGAGGCCCAAACCCTCCTCAACCCAGCCACCTCCACCAACTCCTCTGGGGGGGACTCCGAGGTCTTCCAAGGCCAGTCTCGAGACATAGTCTTTCCAGTGTGTCCTGGGTCTTCCCCAGGACCTCTTCCCTGTTGAGCAAGTACCATCCCAGATGTCCAAGCAGAGAAGGGATTCTGAGGTCACTAAATCTGAAACCATTCGCCCCTTTACTGCACCTAAATTTCTGTCCATAAAGAATATGAACAGAACTGGTGGCAAAGGGCAGCCCTGGTGGGGAACCAGTCCCACTTACTGCCGGCGATGCAGACTAAGCTTGGACTCTCACACAGGGATACTCCCCTTCCCATACTCCTGGAGCACCCCCCAGAGGACACCCTGAGGGACACGGTTGTAAGCTTTAGATCAAAGACAAACCCCCTGGTTCCCCTTCTTAAAGATGGGAACCACCACCCCAGTCTGCCAATCCAGAGGCATGTGGTCCACGCAATATTGCAGATGTGTGTCACCCAAGACAGCCCTACAACATCCAGAGCCTTAAGGTACTCAGGGTGGATCTCATCCAACCCCGAGGCCCTGCCACCGCGGAGCTGCTTAACTGCCTCAGTGACGTCGACCCCCATGATGGGAGAACCCACCTCTGAGTCCAGTTCTGGTTCCTCCTCAGAATACGTGTTGGTGGCAGTGAGGAGATACTCAGTGTTCTTTACACCATCCGGCTACTTTCTCAGTTGCAGTCAGCAGCTCCTCATCATTTTCTCTAGTTTCATTTTCTCTAAGATTGGCAGAGAAAATATTCAGTGAGTTGTGTGGACGAAAATGTCTTGTTTTGTCAGAGGTCAGAGGAGAATGATAAACAATGAAAGAAAAGTGTCAACAGTGTCTCAAATAATCTCGTTACAACCAAGGTATGAAGAATAGAATCTTTGAAAACACAACACGTCAAACTTTGAAGCCGATGAGCAACAGCAGGAGACGACCACACTGGGTGACGCTACTGTCAGATAAGAACACACAGACGACTGGAAGACTGGAAAACCTCACCCGGTCTGATGAGTCTCAGTTTCTGCTGCGACAGTCAGATAGTTGGGTCAGCTTACCTGATATAGCTATATATCTATAGCTATATAACTATAGCTTACCTGCGTGTTGTTGCTGACCATGTCCATCCCTTTATGACCACACTGTACCATCCTCTGATGGCTGCTTCAAGCAGGATAAAGCACCATGTCACAAAGCTCAAATCATCTCAAACTGGTTTCTGGAACATGACCTCCACAGTCATCTCGACAGATACATCTGAGATAGCATTGAGCTGGGAGGTTTACCAGTTAATACTAAAAAACTGGTTTTTACTTTTGTTATGATATGATTTTTTGGACAGAGAAAGTTCCCAAACCAAAGCTACAGCAGACGTTGAAGTCGAACATGACGACAGAACTTTAGTGAGAAACTTTAGTTTTAAAAAGTCAGACCTTGTGGACCAGACAACTGTTTGGTCACAAGCGTGGTTGATGCACCTTTAAAGACTTAAAATAATCTGAAAATGTGTGTAAAAGTTGAGTTTTCATGATATTACCTTTCTTTATAAAGCAGAGTGTGATCAAAACAACTGCCATCACCACAGCTACAATGACTCCAACAATGATTAAAACCCCTGAAACAGACAGAGTCAGTTTAGTGAACTGAGCCATGATGGTGTTTTGTGATGTGTTGATTTCTGCAGCTCATACAGATGTTACAGATAATAACAGTTGTGGCTCATATAGATGAACAGTTCCTAACTTAATGCTGCCTCACCTCCTCTTGTCTCCATCCTCAGAAAGGTGTTGGTTATCAGTGTCTCCTCAGCGTTACTGAGTTCACAGGTGTATATTCCCTCATGATGTGAAGATAAGTCCTGTAGCGTGAGGCTGCCTGACTCTGACACACCCTTCACCTGCTGCCTCCACTCCTCTGACACTGTGTAGGAGCCGTCAGATCCCGTCTGCTTCAGGATGATCTGACTGTGGTTGAATCTCCACATGAGGCTGAAGTCTGTTAGTTTCATGACTGAAGTTGTGCACTGGATTGTTGTTTCACTGCTGGAGCCGTTGATAGAAGCTGAAATAACATGACAATAAACAGGGAAATAAAAACATCAGTGTTCACCTGAACCTTGCTGTAGTTAAGATACCATAGGATTATGCTGCTTGGGAGCTCCCATAATGCACTGCACTTCTTCTCTCTCTCTCTTCACCTCTGTCTCTTCCTCAGCCTCCATGCCTTTATATCAATATATTGCATATTATCAACATTCAGTCAGATTTATTTTTTTGGTTTAGTTGACAGATTAAATCAATACTGACGTTGCTGCATTAAAGCTTTGCTCCTCCAGTTTCTTCGAGTTCTGACGGTGCAGTTATAACCCAGAAGATTGTCACTGTCTGAAAGTATCAGAGAACTGTTGATGTTGTAAAGCTGCTGTTCAGTCTGATGGATGGTGGTTGTTCTCTGTAGATCCATGTTGGATGGAGGACTGGTGGACCAGGTGAGTCCAGGTTCAGGGTAGATCCCCTCTGAGCTGCAGATGATCCTGTTTTCTACCTGCTGAATGTCGACTTTATCAACTGGAGCTGTGGAAAAAACAATCAAAAAACACTTTTTGTTTAAACAATAAGAGAAATTTTAAATAATCACAGCTGTGATGCAGAAACATAATCAACAACATTCAATGACAAAACAAAAACAAACGGCAGCAACACAAGAAAACTCACCTCAACAAAAACAGGAACATAATCAAATACAAACCAACAAAAGCTTCAAATGAGGATACTGCTGGAGAACAGAAGCAAGGCAAGAAATGAATGAATAATCAATGAATTTGACAACAAACAATATAGTTTTGTGTATTTACTGTGTGTTTCTCATACCATCCACCTTCAGGTTGACATATGAATCTTTGTTTCCTCTGGTGGTGCTGGTGTGACACTTGTATCTACCCTGGTCCTGAACCTCCACCTCTGTCAGCTGCAGTGAGGCGTTTCCTCTGGAGATCTGATCCTTGAACAGTGACGTCCTGTTTCTGAAGCGCTGGTCCTGGTTTCCCAGCTGGTCCTGGTTGCTGTAGTAGGAGTGGGTAAAGATATCTTTTGATGTCAACAGAATCCAGTGGACGATTGGATGGTCACCGGGTCTGAAGCTGCACGGTAAGATGCATCTCTCCATGAAAACACAGGACACATCAGTGTCTGAAACACATCAGGTACAAACAGCAGAACAGAAAACTTTCAGGTGGACTGAGTGAGGCAGGACTTGATCAACTTACTATATATGAAGATGAACCATCATAGCAGCTCCTCAACAATGAAGCCTGGTTTTTGCTGGTTGCTAAACTCACCTGAAATGGTTTGTATAGACACACACAAACATTACACAGACAGATTTCTTTCACCTACGTAACAGTTGGAGTCATCCTGTCTCAACAGGACGAACAGGTGAACAGTTCATTTGTTACGATGTGACCCAGACAGTCTTTATTTTCCAGTATTACTTTGAAGATTATAGGTGTTTATTTCTTACAATTTAAATGTGGGGATGACTTTAAAATTAAAATTCAATTTCAGTTCAGTTCAGTTTTATTTATATAGCGCCAGGACATAAAAACATTTATCTCAAGTCTCTTTACATAGAGAAACCAACATTTCCACAATGAGCAAGCGGTTGGTGACAATGGAGGAAAAACTCCCTTTTAACAGGAAGAAACCTCCATCAGAACCAGACTCAGAGTGGACGGTCTGATCTGCCTCGACCAGCTGGGGTGAGATGAAAACAGAGAAAAGAGAAGAGACATAATAATAATAAGATATATAATTAATAATTAATATTAATACACCTATGGACCCTTGATTGACGTGCTGAACCAAAGTTACTTTATTTCCATCCTGTATGAAGAATGCAAAGAGAGGAGGTTCTCTAGGAACTACACGGTGCCAGACCCACCAGGCCTGATCGATGGCCATGTCTGGCCCATGTACCTAAAACACAAGAATATATATGTATATGTATGTGTGTGTGTGTGTGTGTGTGTGTGTGTGTGTGTGTGTGTGTGTGTATATATATATATATATATATATATATATATATATATATATATATATATATATAATATTACAATAATAATGAAAACTTGCAGATGTTTTAATAAATTGAAGTTAATTTATGTAATGATTGATATGATGATGATGATGACAGTAATACCCAACCTACTCCACCTCCTCCGTTTTAAATTGACGGGACTTTTAAACATGACGACAAGAAAAAAATCACTAACGTCATCAAACACGTCATTATCTTGTTTACTGTTACATTTAACACGGTTACGTTTTCCTCCTGAGGCAATGGGACATTTTGCAGATTCATGCTGCATCTTTGGTTTCGTTTTAAGGGCACCCCCCCCCCCCCACCCCCACACCCACCACCACCATAGTGACGTAATCCTTTTATCTACGTGACGATATTAACTCACCTCCTTCAGCAGGAGTCACAGTCCACAGAGAAGAACTGATCATCACACACAACACAGAGATGAACCCAGACTTCATCCTGGCTCACTTCAGTCCAGATCCACATCAGTCCTGATCGCCTTCTTCCCGGTAGCACCCTGAAACAAATGAAGACACCGGCGCCCTCTGGTGGTCTTCAAAAAACCATTAGTTTGTTATTGACATGTTGTCATCTCCACGTCGTGAATGAATTCACCTTGATAACAAAATATGATCATGTCGGACCAGAACCACGACCAGGACCGGGTCATTTTGGTGGAGTTTGAAACCAAATGGTGACGACGATTAAAAAAAAAAAAAAAAACACGAGTAGAGAGAGATTATTATTATTATTATTATTATTATTATTATTGTTCTATCTGAAAGTGCAACAGGTCATATCACAATAAGTAAATAAAGTAAAGGTCACGTTTCAGGCATCAGAATCAAAAGAATGACAAACTGAATATAAAAGTGAGTGTAGGATCCCGGCTGACTGATGGTCGCACCCTTTAACTGATGCTTCACTTTGGTTTATTTTTGTGGACCGTATTTAATTATGAACACACTGTAAGAGCTATGAAAAGAACAAAAACACGGTTATTCCTTATAGAAATAAACTTATCATAACCTTAAAGATTTACTCGATGAAATAATGTATCTTCCAACTGCTACAATTACATTTTCAATCATGGAAAATCACATTTTAGCCTAAAGACAACCTCCAATAGAGTGTGGTATATAAAATGCTATTTCACGTGTAATGAGCACTTTTAAATCAAATACACAATTTTAACCTTCAAAGTTCAAAATTAGCTAATGCTAATTTCCACTCACTGGTCGAAACGCATCATAAAAGGTATGAAACTGTCAAAAACACCAGAATTCAAGCTAAATATTCAACAGACAACATCACATGAAAAGTAATAGAAATCAACCTTGTGCCTGTATCATCCAGGAGCTAATGAAACACATTACTGTACTGTTCCTCACTGCTCATCAAGCAGACACCTCCCTCTTTTTCTGCAGATAAAGTCTGGATGTTTTCCTTTTTTCTCACCGGGACGCTTTCAAAATAAAAGTCCTAAATTTAACGTCTGCTGTAATCAAAGAAATAACAACCTGGCCTTGACGACAGCTCAGAAAATGTATAAATAAGCATAAGAATAACACATACAAAAAAATCTATATATATACTCATACTAAAGGTCATTTACAGTGAGAAATCAAACACCTCATAATCTCACAGTCTACAAATAGTTGCAGATAGTTTTAATATTTAATATGAAGTTTTAATATCTTACTGATTATTTAAACTTTTATGGAAAACTTTAATATCAACTTAATATCAGATACCAACTCGACACAGATGTAGTTTAATTTTCTTCTTAATATTCTAAAGTTTCCTCTGAAGAAGAAAAAGACACAGTTTGTCTTTAATCCACAACACGTCCTCACGTCCACGTGTCATTTCCTTCATCAGTTTGTCCTCAGCTCTGGTTGTTTCATACGATACGAATCAAAACCTTCGACTTCAAGTCCGGATTTGATTCTGATGAGTCAGTGCTTCAACTTCACACTCTGCAAACTAGATTAAATCAAGTGAAGTTAAAATGATAAAAACATATAACATTGTGTGATATATAACGGTGCTTCACAGTGTAGAAAAAGTTTCCAACACTCAAGATTTTCCCACCTGATCAGAGAACGTTGTTGTTAGACTCCCTCGATCACTGTTCACTGACCTGAGACAAAAACATCACCATCATTAATACAAATCAAGAAATGAATTAAAAACTTTAGACAGTTATTTTACCTGTTTTTCCTCCAGTACACAAGAATAATGACTGTTGCTACGACCAACACAGACAGAACCACAGCTACAATGACTCCACCTTTGTTTAAATCCCCTGAAACAGACAGAGTCAGTTTAGTGAACTGAGCCATGATGGTGTTTTGTGATGTGTTGATTTCTGCAGCTCATACAGATGTTACAGATAATAACAGTTGTGGCTCATATAGATGAACAGTTCCTAACTTAATGCTGCCTCACTTTTATCAGATCCTCATTTTGAGGTTGTTGGTTATCAGTGTCTCCTGTTTGAAGCAGTTCACAGGTGTATATTCCTCATTGTGAATACAGTTACAGCAGTGATGATACATTTTGACACACCCTTCAGTATAAACACTCCACTCTCCTGTACTTGCTAGGAGCCGTCAGATCCCGTCTGCTTCAGGATGATCTGACTGTGGTTGAATCTCCACATGAGGCTGAAGTCTGTTAGTTTCATGACTGAAGTTGTGCACTGGATTGTTGTTTCACTGCTGGAGATGTTGATAGAAGCTGAAATGATCATAGATGATCACAGTGAACAGATCAGATCATTGATACACAGATGAACCAAACTTATAGTGTCAGTGACTGTATGTGTTCATTACAACACTTACTTAGTATAAACACAGTGACTGTCCTGTAGTTGCTGCGAGTGCTGACAGTGCAGATGTAGACCAGATCAGTGTCACTGTCTGAAAGTATCAGAGAACTGTTGATGTTGTAAAGCTGCTGTTCAGTCTGATGGATGGTGGTTGTTCTCTGTAGATCCATGTTGGATGGAGGACTGGTGGACCAGGTGAGTCCAGGTTCAGGGTAGATCCCCTCTGAGCTGCAGATGATCCTGTTTTCTACCTGCTGAATGTCGACTTTATCAACTGGAGCTGCAAAGAAGAGGATTTGACAACAACATGTTTGATGCTGTACATTTATAAATGTTCTGCACAAACACAAATATAGTTTTGTGTATTTACTGTGTGTTTCTCATACCGTCCACTTTCAGGTTGATGTATGACTCCTTGTTTCCTCTGATGGTGCTGGTGAGACACTTGTATCTACCCTGGTCCTGAACCTCCACCTCTGTCAGCTGCAGTGAGGCGTTTCCTCTGGAGATCTGATCCTTCAACAGTGACGTCCTGCCTTTGAAGTGCTGGTCCTGGAGTCCGAATTGGTCCTGGTTGTGGTAGTATGAGTGGACAATGTGTCCTGATGTATTCAGAATCCAGTGGATGATTGGATGGTCACCAGTCCTGAAGCTGCACGGTAAGATGCATCTCTCCATGAAAACACAGGACACCTCAGGGTCTGAAACACATCAAGGTAAAAAGGATCAGTTCAGTAAAAACCACTGAATCCAACTGATCTTTGTTTAAAAGTCTGAGCCAGATTCACAAAGATTTCTTACTACAAATTTCTTTTTATGACATAATCACAATGATTGTGTTAATTCATGTTAGTCAAAGTAAAATACATTCTACAAACATGTTACAGTTCAAGAGCAACACAAACTGTCTGTAAATTAAAGATGGAGGCCACTGTTCTCAGTCAGAAGTATCTCACAGTTTCATTTGTGAATGAGGGAAAGATCAGTGTGTTTCATGTTTTGTTTTCGATATGAACAGTTAGAAATTCAACTGGATGATAAAGACAGAGTGATGGATTGGAAAATGTTTTTGAAAGAACATGTTGGATGTTCATGAAATAAACAGCTCATACCTTTTACAACAAGAGAGATAGTAGATGGTATCTGCCGTCCAGCTTCAATCATACAGTTACAGACGTATGTTCCCTGGTCGTCCAGAGTCACGTTCCTCAGCAGCAGCGTTGCGTTTCCTTTCATTACCTGGTCTTTGTCCAGGCTTGTTCTTCCTTTGTACTTATCAGCCGCTGAGTTTTTTCCGACCAAAAAACTGGTTTCTCCATAGCGGGTGCAGCTCACCACGCTGTCATCTGTTTCCCACATGACCCTCACACCTTTCCCGTCAGATTGGAAGTAACAGGGGAGCACACAGTCCTGTGACGTCCAGCAGGTGATTGTCAACTCTGGAAAACAAAGGGAGCAGAGAAGACACTCAGAGATAAAGCATGAAGACGTCTCGCTGACATTTTCTAACACAATTTCATCACCACCATCAAGTTTACTCCTTAACGTTACATCCTGACAGTTTAGGGACATTTTATGAACACCCAACAATCACCAGCTTAAAAACTGGTCCTGGGCTCCTGTAGACCTCTGAAGGTGCTGAGGGATCTGGCACCAGGATGTCAGCAGCACATCCTGGAAGTCATGAGGTAGAGCCTCAATGGATCAAATGATCAGTCAGTAGTTTGAGGTCAAACCATCACCAACCATTGATGCAGTCTGACAGGAGCATTATCCTGCAGAAAGAGGCCACTAAATACTGTTAATATGAAAGGCGGACTTGGTTTAGTTGTCAAAGTAACGTTTGTTAAAGTGACGTCCAGAGCAACATGAACCAGAGTCTATTTCACCATGAATACGAGTCAAACTACCCCTCAAGAGATATTTTACGTTGAAGTAATATCGAGTTTGACCGTCTTTGGTTTGACTGCTGTTATGTTTTTGACGCTATGACGCGTTTACACTGTTCTCATCATGTTTGGCTACTGGGAATGTTGTTTTTCCACCTCACTGTGATTTTATCTCCTGCAGGAATCAAAGTGAGTTTCAGCTCCGCACCTTAGACTTTCAGCCTTGACTTTGTCAGAAATTATTATATAATGATGATTTTCACTGGACTTATTCACCCTAAAAACTGCATGTTTTTGCCTCCAATTACAATGACTCAACTACTATACTCTGTCACCAGGTCTTTGGTACTTGAGTATAGTAGTTGATACCTCAATATATTTTACATCTCAGATCTTTTACTGGGCTTAAACCACTGATACATTACAGACTTAACTATACATGCTGCTGCAGCGTCTTTCTTCTTCATGATACTGATATTTAATAAAACTCCTCCAGTCAGTTGTAAGAAGTAAAACTCTAAACAACAGATTAATACTGTTTAGATAATATTTCTATTCTAGTATTGTGTCCATATTCTCACACTCATTCAGTTTCTTTACTCACCTGCAGGTGCTGGTCCATCTTTTCCTTCTGCTGGAGACACAATCCACAGAAGATGAAGAAGAAGATGAAGAAGAAGATGAAGAGGAAGACCTTCATATGCTGCCATAATTAATTAACTGACTACTGAAAACTCCAGTTGAAGTTTACAAGTTAAATTCCAGCATCAGACTGACGGGACTGGTTTGTCTGTTTGGGACCAGTTTTCCAGCAGCTCCTCCTTCTTTTGGACAATTCAGGTAAAACTGAAAACTTGAAACAACGAATACGACGCAAACAGTTGAATTTCAACAAGACACAACATTTATTATTTAGTGTTTTCTGCTGTGTTTACAGTGTTGATATTTATTTAATGTTTGGTCACTTTTAATACATGTGCATTGTCTGTTAGTGTTGTACTACTAGTGTATAAAAGGCTTAGTGGGAACAAAACATAATGTAACGGACGGTTTGAGGAATGACAATAGGAACTGACAATATAATAATACTGATGAGGAATGAGTAAGAGTTTTAGTCTTGTGAGTATAAAGTGAATATTTTGTGATTTAAGAGGTGAGGTAAACTCATAACTTTGTTAAGTCTTTGGTTGAGACCAGACGACAAAATCGAGTCCAACTCTCAGTGTCTTAGCTTCTTCTTCTGAAGCAACAGGATCTGTTGACAGACATCGTTCTGCTCTGTCTCTCTGTGTTTCTGAAGTTTAATCTACAAAAAGAAAACACTGAAACAGGCTTAACTATACATGCTCCTACAGCCTCTTTCTTCTTCATGATACTGAGACTGGAACTGAACTCAAACAATGTCAGTGAACAAATACAACAGTCAGAAGACTAAACCTGAGTGAGCAGGCTGTGGTTGTTAGGGACATGTTGACCATCCTGATTTACTGACACTGCATGCCCTGAAAAATAAATACAATTCAATAAATCAGCATCGCAAACATGAATAATTAGCAGGAAGAAGAAGAATGTGAAGTTTTCTTACCTTCTTTTGTCTTCTGTACAATATAAGGCCTGCCCCTAATGCAACCAAAATGATTCCTAAAATAAGACCTAAACTGATGCTGATGGCGACGCCAATACCTGAAAACAGAAGAAGAACCAGTTCATCAAAACTCAAGGTGACATTATATTAAAATGAATTCATTTAACAGAAATAATCTTGAAGTCAAAATAGCTTCCTTGTCCTCCTTCACTCTGTATCCGTGTCATACTTTAAAGAACAGAACATTTCAAAGAACATACTTTGAAATGTTCTGGTCGACTTTGAATTTTCCATTTATACAAACACAGAGCTGGTGATATAGCTGGTGCCATATATACTACAGGTGAGATAGTAAATACGTACCGTCTTTTCGTGTTTTTTACTTTCAGAGATCTCACTGAGGGAGACACCAACCAGAAACCATCTGTCTGTATATGTTAAATTAAATTAAAAAAAAAAAGTCCCGAGAGCGAGATATCTGACACACACGTCCACCAGAGGCTCACTCTGCTCAGACAGAGCAGAGGGTCACTGCAGTGTATCTTTCTGGGCTTCTGATATATTTTCGCAACATATTTTCCATCTGTGTGTGTGTGTGTGTTTGTGTGTGTGTGTGTGTGTTCATATCCGCCAGTTGGAGGAGAAATGTAAACATATAAAAGAATTAGAGCTACCATGCTGTGTATTATAATTATAATTATAATTTCATACAAAATAAGAAATGGCTGTAACAAAGATAAATAACATGTTATAACATGGGTGTGTTAAACATGTTGAGGTAAACAGTCTAAGCTGCGACACCATTATGTGTTAGCATCAAGCTAGCAGGACTACTCGCTAGTTTTCACATTAAATGTTAAAAATGTTTGTTTTAATGAAAAACAAGTGAGAGAGTGACAGAGAGAGGTGGGCGGTCATGGTAGAGGTTCAGTAGGAAACACTGAGTAAATATCAGTTGTTTTTCTCAAACAGAAAGACGACACTTTGTTGATACTTCTTAGCCACCGTAGAAGGAAATGTGCACACGGGATAAAGATGCTATTCAGTTGGCTGCAGTATACGACCTCACCACTGGATGGAGGTAAATCTAATCTAATCTAAAACTAAATTGAAAACCTAACTTTTCATTTGACTGAAATGAAAATCTAACTGGAACATTTAATAATAAAAGTGAAAGAAAACTTCAAATCTATAGTAACTCAACAATTCTTCATCCCCCACCAAATTATTGTGCACCAGCCACCACAGTTTAGCAGAGACCTGCACCCAAAGCAGCCATAACACCATGGCACCAGCCTAATGCTGCACTGGTCCCCGTCAGCCCACGTATCAAGACTTTAGCAGTGTATAATAAAGTACTTTACGAGGTGGAGCCTCCAGGGATCTGACTTGTTCTTCCAGCACATCCCACCGACACAAGTCAATGCCATGAACTTGTTCCTCAAACCATCTTGAACCACTGATGCACTTGGACAGAGCATGATCCTGCTGAAAGAGGCCATTAGAGAAAACCATGTCCATGCAGAGCTGAAGCAACATCTGCACGCCTCAGTAACCATCAATGTATTACTTGTTCCTCAAACACAAACACTTATCTTGTTTTGGCACCATGACTGTTTTCAGTTGATGGTTTCAGCCTAAGACCCAACTCTAATCACATCAACACAACAATAAAAGCAAAATGTTGGACAGATCAATGACTGACTTCAGTTTATCTGCTAAATACTCAACTTGATCTTACCTTTCTCCATCCTCAGAAAGGTGTTGGTTATCAGTGTCTCCTCAGCGTTACTGAGTTCACAGGTGTATATTCCCTCATGATGTGAAGATAAGTCCTGTAGCGTGAGGCTGCCTGACTCTGACACACCCTTCACCTGCTGCCTCCACTCCTCTGACACTGTGTAGGAGCCGTCAGATCCCGTCTGCTTCAGGATGATCTGACTGTGGTTGAATCTCCACATGAGGCTGAAGTCTGTTAGGTTCATGACTGAAGTTGTGCACTGGATTGTTGTTTCACTGCTGGAGATGTTGATAGAAGCTGAAATGATCATAACACAAATGTTTTTCATCTGAAAATCTTCTTCAGGAAAAACAAAACAACGAACAAAACCAATGAACAGATCAGATAATTGATATATAGATGAACCAAACTTATAGTGTCAGTGACTGTATGTGTTCATTACAACACTTACTTAGTATAAACACAGTGACTGTCCTGTTGTTGCTGCGAGTGCTGACAGTGCAGATGTAGACCAGATCAGTGTCACTGTCTGAAAGTATCAGAGAACTGTTGATGTTGTAAAGCTGCTGTTCAGTCTGATGGATGGTGGTTGTTCTCTGTAGATCCATGTTGGATGGAGGACTGGTGGACCAGGTGAGTCCAGGTTCAGGGTAGATCCCCTCTGAGCTGCAGATGATCCTGTTTTCTACCTGCTGAATGTCGACTTTATCAACTGGAGCTGCAAAGAAGAGGATTTGACAACAACATGTTTGATGCTGTACATTTATAAATGTTCTGCACAAACACAAATATAGTTTTGTGTATTTACTGTGTGTTTCTCATACCGTCCACTTTCAGGTTGATGTATGACTCCTTGTTTCCTCTGGTGGTGCTGGTGTGACACTTGTATCTACCCTGGTCCTGAACCTCCACCTCTGTCAGCTGCAGTGAGGCGTTTCCTCTGGAGATCTGATCCTTGAACAGTGACGTCCTGTTTCTGAAGCGCTGGTCCTGGTCTCCCAGCTGGTCCTGGTTGAGGTAGTAAGAGTGGACACGAATGTGTCCTGATGTCTCCTGAATCCAGTGGACGATTGGTTGTTCACCAGTCCTGAAGCTGCACGGTAAGATGCATCTCTCCATGAAAACACAGGACACATCAGTGTCTGAAACACATCAGGTACAAAATTAGAGAATTAGAACAACAATGAAGTAGAAGTGTTATAGGCTGCATCCGAATCCTTAGTACGCACTGTTACTACTGAGTCCCTACTACTTGACCGTTGCAGTAGCAGCTACTACATTTCAACCAGCCAGTAGTAGCACAATTCGGACGTACTACAACGCCGCCATCTTGCCTGTTTTGTGACCTGGATGTTTACATCTATGGACATTTTTTATTTACTGAAGTACATGTGGCTTTTATTTACTTAACAGTCTGCATTTGCGTTTTAATGCAATTGCTTTTTAAGGTTTGTATAGAAATAGTCGAAAAAATAAGTTAAACATCACAGGACGTCTGACTCTTTTGCTGTTCCCTGTTATCACTAAACACATTTGAATAAAATTGTTAAAATATCAAAATAATCTCTCTCTGGCCGCTGTCTCCATTCACATTCACTAACAAGCACATAGATGTGTTTGTCGATCACTGTTTACTGTAAGTAATTCATTTATCCCAGTAAGTATCGGATGTCACATTTAGCGGGCGAAGTTTCTTCTTCTACAGTTTTCAACCTCCTGATGACTTCTGGGATAGCGTAGTTAGTGTAGTGTACATTGCTTGCATACTGCAAAATCCTACTGAAGTAGTAAAACATCCGGGAACCTTTCGCCTACTACTGAAAGATACTGAGGTATTCAGACGTACTAGAGCGTCGCTTACTCATTTTTGCTGCTACGTAGTAGAATAGTAGGGGTATTCGGATGCAGCCATAATCTTGTCTGTGTGTGTTCATCTTGTAATTTACTGCCTCTTGTGGCCACGATGAGCTACTGACTTGTGTTTTGCTTATTTTCTTTTCCTTTGTTGTGACTGTGTCCTGATGACAAAGGTTTGGACTTTTTAAGAAGATCCAGGTGGAGGAGCAGCATTTGTTGGACACTGACAATAATCCATGGATCTTTGATGGGTGATTAGCTACAGCCAAAGTGTGCTTGTCAAACTTCTCAACATTATGGACGTGTTGCGCCCCCTACAGGTCTCACTGGAGTCACATCAGGAATCAGATTACCCATAGGTGGACTCTATGTACATATACACATGAATAAGAATACATATTCAGGGTTATTGCACGTTGTTAAACATCAAATATTGTTAAATAATCAATATTATTGCACAGTTATGATGAGTAATTATGAGTAATGATATTGCACAGTTTTCAGTAACATCAGATGAGGGCAGCAGGTCAAACAGATCAGAGCCAGGGGGGGAGTTGTCCTTGATAATGTTCTCCTGAGGCAGGAGGAGGTGTAAGTATCCGTCGGGGAGGGGACAGGGCAGCCGATGATCTTCTGTGCTTTTTACGACTCTCTGAAGCTTCTCCCTGTCCACCGTGGTGCAGCTGCCGTATCATACTGTGATGGTCTGCTGTGTGATGGAGAGGGTGCTGCGTATTGTCCATGATGATGGAGAACAGTTTATTCAGCGTCATCCTCTCCACCACGGTCTCAAAGGAGCCCAGCACGAGACCGAGTACTGAGCCAGTCTTCCTGCCATAAGACTGGCAGGAAGGCTGCCATCAATCTGGTCTTGTCAACATTTAGCCTCAGGTGATTCTGTTCGGACCACTCCACAAAGTGTCCTGTACTCCCCCTTCTCTCCCTCCCCTATACACCGACAACAGCTGAGTTGTCAGAAAACTTCTGCAGATGACAGGACTCAGTTATACTGAAAGTCAGCAGGGAGTCTATCCCAGCTACTTATGGGCAATGCAATTTAGTCTGCTCAGTTCACCTCTCCCCAGAGCACCGGAGCTCCCGGAGGAAACCCACGCAGACACGGGGAGAACATGCAAACTCCACACAGAAAGACCCAGCGCCCAACCCAGGAGTCGAACCCAGGACCTTCATGCTGTGAGGCAACAGCACCAACCGCCTCGCTGCCGAAATATGGAGACTGAATTATATTATTGATGTGAGCTTCAAATGATGAGAACTGTGGAGGATGACACCCAGACTCTTTACCTGGGGGAGGAGTGACTGTCAAGGGACGGAAAACACACACACGTATGTCTATGTTTATATATATGTGTGTGTTTATACATATATACATATATATATATATATATATATATATATATATATATACATATATATATATATATATATATATATATATATATATATATATATATATATATATATATATACACACACATTTTTTTCCAGAAATTCTTGTGGTCGTTTGACTCATATAAAACGGTGTTTAAGGGTAAATATTCTCAAGATAACATTATCCTGCTGGAGGAGCAAGTGGAGGAGGAGGTTTACATTTACTTCTTTTTGTCCAGATTGAAAATCTGGACAAATCTCTAAATTTCTAATCGAACTGAAGATGTATTGATCGCCCTCACACACCCGATACACTCGTTGTTTGTAGCACGAGATAAATATGAGCTGGTAACAGTCCAGACGTCATGTCATGTGACCAACGCTCCATTTTTCCAGACAATGAGAGGAGGAGTTGGGTGTTTCCCATGTTGTTTCTGAGAGAAAGTGAAAATAAATCTGTTCATCACCACAAAATCTTTAAAGATGAAATGACGTCATCTGTTGTTACTTGAGGGTCTTTTTATGTTTGTTTTTGTTTCATCCACATAAAATAACGACTAAAACTAACGGACTACAACCACTCAGCTGGTCACGAGTCAGTAAATGATCATCACACTGATAATCACGGTGTTTGTACATCACGTCGTCTCTGAATGACGTGTTTACACTTATTTATGACGTAAACAGACAGTAAACGTCACTCACCTCCATCGACAGGAGTCACAGTCCACAGGTAAATACAGATCAACACACACAACAACATCTGGACCGAGTCCGTTAACTCCAGGAATGAGGATGTGGGAGTTTCCTCAAAAAATGGAAATGACATCTTGTATCCACAGAGGGCGCTGTGATGTAAGGTCAATGATTTTATATTGAACCAGTAAAAAAAAAACAATATTTTCATAAAAGATGTATTAATGAAAAGTCTTTTAGAAACATGGTCTGCAGCGCCATCTGCTGTTGAGTTGAATTTAATTATGAAGAGAAATAGAGGAGTTAGAACAGACACAACTACGGGTAAAAATAGATCAAAATACATTTCCCATAATCCATCATTCAGCACCAGGACACTGGTCACCTGATCATTCAGGCTTTTATTCATGACTTTAATACTGATGATTAAAACCTGTAGGAGTCACATTGCTTTACTGATGGATTATTCCGGTTTCGATTTGTTTGGTCTGGTTGCCACGGTGACGTGTGGGGCGTGGGTCACGTGGGTGCGGTGAGTGACAGCTCTAGGTAACATACTGGATGACAGGTACTGAGAGATGAGGAGAGTTATGTAGCAATTATTGTTGACCGCGCGTCTTTTGTTTGATCGACACATTCACAAACTTTGCACCTTTTCCATTATATGTGTGTGTGTAACTAGAAAGTCGTTTGTTTTGTTTTCTTAGTCAAATAGTCAAAATGTACTTGGACTCATCGTGCTTTGTTGGACCTAATCTCTACCTCTCAAGCGACTTTAAAAGGAAAGTCGCAATAAAACCTTTTATATTTAACGTCACATCAATGTGACAGTGGTGACGTCACCTCAGCTTTCTGTCCACAGTGTGTTGAGTCTTTTGTGGGACAGATTGTCCTGCTTCATGTGCAGGACGACAGTGGACAGAGCTGAGGACCAGCAGGTGGTGAGCTGCATCAGTCCACATCACAGACCATCAACTTCTCACTGACACAGAACATCACTGATCCTCACAGGAGCAGCTCCTCACTGGCTTTTAAATGGACAAACACGACAACACAACGTTCAAAATAGATTTTTATTCAAGTCATAAACTCAAACACAGTAAAATAAAAAACAGAAATAAACTTGTGTATCAAAAAAAGAGGTAAAAAAAATACAAAAACAACAAAGTGTGAATGAAAGTAAACTGTTGAAACTCATTGTTCCTTTTTACTTGGTACAAAGTTGAAATGATTTCAGTTAAAGTTGGTCCAGTTTTCAGAGACGAAGAGAAAGAAAATGTGTTTGTGTCATTTCTCTTCTTCTCTGTCAGATCTTATTGATCTGTTGAAGTTTCACAATCAAACGTCTCATTTTAGCTGCCGTCATGAAACAATATTCTCCTTTAACATGGAAACTTAGAAAGTGTAGTTCAGCAGAGCAGCAGTGGTTTTATCACTGAACATTTACTTACGTCTGGGAGTAATTGTTGTTTTTTCTGGTTTGTTTTCTTGTTGACCTGATGATTTGAGTCCAAACAACATCATCATCAATACAAACAGGAAGTTATTTCATCTGTTTCGTCCTCATTTCCTTTTTTTTCCTCCAGTTCATCACCAGGAAACTGACTGTTGCTGCTACGACCAACACAGATACAACCACAGCTACAATGACTCCAACCATGTTTAAATCCCCTGAAACAGACAGAGTCAGTTTAGTGAACTGAGCCATGATGGTGTTTTGTGATGTGTTGATTTCTGCAGCTCATACAGATGTTACAGATAATAACAGTTGTGGCTCATATAGATGAACAGTTCCTAACTTAATGCTGCTTCACTTCTATCAGATTAATTCATTTTGAGGATTGTTGGCGTCATAGCAGCTGTTTGAAGCAGCCTGACTCACCAACCTTCATTTAATACAGTTACACAGTGATGATACATTTTAAACACTTACTTAGTATAAACACAGTGACTGTCCTGTTGTTGCTGCGAGTGCTGACAGTGCAGATGTAGACCAGATCAGTGTCACTGTCTGAAAGTATCAGAGAACTGTTGATGTTGTAAAGCTGCTGTTCAGTCTGATGGATGGTGGTTGTTCTCTGTAGATCCATGTTGGATGGAGGACTGGTGGACCAGGTGAGTCCAGGTTCAGGGTAGATCCCCTCTGAGCTGCAGATGATCCTGTTTTCTACCTGCTGAATGTCGACTTTATCAACTGGAGCTGCAAAGAAGAGGATTTGACAACAACATGTTTGATGCTGTACATTTATAAATGTTCTGCACAAACACAAATATATTTTGTGTATTTACTGTGTGTTTCTCATACCGTCCACTTTCAGGTTGATGTATGACTCTTTGTTTCCTCTGGTGGTGCTGGTGTGACACTTGTATCTACCCTGGTCCTGAACCTCCACCTCTGTCAGCTGCAGTGAGAGCGTTTCCTCTGGAGATCTGATCCTTGAACAGTGACGTCCTGTTTCTGAAGCGCTGGTTCTGGTCTCCCAGCTGGTCCTGGTTGTCATAGTAGGAGTGAACAATGTGTCCTGATGTCTCATGAATCCAATGGATAATTGGTTCGTTGCCGGGTCTGAAGCTGCACGGTAAGATGCATCTCTCCATGAAAACACAGGACACATCAGTGTCTGAAACACATCAAGGTAAAAAGGTTCAGTTCAGTAGAATAATAGATTATTAATGATCCAGAATGATTCAGTATTTTCTCTATAAAATGAACAAACAGTGTTTGATTGAGTCCATCAACTCAACTGGTGGAAGCTTCTGCTCTAAGTGTTGACCACAGTTTATATCATTATTAGTTTACTTTTAGTCATAACATTGTTTTCAGTAACATGTTGACTAAATAACAAGAATCTGATACATTAAAACAAAGTGATATGATGTTATGACTGGAAAAGTCTTCGTATGAAAAGAATTAATCTTGATGTTGTCGCCACTAAACAACTAAAATATGAAACTGAGGAAGTGGTTAAATGATTCATGCTGGTTACATCAGTTGCAGTAGGTGCAGTGAACTCTAGAGGTGGCCGGCTCAACCCAAATATCAATAAAATCTACACCAATGTGGGTATTAATATTGATTCCAGTGTAATGAGATCGATACTCTCATCAAAGAGCCGACGTGTCTGTCTGTGCTCGAGTGCTGCTGCTTTCACAGCAGCACGCTGGTGTAAAGTAGACACACTGCTACTCCTCACCCTCTTGTGTTTTGATGTGGTAACGTTACATGACTCAGCCAGGCAGGTCCTGCAGCAGCAGCACATACACCCACAAGCAGCAGAGACTGAGCAGAAGAATGACAGAGAGGAAGTAACACACTTTGTGGCTTTATTTGCAGGCTGAAAATGACAACTGAAAGCTGTGCAATATGCAAAAACACATTTAAATACAGTGGTAACACAGCCAATTTATATGAACACATGAAAAAGCATGCGAGAGGAAACAACGAGCTACAGAAACAGAGAGAGGAGAGAAATCCCCCCTGACCACGACAGACCCCCGACCCAGAGGCAGAGCTCATTGTCAGAGAATATCCAGGTTGATAATAGTAGTCAAAGTAATATTTTAACCATCTTCAACATTAGTTAATAGAGTTAAGTTAGTTAAAAACTTGATATATTATCTCATTGACACTTGTTATTTAACTGAATACATTTACTAGAACTAAAACAAATATAGTAAATATAATATAACTCAGATTGTTTGAATATAATTATCCTTTTATGTTCACTGTGATATGGATACTAAACGATTACTATATTTAAACTATTATTATTATTATGATGATAGAATATTTTCTATTTAACTATAAACTTTGCCCAAAGTCTGTCCTGGGTTTAACGAACTAATTAGGAAAAATCACAAAAAGACTTAAAGGTCTTGAAAATCCATTCACAATTAGTAAATTTGTGATGCATCCACCTTAATTAAAATGTAAGTATCAGCGATATTGTCCTGCTATTTACATGTTATTGGATCAATTCTAAATCTTGCAGTATCACATCACTAGTTAACATCTCACCTCCTCTGGAAAGAGACAACGTCCACAGAAAGATCCCGAAGACCACAAACAGATCAGACGTGACTCTGGTCATCATGGTGTTAAATGTCATGTGAGGTTGCAGCTCTGTAGCAGACGGAAAAGATGAATTTAAATAGATAAATGTTGAATATCTATTTTTAGTTCAATGTCTGATGTTACATAATAAGAATGAACCAGGATGTGGTGGTGTTCTTGTTGTGATGATAAAAAGCCGCAGAACAAACATCAGATTGTAGCAGTTTATTCTTCAATAGTGATTTTCACCACTAACATGACGACACATGATATAATGAGAAATATCAATTATTTACCATATGTACTTCCTCTGACCTCAGTAATCAGTTTTCAGTTTTAATGTTCTTGTTCTTTATTTAGTTTCAGTTCACTTTATATTTTTTACTCCACCACATTAATGTGACAGCTTTAGTTACTGTAACGGTTCAGTTAATTACATCATATAGTCCCAGTTAAAACAGCTGCTCTATATAACAACAACTTACCTCCTGGTTTGAAGCTTTAATTTGTCTTTTCTCATGAGGTGAAGAAAAAGAGATTCACAAGTTGCTTTGGTGAATATAGACTTCCTGTTTCTGATCATATGGTTCCACGGTCACAATTGTTTTTTTTTTATCTTGTTGACTGACTGAGATCAGTAGTTTAATATTAAACCATATGAAGGAACAACAGAGAGCAAGTGTGTTGTTTATAAAAAGATTAAAAGATTAAATATGATTTAAAAAGTAATAAAAGAGTTAATTTATAATCAATAAAGTAAAGTTGTTGATAAAGAAACCTGCTGTGAGATCAGTGAGTGAAGCTGCTCTGTTACAAAATACAGAATATCTACAAACCTTTGTCCATCAGGAACAAACAACCCAGGGAAGGTGCAGGAGCCGATGGAAGATCTGTCCTACAGCAGTAACACGAAGCAGACAGTCGTCACAACCACAGAGACACTGGACTGAAACAACTGTCAGGACAGAGGAGGAGCTCAGCTCTGTTACACAGCCTGAGGTGGTTGATGCTAATACAAAGGTTGAACCATGTAGAGCATTGACTCCACCCTCTGTTTCACATGTTTTCTAACACAATACAATCACATTCAGGAGTCAGGAACTTACATGATTGGTTGGTTCTTCCTGAAACAAAACTCCAGCGCTGGAGGAAGTCGACACCTCGCGGTGCCTCAGGAGAACGAGCTGCATCCGTGACACTTCACACATGAAGACTCAACATGTAAATAAGCTGCACTTTATCTTAAAACATTACACAAACAGTCGTGAACATCTGCACAGCTGTGTAATGACTGAACAGCTACTTGCATCCCTGATTTGAATATGTCTGAAACATTGTTTTACAGAATTACTTATTGTCACAGTTTCACTTTTATTCACATCACTGACCATCGACTTTTCACTGACAAAACATCACTGATCCTCACAGGAGCAGCTCCTCACTGGCTTTTAAATGGACAAACACGAGAACACAACGTTCAAAATAGATTTTTATTCAAGTCATAAACTCAAACACGGTAAAATAAAATACAGAAATAAACTTGTGTATCAAAAAAAGAGGTAAAAAAAATACAAAAACAACAAAGTGTGAATGAAAGTAAACTGTTGAAACTCATTGATCCTTTTTACTTGATACAAAGTTGAAATGATTTCAGTTAAAGTTGGTCCAGTTTTCAGAGATGAAGAGAAAGAAAATGTGTTTGTGTCATTTCTCTTCTTCTCTGTCAGATCTTATTGATCTGTTGAAGTTTCACAATCAAACGTCTCATTTTAGCTGCCGTCATGAAACAATATTCTCCTTTAACATGGAAACTTAGAAAGTGTAGTTCAGCAGAGCAGCAGTGGTTTTATCACTGAACATTTACTTACGTCTGGGAGTAATTGTTGTTTTTTCTGGTTTGTTTTCTTGTTGACCTGATGATTTGAGTCCAAACAACATCATCATCAATACAAACAGGAAGTTATTTCATCTGTTTCGTCCTCGTTTTCTATTATTCCTCCAGTTCATCACCAGGACAATGACTGTTGCTGCTACGACCAACACAGATACAACCACAGCTACAATGACTCCAACCATGTTTAAATCCCCTGAAACAGACAGAGTCAGTTTAGTGAACTGAGCCATGATGGTGTTTTGTGATGTGTTGATTTCTGCAGCTCATACAGATGTTACAGATAATAACAGTTGTGGCTCATATAGATGAACAGTTCCTAACTTAATGCTGCTTCACTTCTATCAGATTAATTCATTTTGAGGATTGTTGGCGTCATAGCAGCTGTTTGAAGCAGCCTGACTCACCAACCTTCATTTAATACAGTTACACAGTGATGATACATTTTAAACACTTACTTAGTATAAACACAGTGACTGTCCTGTAGTTGCTGCGAGTGCTGACAGTGCAGATGTAGACCAGATCAGTGTCACTGTCTGAAAGTATCAGAGAACTGTTGATGTTGTAAAGCTGCTGTTCAGTCTGATGGATGGTGGTTGTTCTCTGTAGATCCATGTTGGATGGAGGACTGGTGGACCAGGTGAGTCCAGGTTCAGGGTAGATCCCCTCTGAGCTGCAGATGATCCTGTTTTCTACCTGCTGAATGTCGACTTTATCAACTGGAGCTGCAAAGAAGAGGATTTGACAACAACATGTTTGATGCTGTACATTTATAAATGTTCTGCACAAACACAAATATAGTTTTGTGTATTTACTGTGTGTTTCTCATACCGTCCACTTTCAGGTTGATGTATGACTCCTTGTTTCCTCTGGTGGTGCTGGTGAGACACTTGTATCTACCCTGGTCCTGAACCTCCACCTCTGTCAGCTGCAGTGAGACGTTTCCTCTGGAGATCTGATCCTTGAACAGTGACGTCCTGTTTCTGAAGCGCTGGTCCTGGTCTCCCAGCTGGTCCTGGTTGCTGTAGTAGGAGTGGACAATGTGTCCTGATGTCTCCTGAGTCCAGAGGATGGATAGATAGTCACCAGGGCTGAAGCTGCACGGTAAGATGCATCTCTCCATGAAAACACAGGACACGTCAGTGTCTGAAACACATCAAGGTAAAAAGATTTTTTTTTTTTTTCATGATAAACAAGTAAAGTGTTGACCTGTAGTCTAATATGAAACTCTTCTGTTATAGATGATCTCTGCTCCAATCAGGAGACAGTGGTAGATGAGACATAGAGAACCTGGTCTGAGTGAACATCAGCTGAAGTAGAAGATGACAGGTAGTAAACACTTCACTCACCTCCTCTTGTCCACAACAACAGGACAGACAGAAAAGACAGGACACAGCTGATCCTGGTCATCCTGTCAACTTCACTGTCCAAGGAGGAAATGTTGGGTCAAACCTTAACAAACAATAAAAACAATGAGGAGAATAAGAATAATTCAATCAGTTTAAGTTTTACAAGTAGAAGCTGTTATTAAGATAAAAACCAACAAATAAAATAATTAGCGCTGTGAGAGAAGGAGAGAGGGAGGAGACGTCTTCACCGACTATGGATCATTATGATTACACCAACAGTGAAGAAGCTTCAAACCTCTGCAGATCAACCAGGGCTCTTAATACGTCCAGGGTGGAGGATTTAGAGGGATCTGTTGGTAGAAATGAAATATCATCATGTGAAGTTGTCGTTCCCTCAGAATGAGTCTTTTATATCGACATGAGAGCAGGTCACTTCCACAGAGTCTGCTGTGTTTCTACAGTAGCTCAGATCAGACAGAAACAAACACTGACTCCAGAGAAAGTCATTCACTCTGATACATGACCTGAAGGACTGAAGTTACTGCTCCTCACCACTAGATGTCACTAGTCACATATCGTCAGCAGAGATGTTAACGTTGACAATTTGAGCGATTCAGGAACAAGGCGTTCTGTGCTGTGATTGGTTCAGGGGTTATCACATGACTCATTGAAGGCGACAGAAGGTCCGGCCTTAAAAATGTTCTGACCAATTAAAAAGCAGATCATGTCCTGATGTTCAGTGTATCAATGCAACATCAACCTGAACATGAAGAAACGTAGAACATAGAAATATGTGGCAGTAATGTGGCCCCAGTGGTTTTCTATGGGAGTAAACATTAACAACAATAAGAAATTATTAATTATATTATAAATTCAAACCACTGAAACAGCTGAAAGGCGTCTGAGCCAAAACACGAAGATCTGTTGAAGTTCATGAGGAAACCTTCTCTACCCAGACCTCCTGAAGTCATAATTAACTACCTCTGCTCTATATTACAGTTTGATTATATTGATCGTAAACAGCAGCTGCTCTTCACCGTTCCTCCTCTTTGTTCACTGCTCAACACAGATACATTTATAAATATCAGTTTTAATACAAAATCATTTAAGAAAATCATTATAAACAAGAACTGTTGTTTTTCCTCCAACCTCCAAACAACAAACAGATAAAACTAAGTGAGGGATAATAATTCCTCTTCACAATAAAAGTCCAAACTTCATCCAGATCATCACTGACACTTCATTTACACATCAAGTGTCAGAATAAAAGCTGTTAAATATTATTTTAAAAAAGTACATTGTGAAGGTTTTAAAGAAAGAAAACTTACATATCGTTGAAAATGGAGGAACCAACATGTGTCGACAGTTACACCTTAGATGTGAGAATAGAGAGAATGAAAACTTCCTGTCATGACTCAAACCCAAACAGTGGGAGGAGATTTACCAACATCACTTTTCACTGATTAAAGATGAAACTACAGTTTAATAATAACGAGAAACAGATGAAGTTAAAACAATCTCTGATTTATTCTTCAGTAACGTCTGCAGAGAAAAATAAACGAGTTGTTTCACAACCAGTCAATTGATCTTCATGCTGCTGAATGACTGAGATCAATAGTTTTATATTAAACAATGATTTTTATTAAAGAAAGAAGATTTAAAGATCATCTATGATTTTAACATTTATAAAACTGTATAGAAACAATAATAAACTAAACCTGTGCATAAATAAAAGTACATTAGTCGTGTGTGTTTTCACCACCAGGTGGCGACAAACTCAGTGAGTTTATAGATGATGAATTTAAATTCACAGTTGGAGAATTAAACTGCTGCAACATCATGGAGATAAACAACAACAACAACAAAAGACACACAAACTTGAAAACATCAAATAGACCAGGAAGGAGAAGATAAAGTGACTAATAAAAGTAATAAAATAAACATGTAGAAAGTGTCCAGTGTGTTGATGATTGCACATATAGTTGTAGATATAAACATTATCGTTAAAATACATGAATTAACAGTCAATAAAACAGGAGGCAGTGCAGGTGTTGTTCTCACCTCTTTGTTTATTTATCAGCAGGTTCACAAACTATTTGAACCAAACCTGGTGGAGAGACGGGACGTGGACCAGGTAAGAAACCACCACATGTTGGTGCAGGTCTGGTTAAAGTGGAGCATTAAGAAGTTTCTAGATTATTTTCCTCAATGTTGTGACAAGATGAATATTTTCATGTGAGTTTGTATCTTGATCTGTATCTGACACACGTGTGTCAGACTGTTTGACCTCAGATGAAGTTTGTGTTTGTCCTTTGACACAAACGTCTCCATGTTCACAGTCATTTAACTCAGTCACAGTTCAGGACTGTTCAGAGTCACCAGAGTCTTTATGTGACTGAAACAACGTGTGGTTGGATCTTATCTTCCTGACGACATGATTCATCATTTAAATCACTGAATTCAATTTCTCCGCAAATGAGAAATATAATTCAACATCATGAACTTAGAATCAAAACTAACACAATCTCTCACACATTGAGTTAAACTCTGCTTCCAGTCTCTGACACTTTGAGTGAGATCATGTTTTTATCTGAGACAGCAGTTAACTGATCCATTTCTTCATTAAATACATTACAACATGCTCTAGAAAATGACTGTGGTGAATACAAATCAGACATGACAGTAGAAAACTGCTTCTAACTTCACGACAACAATATTCTCCTTTAACATGGAAACTTAGAAGATTGAATCACTTTATTATGCGTATGTTTAGACCAGGGGTGTCAAACATACGGCCCGCGGGCCGGAACCGGCCCCCAAGGAGGTTTGATCAGGCCCGCAGGATAATTTAAAAGTGGAAAAAATGCACAAACGACATGGAATTCATATTTTTAATAAGATGCAATTCGTGGATTGTCCACTAGGGGGCAGTGTGGCGCTGTTGCGCGCTCAGTGTAGAAGAAAACAGCGGTGTTTTTTTTTTCAACAGGGGTCTCTGGTCTCTACCAACACCCTCATTAGCCAAAATGTCATTATCCAAACGGAGAAAAGTAGATAAGGAGTGTAGAATTTTCAATGAAAAATGGACCACGTCATATTTTTTTTACAGAGATGCGTGGGAAACCTTTGTGCTTGGTGTGTTTTCAACAAGTTTCGGTATTGAAGGAATATAATATTCGACGCCACTACGAGACTCATCACAGCGAAAAATATGACGGCTTGCAAGGACAACTGAGAAGAGACAAGGTCGACAAATTGCTGGCGGGTCTGAGGAAACAGCAGTCAACTTTCACCCAGAGCCGAGAAGTCAGTGAAGCAGCAGTAAAAGCCAGCTATCTAATTGCTAGCGAAATAGCATTAGCATCATACCATACATTGTATGGTATAATTTTAATGGTCCGGCCCACTTGACATCTACCGAGGCCATATGTGGCCCACGATGTGAAATGAGTTTGACACCCCTGGTTTAGACAGAAAGTTATTTTACCTGATTTTCCTCCTGTTCAATATCAGGACACCACCCACTCCTGCTGTTAGGACCAACATGAACTCAACCACACCTACAGAGCCTCCAACAAGGATTAAATTCCCTGAAACAGACAAAGTCAGTTTAGTGAACTGAGCCATGACGGTGTTTTGTGATGTGTTGATTTCTGCAGCTCATACAGATGTTACAGATAATAACAGGCCGAGGAGGAGGGTTGCAGCCATTTTTAACTCTAGTCTAATGATTCATCCTAAACCTAAGACTAGATATAACTCATTTGAAAGTCTCACTCTTAGTCTTTCACATCCAAACTGGAAAATGCAAAAACCAGTTCTGATAGTTACTGTGTATCGTCCACCTGGTCCTTATTCTGAATTTATAGCTGAATTTTCACAGTTTTTATCTGAAATAGTTCTCAGTACAGATAAAGTTATTATAGTGGTGATTTTAATATTCATGTAGATGTTGATAACAACAGCCTCAGTTCTGTGTTTAAAATACTGTTAGATTCAATTGGCTTTTCTCAGCACATAAACAAACCTACTCACTGTTTCAACCACACCCTTGACCTTGTTCTTACCTATGGTGTTGACGTCAACAATTTAATAATATTTCCTCATAATCCTCTTCTCTCTGACCATTTTCTTAATAAGGTTTGAGTTCACTGTGTTAGATTACACAACTTCTGAGAAGCAGTTTCACTACAGTAGGTGTCTGTCTGATGATGCTGTGGCTAAATTCAAAGAACAGTTATTTATCCAAGTGTCATATATGAATACAGCAGAGGATGACTATCTTAAATTTACTGCTGCACAGGTTGATCATGGTTTTGACAGCGTTGAATCTTGTCTACGTTCAACACTTGATGCTGTTGCCCCACTGAGAAAGAAGGTAGTGAATCAGAGGAGGAGAGTTGGTTTAACTCACAAACACAGGCTTTAAAGCAACAGTCAGATTCTAGAGAGGAAGTGGCTTCAACCAAACAAGAAGAATTTTATGTAGCCTGGAGAAATAGTTTCATAGAATATAAGAGAGTCCTCAGAAAGGTCAGAGCCTCTTACTATTCTTCTTTAACTGAGGAAAACAAGAACAACCCAGGTTCCTTCTCATCACTGTAGCCAGGCTGACAGAAAGTCACAGCTCTGTGGAGACGTCTATTCCAGTAAATCTCAGCAGCAATGACTTTATGAACTTTTTTACAAATAAAATTGTTGTCATCAGAGATAAAATTAGTTACCTCCTTCCCACTTCTGGCACTGATATTTCACTCAGTGCAGTAGACTTGGAATCAGCATTAACAGCTGACTTTTATCTGGACAGTTTTTCTCCCATAGATCTGAACTGACTACAACAGTTTCTTCTTCCAGACCAACGACTTGTCTCTTAGACCCTGTTCCAACCAGGCTGTTTAAAGACGTCCTACCTTTAGTTGACATGTCCATCTTGGGTCTGATCAATCTATCTCTAGTAAAAGGCTACGTACCACAGGCTTTTAAAGCTGCAGTAATTAAACCATTACTTAAAAACCTACTCTGGACCCAGGTGATCTAGCTAATTATAGACCTATATCAAATCTCCCTTTTATGTCCAAAATCCTGGAGAAAGTTGTTGCTGCTCAACTATGTGATTACTTACATGAGAATAGTCTTTATGAGGATTTCCAGTCAGGGTTCAGACTCATCATAGCACAGAAACAGCATTAGTGAAAGTTACCAACGACCTTCTTATGGCCTCTGACAATGGACTTGTCTCTGTTCTTGTCCTGCTGGATCTCAGTGCTGCGTTTGACACAGTTGATCATAACATCCTATTACATAGACTAGAACATGTTGTTGGGATCAGCGTCACTGCGCTTTCTTGGTTTAAATCGTATCTATCAGATAGATTCCAGTTTGTTCATGTAAACAATGAGTCTTCCATACCTACTGCAGTTAGTCACGGAGTTCCACAGGGTTCTGTGTTAGGACCAATCCTCTTTATCTTGTACATGCTTCCCTTAGGAAACATCATCAGGAAGTACAATATAAACTTCCATTGTTATGCAGACGATACCCAGTTGTACTTATCTATGAAACTAACCAGGTCATCAAACTTCAGGATTGTCTTAAAGACATAAAGACCTGGATGACAGAGTTTCTTACTTAAACCTAAACTCAGACAAAACTGAAGTCATCATACTTGGCCCTGAACATCTAAGAACATCATTTTCAGATCACATAGCTAATCTGGATGGCATTACCTTGCCATCTTGGAGTAATCTTTGATCAGGACATATCCTTTGTATCTCATATTAGACAAGTCTCTAGAACAGCTTTTTTCCACCTACGTAACATTGCAAAAATCAGAGACATCCTGTCTAGAAAGGATGCTGAAAAGTTAATTGATCATTTGTTACCTCTAGACTGGACTACTGTAACTCTCTACTATCAGGATGGTCCAGTAACTTCATCAAAACCCTTCAGCTAATCCAGAATGCTGCAGCACGGGTATTGACAGGAAGTAGGACCAGAGATCATATTTCTCCAGTATTGGCTGCTCTGCATTGGCTTCCGGTAAAATCTAGAATAGAATTAAAATCCTCCTGCTTGCCTATAAAACCCTTAATGATCAAGCTCCATCATATCTTAAGGAACTCATAGTTCATTATTATCCTAATAGATCACTTCGATCACAAACTGCTGGTTTACTTGTGGTTCCTAGAGTCTCTAAGACCAGAATGGGAGGTAGAGTCTTCAGTTATCAGGCTCCTCTCTGATGGAACCAGATCCAGTTTGGGTCCGGGAGGCAGACACCGTTTCTACCTTTAAGGTTAAACTAAAAACTTTCCTTTATGATAAAGCCTATAGTGAAGTATGGTCCAGGCAGGACACGGGCCTGCCTGAACCATCCTTTAGTTAAGCTGCTATAGGATTAGACTGCTGGGGGACTCTGACAATACACTGCTCCTCTCTGTCCCTCACTCCTCACGTCTCTTTCTCTCCCTCACACTTCATGTCCTGATATTAATATTAATATATTACATATTATTAACATCATCTGCTCTCTCTCGCAGTTGTGTCTCCCCCTACCCCTTTCTCTTTTTCAGGAAGTTTGGACTCCAGAGCTGTTGGATTCCAATTCTTTGACGACATCATCATTTTCATCTTCATCATCATCATTATTATTATTGTAATATTAATTGTAATGATAATTTTACTTTAACAACTACTTGGAACCATTTACTCTCTACTGTCTCTTCCTGGTCTCCCTCTTTTCTTCCTCCCCCCTTCCCCGTCCTCCTCCCTCTCTTTCCTCTGTCTCTTCTCTTTTCCCTGTTTTCATTTCACTCCAACCGGTCGAGGCAGATCAGACCGTCCACTCTGAGTCTGGTTCTGCTGGAGGTTTCTTCCTGTTAAAAAGGAGTTTTTCCTCCATTGTCGTCAAGAGCTGCTCATTGTGGAAATGTTGGGTTTCTCTATGTAAAGTGCCTTGAGATAAATGTTTTTATGACCTGGCGCTATATAAATAAAATGAATTGAATTGTATTGTATTGTACTGTTGTCTATATGAGCCAGTTGTGGCTCATATAGATGAACAGTTCCTAACTTAATGCTGCTTCACTTCTATCAGATTAATTCATTTTGAGGATTGTTGGCGTCATAGCAGCTGTTTGAAGCAGCCTGACTCACCAACCTTCATTAAATACAGTTACACAGTGATGATACATTTTAAACACTTACTTAGTATAAACACAGTGACTCTCCTGTAGTTGCTGCGAGTGCTGACAGTGCAGATGTAGACCAGATCAGTGTCACTGTCTGAAAGTATCAGAGAACTGTTGATGTTGTAAAGCTGCTGTTCAGTCTGATGGATGGTGGTTGTTCTCTGTAGATCCATGTTGGATGGAGGACTGGTGGACCAGGTGAGTCCAGGTTCAGGGTAGATCCCCTCTGAGCTGCAGATGATCCTGTTTTCTACCTGCTGAATGTCGACTTTATCAACTGGAGCTGCAAAGAAGAGGATTTGACAACAACATGTTTGATGCTGTACATTTATAAATGTTCTGCACAAACACAAATATAGTTTTGTGTATTTACTGTGTGTTTCTCATACCGTCCACTTTCAGGTTGATGTATGACTCCTTGTTTCCTCTGATGGTGAAGATGTGACACTTGTATCTGTCCTGGTCCTGAACCTCCACCTCTGTCAGCTGCAGTGAGGCGTTTCCTCTGGAGATCTGATCCTTGAACAGTGACGTCCTGTTTCTGAAGCGCTGGTCCTGGAGTCCCAGCTGGTCCTGGTTGAAGTAGTAGGAGTGGACAATGTGTCCTGATGTCTCATGAATCCAGTGGACGACTGGATCATCACTTGGTCTGAAGCTGCACGGTAAGATGCATCTCTCCATGAAAACACAGGACACATCAGTGTCTGAAACACATCAAGGTAAAAAGGTTCAGTTCAGTAGAATAATAGATTATTAATGATCCAGAATGATTCAGTATTTTCTCTGTAAAATGAACAAACAGTGTCTGACTGAGTCCATCAACTCAATTGGTGGAAGCTTCTGCTCTAAGTGTTGACCACAGTTTATATCATTACTAGTTATTTCTTGGTGTAAGACAAACTGTTGATTTCAATAACATGTTGGCTTTGTGAAATAACAAAAATTTGATACAATAAAACCAAGTGATATGATGTAATGACAAGAAAGGTCTTTGTACAAACAGAAGAATAATCACATGACTACAAGGAAACAAAGCTCATGAGCAAATGTCCTCGTCACTAAACACGAACTAGAACATGAAACTGAGGAAGTGGTTGAGTGTTTGATGCTGATGACAGCAGCTGTAGTTAACATCTCACCTCCTCTGGAAAGAGACGTCGTCCACAGAAAGATCCCGACGACCACAAACAGATCAGACTTGACTCTGGTCATCATGGTGTTAAATGTCATGTGAGGATGCAGCTCTGTACTGGAGAGAAAAGAGGAATTTAAATAGATAAATGCTGAATATCTGTTTTTAGTTCAATGTCTGATGTTACAGAGTGAATTTGAACCAGGATATTTACAGACTTTATGTCTTTATGACTGATGTTATTCACACAAAAAAGATTTGTTACAAGTGAACAAACACCAGTTTGGATAAGTTTATTCTTCTTTATTTTATAATAACAAGATCACAGACGGACTGGGAGAAAAAAAAAACAGCCCTGGTATTTAGGCCCAGACCGACCCAATCACAACCTAATCACACACACCATGATGTCACAACTGACCCTGTCAGCTGAGCTGGGAAGCAGCTGTGTTTTGAAACCAGAAGGATCAGTTCACATCCCACCTGTGATCAATGTGTTTCATGGGCCGGTGGTCAAGAACTAAACTCACATGCTGCCTTTTTTTTGACAAATGCATTAAGCAGGAACCAAAACAAAATGGGGTGAAGTTTGAAATGTGATTGGGCCGCCTCAGTGTCAATTTGACCACTGATGTATGAGTGTTATGGGCTGACCAGACCAATAAATAAACGGTGTTGGGTCAGCCCACATGGCTCATCGTCCCACCAGGCAGATCATACGTCAGACGGCTGAATCCATCTCTGAACATGACACATAACAAGTGAAACTAGTCCAACATCTGACTTCCTCAATTTAGCTTCAGTTTTTGCTTTGTATTTGTTTTTTGTTTTTTTATTATTATTATTTCTTTTTCACTTGGTCACTTTATAATTTGACTCCATTATATTAATGTGACACTGATGATTCGGTCCCAGTAACATGACACATAAATATGATGAGAAAAGTCAGTTATTTACCATCTGACTTCTTCTGTATTAACTTTCTCATCTGAACAAAACAACATTTACTAAGAACTGGTCTGAGGTTCAGTTTTAATGTTCTTGTTCTTTATTTAGTTTCAGTTCATTTTATATTTTTACTCCACCACATTAATGTGACAGCTTTAGTTACTGTAACGGTTCAGTTAATTACATCATATAGTCCCAGTTAAAACAGCTGCTCTATATAACAACAACTTACCTCCTGGTTTGAAGCTTTAATTCATCCTGAAATTCAGAAAGTTCATGTTGAACAGATTTCCTGTTTTTAATCAACTTCTGTGTGAAGGAACAACAGAGATTTTCTTTAAAATGTTAAAATGATAAAAGATAAAGAAAGAACATTAAATATGATGTTGTTTCAATACAACAATAAAGTCAAGTTGTTGACAAAGAAACCTGCTGTGAGATCAGTGAGTGAAGCTGCTCTGTTACAAAATACAGAATATCTACAAACCTTTGTCCATCAGGAACAAACAACCCAGGGAAGGTGCAGGAGCCGATGGAAGATCTGTCCTACAGCAGTAACACGAAGCAGACAGTCGTCACAACCACAGAGACACTGGACTGAAACAACTGTCAGGACAGAGGAGGAGCTCAGCTCTGTTACACAGCCTGAGGTGGTTGATGCTAATACAAAGGTTGAACCATGTAGAGCATTGACTCCACCCTCTGTTTCACATGTTTTCTAACACAATACAATCACATTCAGGAGTCAGGAACTTACATGATTGGTTGGTTCTTCCTGAAACAAAACTCCAGCGCTGGAGGAAGTCGACACCTCGCGGTGCCTCAGGAGAACGAGCTGCATCCGTGACACTTCACACATGAAGACTCAACATGTAAATAAGCTGCTCTTTATCTTAAAACATTACACAAACAGTCGTGAACATCTGCACAGCTGTGTAATGACTGAACAGCTACTTGCATCCCTGATTTGAATATGTCTGAAACATTGTTTTACAAAATTACTTATTGTCACAGTTTCACTTTTATTCACATCACTGACCATCGACTTTTCACTGACAGAACATCACTGATCCTCACAGGAGCAGCTCCTCACTGGCTTTTAAATGGACAAACACGAGAACACAACGTTCAAAATAGATTTTTATTCAAGTCATAAACTCAAACACAGTCATCTGTTTCGTCCTCGTTTTCTTTTTTTCCTCCAGTTCATCACCAGGACAATGACTGTTGCTGCTACGACCAACACAGATACAACCACACCTGCAATGACTCCAACCATGTTTAAATCCCCTGAAACAGACAGAGTCAGTTTAGTGAACTGAGCCATGATGGTGTTTTGTGATGTGTTGATTTCTGCAGCTCATACAGATGTTACAGATAATAACAGTTGTGGCTCATATAGATGAACAGTTCCTAACTTAATGCTGCCTCACCTCCTCTTGTCTCCATCCTCAGAAAGGTGTTGGTTATCAGTGTCTCCTCAGCGTTACTGAGTTCACAGGTGTATATTCCCTCATGATGTGAAGATAAGTCCTGTAGCGTGAGGCTGCCTGACTCTGACACACCCTTCACCTGCTGCCTCCACTCCTCTGACACTGTGTAGGAGCCGTCAGATCCCGTCTGCTTCAGGATGATCTGACTGTGGTTGAATCTCCACATGAGGCTGAAGTCTGTTAGGTTCATGACTGAAGTTGTGCACTGGATTGTTGTTTCACTGCTGGAGATGTTGATAGAAGCTGAAACGATACAACACACAAAGACATGAGATACATCACATTTGTACATAAATACAGTTTTAAGTAATAAAGTGCTCACTTGGTTTAAACACAGTGACTGTCCTGTTGTTGCTGCGAGTGCTGACAGTGCAGATGTAGACCAGATCAGTGTCACTGTCTGAAAGTATCAGAGAACTGTTGATGTTGTAAAGCTGCTGTTCAGTCTGATGGATGGTGGTTGTTCTCTGTAGATCCATGTTGGATGGAGGACTGGTGGACCAGGTGAGTCCAGGTTCAGGGTAGATCCCCTCTGAGCTGCAGATGATCCTGTTTTCTACCTGCTGAATGTCGACTTTATCAACTGGAGCTGCAAAGAAGAGGATTTGACAACAACATGTTTGATGCTGTACATTTATAAATGTTCTGCACAAACACAAATATAGTTTTGTGTATTTACTGTGTGTTTCTCATACCGTCCACTTTCAGGTTGATGTATGACTCCTTGTTTCCTCCGCACCATGTGTGACACTTGTATCTACCCTGGTCCTGAACCTCCACCTCTGTCAGCTGCAGTGAGGCGTTTCCTCTGGAGATCTGGTCCTTGAACAGTGACGTCCTGTTTCTGAAGCGCTGGTCCTGGAGTCCCAGCTGGTCCTGGTTGCTGTAGTAAGAGTGGACAATAATGTATCCTGATGTCTCCTGAATCCAGTGGACGATTGGTTCGTCACCGGGTCTGAAGCTGCACGGTAAGATGCATCTCTCCATGAAAACACAGGACACATCAGTGTCTGAAACACATCAGGTACAAAATTAGAGAATTAGAACAACAATGAAGTAGAAGTGTTATAGGCTGCATCCGAATCCTTAGTACGCACTGTTACTACTGAGTCCCTACTACTTGACCGTTGCAGTAGCAGCTACTACATTTCAACCAGCCAGTAGTAGCACAATTCGGACGTACTACAACGCCGCCATCTTGCCTGTTTTGTGACCTGGATGTTTACATCTATGTACATTTTTTATTTACTGAAGTACATGTGGCTTTTATTTACTTAACAGTCTGCATTTGCGTTTTAATGCAATTGCTTTTTAACGTTTGTACAGAAATAGTCGGAAAATAAGTTAAACATCACAGGACGTCTGACCCTTTTGCTGTTCCCTGTTATCACTAAACACATTTGAATAAAATTGTTAAAATATCAAAATAATCTCTCTCTGGCCGCTGTCTCCATTCACATTCACTAACAAGCACATAGATGTGTTTGTCGATCACTGTTTACTGTAAGTAATTCATTTATCCCAGTAAGTATCGGATGTCACATTTAGCGGGCGAAGTTTCTTCTTCTACAGTTTTCAACCTCCTGATGACTTCTGGGATAGCGTAGTTAGTGTAGTGTACATTGCTTGCATACTGCAAAATCCTACTGAAGTAGTAAAACATCCGGGAACCTTTCGCCTACTACTGAAAGATACTGAGGTATTCAGACGTACTAGAGCGTCGCTTACTCATTTTTGCTGCTACGTAGTAGAATAGTAGGGGTATTCGGATGCAGCCATAATCTTGTCTGTGTGTGTTCATCTTGTAATTTACTGCCTCTTGTGGCCACGATGAGCTACTGACTTGTGTTTTGCTTATTTTCTTTTCCTTTGTTGTGACTGTGTCCTGATGACAAAGGTTTGGACTTTTTAAGAAGATCCAGGTGGAGGAGCAGCATTTGTTGGACACTGACAATAATCCATGGATCTTTGATGGGTGATTAGCTACAGCCAAAGTGTGCTTGTCAAACTTCTCAACATTATGGACGTGTTAAGCCCCTACAGGTCTCACTGGAGTCACATCAGGAATCAGATTACCCATAGGTGGACTCTATGTACATATACACATGAATAAGAATACATATTCAGGGTTATTGCACGTTGTTAAACATCAAATATTGTTAAATAATCAATATTATTGCACAGTTATGATGAGTAATTATGAGTAATGATATTGCACAGTTTTCAGTAACATCAGATGAGGGCAGCAGGTCAAACAGATCAGAGCCAGGGGGGGAGTTGTCCTTGATAATGTTCTCCTGAGGCAGGAGGAGGTGTAAGTATCCGTCGGGGAGGGGACAGGGCAGCCGATGATCTTCTGTGCTTTACGACTCTCTGAAGCTTCTCCCTGTCCACCGTGGTGCAGCTGCCGTATCATACTGTGATGGTCTGCTGTGTGATGGAGAGGGTGCTGCGTATTGTCCATGATGATGGAGAACAGTTTATTCAGTGTCATCCTCTCCACCACGGTCTCAAAGGAGCCCAGCACGAGACCGAGTACTGAGCCAGTCTTCCTGCCATAAGACTGGCAGGAAGGCTGCCATCAATCTGGTCTTGTCAACATTTAGCCTCAGGTGATTCTGTTCGGACCACTCCACAAAGTGTCCTGTACTCCCCCTTCTCTCCCTCCCCTATACACCGACAACAGCTGAGTTGTCAGAAAACTTCTGCAGATGACAGGACTCAGTTATACTGAAAGTCAGCGGGGAGTCTATCCCAGCTACTTATGGGCAAGGCAATTTAGTCTGCTCAGTTCACCTCTCCCCAGAGCACCGGAGCTCCCGGAGGAAACCCACGCAGACACGGGGAGAACATGCAAACTCCACACAGAAAGACCCAGCGCCCAACCCAGGAGTCGAACCCAGGACCTTCATGCTGTGAGGCAACAGCACCAACCGCCTCGCTGCCGAAATATGGAGACTGAATTATATTATTGATGTGAGCTTCAAATGATGAGAACTGTGGAGGATGACACCCAGACTCTTTACCTGGGGGAGGAGTGACTGTCAAGGGACGGAAAACACACACACGTATGTCTATGTTTATATATATATGTGTGTTTATACATATATATATATATATATATATATATATACACACACATTTTTTTCCAGAAATTCTTGTGGTCGTTTGACTCATATAAAACGGTGTTTAAGGGTAAATATTCTCAAGATAACATTATCCTGCTGGAGGAGCAAGTGGAGGAGGAGGTTTACATTTACTTCTTTTTGTCCAGATTGAAAATCTGGACAAATCTCTAAATTTCTAATCGAACTGAAGATGTATTGATCGCCCTCACACACCCGATACACTCGTTGTTTGTAGCACGAGATAAATATGAGCTGGTAACAGTCCAGACGTCATGTCATGTGACCAACGCTCCATTTTCCAGAGTTGGGTGTTTCCCATGTTGTTTCTGAGAGAAAGTGAAAATAAATCTGTTCATCACCACACAATCTTTAAAGATGAAATGACGTCATCTGTTGTTACTTGAGGGTCTTTTTATGTTTGTTTTTGTTTCATCCACATAAAATAACGACTAAAACTAACGGACTACAACCACTCAGCTGGTCACGAGTCAGTAAATGATCATCACACTGATCATCACGGTGTTTGTACATCACGTCGTCTCTGAATGACGTGTTTACACTTATTTATGACGTAAACAGACAGTAAACGTCACTCACCTCCATCGACAGGAGTCACAGTCCACAGGTAAATACAGATCAACACACACAACAACATCTGGACCGAGTCCGTTAACTCCAGGAATGAGGATGTGGGAGTTTCCTCAAAAAATGGAAATGACATCTTGTATCCACAGAGGGCGCTGTGATGTAAGGTCAATGATTTTATATTGAACCAGTAAAAAAAAACAATATTTTCATAAAAGATGTATTAATGAAAAGTCTTTTAGAAACATGGTCTGCAGCGCCATCTGCTGTTGAGTTGAATTTAATTATGAAGAGAAATAGAGGAGTTAGAACAGACACAACTACGGGTAAAAATAGATCAAAATACATTTCCCATAATCCATCATTCAGCACCAGGACACCATCATCATTCAGCACCAGGACACTGGTCACCAGTGATCATTCAGGCTTTTATTCATCAGACTTTAATACTGATGAACAGGTTTTGAAGGTAAAAACAGTCTTGACTGGACGAGAGTCTAAAACCTGCTGGTGACAAAGATCATCTATTGTCAATGATCTTACATATATACAAATATATTTATGCCTAAATGCTTCTGTAATGATCTTTAAATCTGCGTCTTCATCATGAATCTCTGAGTTTGTTGATTGATGCAGTGAAAAATCTCTGTGAATGTAGAGGATGTTAGTGGAGCCCAGAGGAAGGAGCCGTGACTGTTTAATTATTCATTTGATTCATTTAAAAGACACGAGTCCAGAGTCTCTGACACACAGTGTTGTATTAGTGTTACAGTTTAAAATCACTGCATGTATCAGTGTTTTTCACACATTTCTAAATTTCCACCATGATGATTGTAGCGACTTCAGGAAACAAACAAAAAGTGGCCGAGAGGCCGAGGTTGAGCTTCGTTTGCTTTGTCTGACGCGCTGCCAAGAAAGGATTTATTCAACAAAACTTCAACTGATAATAATGTGAACAAAATGTTTTACAAATAATCACAACGATTTAAGGACAACAACAACAAAACAACAGTCAACAAATTGATTATATCAACTACGTAGCACCACCCACATCCATGACCCAACTTTCCCTGATTACTGTGATCACACACACAAAAACTAATACAACAATCAACTATTTACTAAAAATACCAAAGTATAAATCACATTCCTAATCACAAATCTCTGTCTCTAAATCAGGTTCATGGCTCCTACAATGATCATGAAGGAAAAAGCTTCTAATTTCAAACAGGTCTAAAAATAAACACAATACAAAAAACTCTTAAATACAAAAATAATCAACACGTGTATAAAAGGTAAAAAAAGTGAACTCGTTAAAAAAACACAATACAAAATGGTAACTGATGTATAAAATGAAAAGTCTGAGTAAAAACCAGCAGTGTTGTATAAACAGTAGTTGAACAGTTAATTGATGTAACTCATTGTTTCTTTACTTGATACAGTGTTGAAATGATTTTAGTTAAAGATCAATAGTTTTATATTCAAACAATGATTTTTTGTAAAGAAGAAGATTTAGATAATATGATTTTTAACAGTGCAGTTTCATTCAAAGTTTCTAGATTATTTTCCTGCTGCAACATCAATGTTGTGACAAGATGAATATAATTAATAAAATAAACATGTAGAATCTTGATCTGTATCTGACACACATGTGTCAGACTGTTTATTTCTCACCTCAGATGAAAGGCGGGGCCGTTGTGTTTGACTGGTTAATTAACGTCTCCATGTTCTGATCATTTAACTTGATCAGTCTGATTCAACTCAGCTCAGATTTTGTTATGGCTAAGCACTTTCAGTGAAAAAGGCACTTTCAAAACAGCCACAGCTGAAAACCAAGTGCTGAACTGGTGTCTCAAGTAGGGTGAAATGCAGTAGAGGCAGGCATTTTTCAAAAAAAGATGGGCTTTTCATTTTCCTAATTATGGCACATAGGCATACATGACAATATAGAATAAAAAAGGAGAAAATGTTTAAGCAAATAAATCAAATAACTAGGACAAAGGACAGAGCTGTCTGACTCATGTCTGCTCCCCAGTCACTCTCCCCTCAGAATAAATCACAGCAGCATTAAATAGTCTAAGTCTGTAGTCTAAATTTAAATGGGGCAAATGTACCACACGTTCTCTTATGCCAGCCAGAGACCCAATGCAGGACGAGCAGCAGTGTTTTGTACCAACTGGAGACGTGTGAGCGAGGCCTGGCTGCCTCCAAACGAAAGTGTGTTACAGTAATCCAGCTGAGATGTGATGAAGGCGTGGGTTACTGTTTCAAAGTGCTTATGTTCTAGAAACGACCTCACCTTTGCCAGCTTCCTCAGGTAAAAGAAGCTGGACTTAACTGTTGCACTAATTTAACGATCCAATTTAAAATCACTGTGCTTGTTAAAACCCTGGTTTGACACTAGCAGTGCAGTTTTCAGGAAACAAGTTTGTCATGTGTCTTCTTCTGTGTGTTTCATAGTTTAAGTCTCATTTTCGCTGCCACTTTGATGTAAACTCTAGTTTGATTTTGCTCCTTTTTAAGGTTTTAATTTTTGTCAGTTTCTTGAATCAGAAGATCCAGATTCAACAACTTTCTGATGAGATATTAAAGTTCAATTTCCCTGAAAAACAAAATGAAATTCAGCATCAAAACAATGATAAAGTTTCCTTCATGTGATTTCTTGTTTGATGTTTTCATCTCTATATTGTGTTAAACTGCTTCTAACTTCATGAAACAATATTCTCCTTTAACATGGAAACTTAGAAACTGTAGTTCAAACAGAGCAGCAGTGGTTTTATCACTGAACATTTACTTACATGAAGACGTCATCATCAGATTGTTTGATCTCTTCTTGACCTGAGAGGTGATTTGTATTAATGATGATCATCATTAATACAAAAAACATAAAGAAATTAATTAAAATGTTTAGACAGAAACTGATTTTACCTGTTTTTTTTTTTTCTCCAGTACAACAGGACAATGGCTGCTGCTGCTACGACCAACACAGACACAACCACAGCTACAATGACTCTACCTTTGTTCAAATCCCCTGAAACAGACAGAGTCAGTTTAGTGAACTGAGCCATGATGGTGTTTTGTGATGTGTTGATTTCTGCAGCTCATACAGATGTTACAGATAATAACAGTTGTGGCTCATATAGATGAACAGTTCCTAACTTAATGCTGCCTCACCTCCTCTTGTCTCCATCCTCAGAAAGGTGTTGGTTATCAGTGTCTCCTCAGCGTTACTGAGTTCACAGGTGTATATTCCCTCATGATGTGAAGATAAGTCCTGTAGCGTGAGGCTGCCTGACTCTGACACACCCTTCACCTGCTGCCTCCACTCCTCTGACACTGTGTAGGAGCCGTCAGATCCCGTCTGCTTCAGGATGATCTGACTGTGGTTAAATCTCCACATGAGGCTGAAGTCTGTTAGTTTCATGACTGAAGTTTTGCACTGGATTGTTGTTTCACTGCTGGAGATGTTGAACCACTGAAATGAATCTTGATCACAAAACCAGTGAAAGATAATATTGTTGAGTATCTCATATGAACCAAACTTAAGTGATGAAAATATAAGTTGTGTTAAAGAAACATTACTTACTCTAGTTTAACCACAGTGACTTTCCTGTCCTTGCTGTCACTGCTGATGGTGCAGATGTAGGTATCAGATCAGTCACCATTTTCTGAAAAAATCAGAGAACTGTTGATGTTGTAAAGCTGCTGTTCAGTCTGATGGATGGTGGTTGTTCTCTGTAGATCCATGTTGGATGGAGGACTGGTGGACCAGGTGAGTCCAGGTTCAGGGTAGATCCCCTCTGAGCTGCAGATGATCCTGTTTTCTACCTGCTGAATGTCGACTTTTATCAACTGGAGCTGCAAAGAAGAGGATTTGACAACAACATGTTTGATGCTGTACATTTATAAATGTTCTGCACAAACACAAATATAGTTTTGTGTATTTACTGTGTGTTTCTCATACCGTCCACTTTCAGGTTGATGTATGACTCCTTGTTTCCTCCACACCATGTGTGACTTTGTATCTACCCTGGTCCTGAACCTCCACCTCTGTCAGCTGCAGTGAGGCGTTTCCTCTGGAAATCTGATCCTTCAACAGTGACGTCCTGTTTCTGAAGCGCTGGTCCTGGTCTCTCAGCTGGTCCTGGTTGCTGTAGTAGGAGTGAACAATAATGTGTCCTGATGTCTCCTGAGTCCAGTGGATAGATTGTCACCAGGGTCTGAAGCTGCACGGTAAGATGCATCTCTCCATGAAAACACAGGACACGTCAGTCTCTGAAACACATCAGGTGAATAGATTCATGATAAACAAGTAAAGTGTGACCTCCAGTCTAATATGAAACTCTTCTGTTATAGATGATCTCTGCTCCAATCAGGAGACAGTGGTAGATGAGACATAGAGAACCTGGTCTGAGTGATCATCAGCTGAAAGAAGATGTCAGGTAGTAAACAGTCACTCACCTCCTCTTGTCCACAACAACAGGACAGACAGAAAAGACAGGACACAGCTGATCCTGGTCATCCTGTCAACTTCACTGTCCAAGGAGGAAATGTTGGGTCAAACCTTAACAAACAATAAAAACAATGAGGAGAATAAGAATAATTCAATCGGTTTAAGTTTTACAAGTAGAAGCTGTTATTAAGATAAAAACAACAAATAAAAACTAAAGATCAAATCATATATTACAGTGAAGCTTCAAACCTCTAAGATCAAAAGGGCCAACAAAGGATAAATCTGTTGGTATAATTATATCATCATGTGATTGTGGTTCAGAATGAGTCCAACCATGAAACTTCCACAGAGTCTGCTGTGTTTCTACAGTAGCTCAGATCAGACAGAAACAAACACTGACTCCAGAGAAAGTCATTCACTCTGATACATGACCTGAAGGACTCTGCTCCTCACCACTAGATGTCACTAGTCACATATCGTCAGCAGAGATGTTAACGTTGACAATTTGAGCGATTCAGGAACAAGGCGTTCTGTTCTGTGATTGGTTCAGGGGTTATCACATGACTCATTGAAGGCGACAGAAAGTCCGGCCTTAAAAATGTTCTGACCAATTAAAAAGCAGATCATGTCCTGATGTTCAGTGTATCAATGCAACATCAACCTGAACATGAAGAAACGTAGAACAATCAATTATTAATTATATTATAAATTCAAACCACTGAAACAGCTGGAAGGCGTCTGAGCCAAAACACGAAGATCTGTTGAAGACAGATCATGTTTTTATCTTTAAAATAGGGAACAAGTCTGTTGGCAACACACACCCTAACACACACACACACACACACACACACACACACACACATGCACATGCGCGCCTGGATGCACCACGTTGGTGTATACGCCCTGTGGATTATTGGCGGGTTTGAATCCTGTCTCTCTACACTGTCTTTGATTAAAGGCAAAAATGCCCCAAAAAATATTTAAAAAAACAAATGCACACACACAAACATGAATACACACTAAAAATTAGAATGTGAAACATCTCAATGAAAAGTTAACTGCTACATATGATGTTCTAGAACACGTCACTACAATAAAGACATTTTATTAAAGTGTCTGTTTCAGAGTCTTTTCTCTCTTTTTTCTTGATAAGCAGTTAACTTGAGCCGAAGACGATCCAAACCCAAGAAATGAAAACATCTTTTGTAGGTTGAGCACAGCATCTTTCTTCTCTGAAACCACTGAATTCAACAGTTGGGAAAACAAGAGATTTATAATTCTCAGTTAAATGTCAAATTTACTTTGCTTTTACTTTTCTTTTTTCAATTGTTGTAATTTATTTTATTATTATTTATTGACGTGTGTCGCTCTCCAGAGTCAGTGTGTTAACACAACCTCCAACAAACAGATAAAACTAAGTGAGGGATAATAATTCCTCTTCACAATAAAAGTCCAAACTTCATCCAGATCATCACTGACACTTCATTTACACATCAAGTGTCAGAATAAAAGCTGTTAAATATTATTTTAAAAAGTACATTGTGAAGGTTTTAAAGAAAGAAAACTTACATATCGATGAAAATGAAGGAACCAACATGTGTCGACAGTTACACCTTAGATGTGAGAATAGAGAAGTGGCTCAGTTTAAACGTGACATTTCTGTCATGATTTCACCCAAACAGTGGGAGGAGATTTAACAACATCACTCTTATTGGTTACATTTCAAAAGTACTGGACCCCTCCACATTTACTGAGAAAGAAATATTATATTCCTGAAAAGAACTTTTCAGTTGTTTTCTAATAGAGCGACTGTTATTGCCTGTGTCAACCTGTTGATAATTAAAACCAGCAGGACTTTACCGATTGTCTTCTCTGCGATCACTTTATCATGTTATTAATAATAATAATGTGTGTGTGTGTGTGTGAGAGAGAGAGAGAGAGAGAGAGGAAGAGAACTAGAGAGGAGCTCTGTTTGTTTTAACGTTGTGTTTAATGTTGGAAACAATAAATTAACTGATTTGTAGCAGCCAGTGTTGATTCTGTGTTGACCTGCTTATCTGCATAACTACAATAAAAAATAGGTGTTTAACAACCTGTTAAAATACACCAGAATGCAGGAAATGGCATCAACTCAATTTAACATTTTCTGGGAGACGACCCCCAGAACCCACCGGAAAAAAATGTCCTCCCACATTTGTTTTGCTTCTGATGCTGCTGATCTGATCTTACGTAGAAATGGATCAATGGATCAATGGATCACAAGTTCATGAGTTCATTGTATATTTTACTCTGCAGATGTTACTGAAGAATAAATTGATCTTTATGTTGCTGACTGAGATCAGCTAGTTATATTAAACATTATAACATATTAATATATTAATAACACAGTATAATGTAGTTCAACACAGGCCTGCCCCCCAACTCTGGTTCAGGGGTAAAACCAAACATAAGGACTGCAAGAGTGTGTTTGGTGGACTCTTGTGCTGCTGTGTGATACGGCCAAAGGACCAAGGGCAGGTGCAGGTTTCGGTGCAGAGTCTTGGGAACTCTGAAAAGGCTCCAGCCCACTGAGCCATCGACAAGCTGAGGAACCTTGTGTTGTAATCGGTGGGGCATGAGGAGCTGGAGGATGTGACAGTATCAGTAGAGGAGACCACCCTGGCTGGTGAGGCAAAATACAGAATATCTACAAACCTTTGTCCATCAGGAACAAACAACCCAGGGAAGGTGCAGGAGCCGATGGAAGATCTGTCCTACAGCAGTAACACGAAGCAGACAGTCGTCACAACCACAGAGACACTGGACTGAAACAACTGTCAGGACAGAGGAGGAGCTCAGCTCTGTTACACAGCCTGAGGTGGTTGATGCTAATACAAAGGTTGAACCATGTAGAGCATTGACTCCACCCTCTGTTTCACATGTTTTCTAACACAATACAATCACATTCAGGAGTCAGGAACTTACATGATTGGTTGGTTCTTCCTGAAACAAAACTCCAGCGCTGGAGGAAGTCGACACCTCGCGGTGCCTCAGGAGAACGAGCTGCATCCGTGACACTTCACACATGAAGACTCAACATGTAAATAAGCTGCACTTTATCTTAAAACATTACACAAACAGTCGTGAACATCTGCACAGCTGTGTAATGACTGAACAGCTACTTGCATCCCTGATTTAAATATGTCTGAAACATTGTTTCACAGAATTACTTATTGTCACAGTTTCACTTTTATTCACATCACTGACCATCGACTTTTCACTGACAAAACATCACTGATCCTCACAGGAGCAGCTCCTCACTGGCTTTTAAATGGACAAACACGAGAACACAACGTTCAAAATGGATGTTTATTCAAGTCATAAACTCAAACACGGTAAAATAAAATACAGAAATAAACTTGTGTATCAAAAAAAGAGGTAAAAAAAATACAAAAACAACAAAGTGTGAATGAAAGTAAACTGTTGAAACTCATTGTTCCTTTTTACTTGATACAAAGTTGAAATGATTTCAGTTAAAGTTGGTCCAGTTTTCAGAGACGAAGAGAAAGAAAATGTGTTTGTGTCATTTCTCTTCTTCTCTGTCAGATCTTATTGATCTGTTGAAGTTTCACAATCAAACGTCTCATTTTAGCTGCCGTCATGAAACAATATTCTCCTTTAACATGGAAACTTAGAAAGTGTAGTTCAGCAGAGCAGCAGTGGTTTTATCACTGAACATTTACTTACGTCTGGGAGTAATTGTTGTTTTTTCTGGTTTGTTTTCTTGTTGACCTGATGATTTGAGTCCAAACAACATCATCATCAATACAAACAGGAAGTTATTTCATCTGTTTCGTCCTCGTTTTCTTTTTTTCCTCCAGTTCATCACCAGGACAATGACTGCTGCTACGACCAACACAGATACAACCACACCTGCAATGACTCCACCTTTGTTTGAATCCCCTGAAACAGACAGAGTCAGTTTAGTGAACTGAGCCATGATGGTGTTTTGTGATGTGTTGATTTCTGCAGCTCATACAGATGTTACAGATAATAACAGTTGTGGCTCATATAGATGAACAGTTCCTAACTTCCTAACTGAAGTCTGTTAGGTTCATGACTGAAGTTGTGCACTGGATTGTTGTTTCTGTTGCTGAACCACTGATTGAATCTTAATCATAAAAGGATAAAATAATATGTTGAGTATCTCATATGGACGATCACAAGTGATGAAAGTTGATTAAAGAAACATTACTTACTCTGTTTAGACCACGTTACTTTTCTGCTCCTACTGTCACTGCTGATGGTGCAGGTGTAGGTATCAATGTCACCATTTTCTGGTAAAATCAGAGAACTGTTGATGTTGTAAAGCTGCTGTTCAGTCTGATGGATGGTGGTTGTTCTCTGTAGATCCATGTTGGATGGAGGACTGGTGGACCAGGTGAGTCCAGGTTCAGGGTAGATCCCCTCTGAGCTGCAGATGATCCTGTTTTCTACCTGCTGAATGTCGACTTTATCAACTGGAGCTGCAAAGAAGAGGATTTGACAACAACATGTTTGATGCTGTACATTTATAAATGTTCTGCACAAACACAAATATAGTTTTGTGTATTTACTGTGTGTTTCTCATACCGTCCACTTTCAGGTTGATGTATGACTCCTTGTTTCCTCTGGTGGTGCTGGTGAGACACTTGTATCTACCCTGGTCCTGAACCTCCACCTCTGTCAGCTGCAGTGAGGCGTTTCCTCTGGAGATCTGATCCTTGAACAGTGACGTCCTGTTTCTGAAGCGCTGGTTCTGGAGTCTGAGCTGGTCCTGGTTGTTGATGTAGGAGTGGACATTAATGTGTCCTGATGTCTCCTGAATCCAGTAGATAATTGGATCATCACTTGGTCTGAAGCTGCACGGTAAGATGCATCTCTCCATTAAAACACAGGACACGTCAGTCTCTGAAACACACCAAGGTAAAAAGATTCAGCAGCTGAATCCAAATGAGTTGTGATAAATCCTCTATGAGGCCTCTTCTGTGATCATTTCCAAAAGTTGTCCAGTCACTCACCTCCTCTTGTCCACAACAACAGGACAGACAGAAAAGACAGGACACAGCTGATCCTGGTCATCCTGTCAACTTCACTGTCTAAGGAGGAAATGTTGGGTCAAACCTTAACAAACAATAAAAACAATGAGGAGAATAAGAATAATTCAATCAGTTTAAGTTTTACAAGTAGAAGCTGTTATTAAGATAAAAACCAACAAATAAAATAATTAGCGCTGTGAGAGAAGGAGAGAGGGAGGAGACGTCTTCACCGACTATGGATCATTATGATTACACCAACAGTGAAGAAGCTTCAAACCTCTGCAGATCAACCAGGGCTCTTAATACGTCCAGGGTGGAGGATTTAGAGGGGATCTGTTGGTAGAAATGAAATATCATCATGTGAAGTTGTCGTTCCCTCAGAATGAGTCTTTTATATCGACATGAGAGCAGGTCACTTCCACAGAGTCTGCTGTGTTTCTACAGTAGCTCAGATCAGACAGAAACAAACACTGACTCCAGAGAAAGTCATTCACTCTGATACATGACCTGAAGGACTGAAGTTACTGCTCCTCACCACTAGATGTCACTAGTCACACATCGTCAGCAGAGATGTTAACGTTGACAATTTGAGCGATTCAGGAACAAGGCGTTCTGTGCTGTGATTGGTTCAGGGGTTATCACATGACTCATTGAAGGCGACAGAAAGTCCGGCCTTAAAAATGTTCTGACCAAATAAAAAGCAGATCATGTCCTGATGTTCAGTGTATCAATGCAACATCAACCTGAACATGAAGAAACGTAGAACAATCAATTATTAATTATATTATAAATTCAAACCACTGAAACAGCTGGAAGGCGTCTGAGCCAAAACACAAAGATCTGTTGAAGACAGATCATGTTTTTATCTTTAAAATAGGGAACAAGTCTGTTGGCAACACACACACACACACATGCACATGTGCGCCTGGATGCACCACGTTGGTGTATACGCCGTGTGGATTATTGGCGGGTTTGAATCCTGTCTCTCTACACTGTCTTTAATTAAAGGCAAAAATGCCCCAAAAAATATTTAAAAAAACAAATGCACACACACAAACATGAATACACACTAAAAATTAGAATGTGAAACATCTCAATGAAAAGTTAACTGCTACATATGATGTTCTAGAACACGTCACTACAATAAAGACATTTTATTAAAGTGTCTGTTTCAGAGTCTTTTCTCTCTTTTTTCTTGATAAGCAGTTAACTTGAGCCGAAGACGATCCAAACCCAAGAAATGAAAACATCTTTTGTAGGTTGAGCACAGCATCTTTCTTCTCTGAAACCACTGAATTCAACAGTTGGGAAAATAAGAGATTTATAATTCTCAGTTAAATGTCACATTTACTTTGCTTTTACTTTTCTTTTTTCAATTGTTCTAATTTATTTTATTGTTATTTATTGACGTGTGTCGCTCTCCAGAGTCAGTGTGTTAACACAACCTCCAACAAACAGATAAAACTAAGTGAGGGATAATAATTCCTCTTCACAATAAAAGTCCAAACTTCATCCAGATCATCACTGACACTTCATTCACACATCAAGTGTCAGAATAAAAGCTGTTAAATATTATTTTAAAAAGTACATTGTGAAGGTTTTAAAGAAAGAAAACTTACGTATCGATGAAAATGAAGGAACCAACATGTCGACAGTTACACTGTGAAAATAGAGAAGTGAGAGAATGAAAACTTCCTGTCATGACTCAAACCCAAACAGTGGGAGGAGATTTAACAACATCACTTTTCACTGATTGAAGATGAAACTACAGTTTAATAATAACGAGAAACAGATGAAGTTAAAACAATCTCTGATTTATTCTTCAGTAACGTCTGCAGAGAAAAATAAACGAGTTGTTTCACAACCAGTCAATTGATCTTCATGTTGCTGAATGACTGAGATCAATAGTTTTATATTAAACAATGATTTTTATTAAAGAAAACTGAACATTTAAAGATCTTCTATGATTTTAACATTTATAAAACTGTATAGAAACAATAATAAACTAAACCTGTGCATAAATAAAAGTACATTAGTCTGAGTCTTGATGTATGACTCCTTGTTTCCACTGGCCTCTTCTGTGATCAGTTTCCTTTTGTAACTTTCATAATAAACATGTTCATTTATATCAGTGACATAAAATTAAACATTGGAAACATCTCAGAGTAAAACATGTTACAGTTCAACAGCAACACAAATTGCAGCTTGTAAAATAAACAGTAAGGTGAATCTTAAACTTAGTAGTCGCTGCTGCAGAGAGAACAATGAGGAAATGAAACGCAAAAACTATTAGTGCCGGGATTCAAACTGACAATCTGTTACACCAAGATCATGTGCACTAACCAGTCAGTTGTCTTGACCCTCCTTTAACAGTAGAATTACACAAGTAATAAAGAGACAGATGTAAGGCTCTAGTACTGACGGGCGGGAACATGTCTGTCTCAGACTCAGAGGTAGAAACCTGCCTTTGCTCAGGTTTCGAACTACTGCTATTTATTTAAAAAGTAAAGGAGATATCAACAGAATGTTTTCACCATCAGAGCTGCAAGGTTTTAGTGAACACATTGATGTAATTTTGTTATTCGTACCAATGTTTGAATGTGTTTTTACGTATTGTACAGCTTGCAGTTGTCATTTTCAGCCTGGAAATAAAGCTACAAGGTGTGCTACTTCCTCTGACTCAGTGTGTGTGTGTGTGTGTGTGTGTGTGTGTCTGTGTGTGTCTGTGTCGGTGTGTGTCTGTGTCGGTGTGTGTGTGTGTTGTATAACGTGACATTGTAACATCATGTGCATCTTCAATGAGACCGCAGCAATAAAAAGAGAATCTGAAATTACACTGGATTCAATCAATATCAGTACCAACAATGGTATCAATAATGGTTGTTCAGATCTATGGTGACTTTACTGAACCAGATTACAGAGACTGAATTCATAATCATGTTCAGACTGCAGACGTTTGGTTAAACAAGCGTGTTTCCTTGTTGTAAGAACATGTGCAGATTCAACAGTTGCTTGATTTCAACCATAGACTGACAAACATTATAATTGGCTAGGAGCAGTGAGGAGCAGCTCCTCACTGGCTTTTAAATGGACAAACACGAGAACACAACGTTCAAAATAGATTTTTATTCAAGTCATAAACTCAAACACAGTAAAATAAAATACAGAAATAAACTTGTGTATCAAAAAAAAGGTAAAAAAATACAAAAACAACAAAGTGTGAATGAAAGTAAACTGTTGAAACTCATTGTTCCTTTTTACTTGGTACAAAGTTGAAATGATTTCAGTTAAAGTTGGTCCAGTTTTCAGAGACGAAGAGAAAGAAAATGTGTTTGTGTCATTTCTCTTCTTCTCTGTCAGATCTTATTGATCTGTTGAAGTTTCACAATCAAACGTCTCATTTTAGCTGCCGTCATGAAACAATATTCTCCTTTAACATGGAAACTTAGAAAGTGTAGTTCAGCAGAGCAGCAGTGGTTTTATCACTGAACATTTACTTACGTCTGGGAGTAATTGTTGTTTTTTCTGGTTTGTTTTCTTGTTGACCTGATGATTTGAGTCCAAACAACATCATCATCAATACAAACAGGAAGTTATTTCATCTGTTTCGTCCTCGTTTCCTTTTTTTTCCTCCAGTTCATCACCAGGAAACTGACTGTTGCTGCTACGACCAACACAGATACAACCACACCTGCAATGACTCCACCTTTGTTCAAATCCCCTGAAACAGACAGAGTCAGTTCAGTGAACTGAGCCATGATGGTGTTTTGTGATGTGTTGATTTCTGCAGCTCATACAGATGTTACAGATAATAACAGTTGTGGCTCATATAGATGAACAGTTCCTAACTTAATGCTGCCTCACTTTTATCAGATCAGTTCATTTTGGGGATTGTTGGCGTCATAGCAGCTGTTTGAAGCAGCCTGACTCACCAACCTTCATTTAATACAGTTACACAGTGATGATACATTTTAAACACTTACTTAGTATAAACACAGTGACTGTCCTGTAGTTGCTGCGAGTGCTGACAGTGCAGATGTAGACCAGATCAGTGTCACTGTCTGAAAGTATCAGAGAACTGTTGATGTTGTAAAGCTGCTGTTCAGTCTGATGGATGGTGGTTGTTCTCTGTAGATCCATGTTGGATGGAGGACTGGTGGACCAGGTGAGTCCAGGTTCAGGGTAGATCCCCTCTGAGCTGCAGATGATCCTGTTTTCTACCTGCTGAATGTCGACTTTATCAACTGGAGCTGCAAAGAAGAGGATTTGACAACAACATGTTTGATGCTGTACATTTATAAATGTTCTGCACAAACACAAATATAGTTTTGTGTATTTACTGTGTGTTTCTCATACCGTCCACTTTCAGGTTGATGTATGACTCCTTGTTTCCTCTGATGGTGAAGATGTGACACTTGTATCTGACCTGGTCCTGAACCTCCACCTCTGTCAGCTGCAGTGAGGCGTTTCCTCTGGAGATCTGATCCTTGAACAGTGACGTCCTGTTTCTGAAGCGCTGGTTCTGGTCTCCCAGCTGGTCCTGGTTGAAGTAATAGGAGTGAACAATGTGTCCTGATGTCTCCTGAATCCAGTGGACGACTGGATCATCACTTGGTCTGAAGCTGCACGGTAAGATGCATCTCTCCATGAAAACACAGGACAAGTCAGTGTCTGAAACACATCAAGGTAAAAAGGTTCAGTACAGTAGAATAATAGATTATTAATGATCCAGAATGATTCAGTATTTTCTCTTCACTTCATGAAATAACAAGAATCTGATACCTTAAAACAAAGTGATATGACGTAATGACAAGAAAAGTCTTTGTAAAAACAGAATAAACATCACATGAATGAGATGTAAGTTGTGATGAATTATGCTTTGGCCACACACAAGCACATAATCTGACCACAAAACAACAGCTAAACTATGAAGCTGTCAGCCTTAAGATACAATTAAATCATGATGTCTGAAACACACACTGTCTGATTACACTTTGTAACAGAGATGAGAAGAGCAGGTTGGAGGTGAGTCGAGTCAGAACCAGGGGATCAGTCCGGGAAGGAACGCTGGAGAGTTGGGCATGAGCGTAGACCGGGGGTGTCAAACCAATTCCTAAAAGAGCCGTGTGGCTGCAGGTTTTTGTTCCAACCAGTCAAGATCACACAGTTTGACCAATCAAGTCTGAAGACTGAGATCAGTTAATTAAATGAGTCAAGTCTTATTTGGAGGGTCACTGGAGCAACAGCTTCAGGAGGGAGGCCCAGACCCTCCTCTCTCCGGCCACATCCACCAACTCCTCTGGGGGGACCCCAAGGTGTTAGATAGTCTCTCCAGCATGTCCTGGGTTTCACTTTCAACCTGGAGAAGAGGCAGCTCTACTCCGAGTTCCTCACCCTATCTCTAAGGCTGAGTGCAGCCACCCTGTGAAGGAATCTAATTTCGGCCACTTGCATCCTTGACCTCGTGTCTTTGGTCACTACCCACAGCTCGTGATTATCTGGTAAGGGTCAGAGTTTAGATGGACCAGTAAATTGAGAGCCTCGCCTTACAGCTCAGCTCCCTCTTCACCACAACAAACGAGAGCAACGTCTGCATCACTGTTGATGTCGCCCCAATCCATCTGTCCATCTCCTGCTCTGATTTCCCATCACTCATGAACAAGACCAAGATACAACAAGATACTTGACGTTCATCACTTGAGCCAGCATCTCCTCCCTGACCCAGAGTGGCTCCTTTTTCGCAAACCACCCCAGTGTGCGCTGAAGGACCAATGAAGCCAACAGAACAATGTCATCCACAAAAGCAGAGACAGGATTCTGAGGCCACTGAACACACAGAAATCCTGTCAATAAAAACTTTGAACAGGACCAGTAACAAAGGGCAGGCCTGGCAGAATCCAATGGCAGGTAATGATAAAGATAAAAATAAATAGATAAAATGAAATTAATTTACAGGGTTTAGACGGTTGAGATGTTATTCCTGTTTACATGTGGTGACAGTTAGTTTGATAAAGTTAACTTCTCTCCAAGTAACAGTGTCGTTATTAAGAAACCACCACAACAAAAACAATACAGTAACGTGGACGAAACTAGACTTTATCTGTGTTGTGACATAAAACAAATCAAACATAACACTCACCTTCGTCAGCAAGAGACACAGTCCACAGAGAAGAAATGATCATCATGTACAAGGTGAACACAGACTTCATCCTGATCCACATCATCCTGATCCACATCATCCTGATCCACATCCTGCTGATTCATTCAAGTCTGAGATGATGTTACTGGAAATACTGGTAAAGGTGCAGCGCCCTCTGGTGAAAGGTTTCAGTTTTGTTTCCTGAATGTCCAGGTCAGGAATTAAATTTATCCCGAGAATAAAATATGATGAAACTTGACAGAAAAAGTAGAACCAGGATCAGACTCAGGACGTGGACCAGAGTGTGTTTGATCTGGTTTTATTTTGTTTCCTGGCTCGTCTGTAGTTCACACTGCCTCCACCATATCAGACAGTACAGTGGTCCGTGTGCGTGTGTGTGTGTGTGTGTGTGTGTGTGTGTGTGTGTGTGAGAAAGAGATGAGATCATCATGATTCTGCAAAATATTGCACCATTACAATAGAAATAAATTAGGGCTGTCAATAGATTTTAAAAACAAATTAATCTCAAATTTTATATTAATAATAAATTAAATAAATAAAATAATAATAATTAAAATAAAAAGAAAATGAAATGATAAAATACCCTTACACTGCAGAATCCCACGATATAATGAAGACATGGTGAGGGATCACTGTGGGAAACAAAAGTTTCCATCACTAAACCTTTAACGAACCTGAACAGAAACAAGTTTTGTGTTTCCAGTTCAAAGGTTGTAGAGTCTCTGTTTCATGTGAAAAATGATCCTCACTCACATTAATTGTTTTCTCTTTTTATATAAAGATGAATGATTCACTTTATGAAAAACGTTGTGGTTCGATTTGACGATGACACTTTAAAATATGAAGTGGAAAATAAATAAGAAATTAGATCTATTATCATGTTTCTGTTTTTTTTACAACATACCACCTAACATTCCCATAGAAAACTGAAAATAATAATAACAGTCTGGGATCATCCTGAGAAGAACATAAATGTCTGTAATTTCACCAATAACACAATATATTGTTGTTACTTTATGACCTTCAGGTGGCATAACATATCCTCTGGCACTAAATTTCATGCCGTTCCTTTGAGTAACTGCTGAAATGTTTTGACTGTGGATATTTCCACCTCTAGAGCTGCTGATGTGCCAGTAGAAGTAGGAAGCTTTGCTGAATTTCCAGTTGTTTCTCCTTTAAACTTTGACAGAAATTAACGCTGTGATGTTGTGTTCAGACAAATTACAGCGTAACAACAAACCTCAACGATGATACTAAGAAACATTTTAACATCGTTGTTCAGTATCTGCGTTCATGTTCATGTCACTGCAGTCCTGTTCCCCAGAGGATGGATCCAAAAACAATCTAAAAACAGACTTCACTGTATCAAACCAATACCAGGACAGATAAAGTTGGATTTGACACTAAATTTAACACTTATATTGTTTGTTTCTACAGGATCAAATGTAATGACTTCATCTTCTGTAACTGTGAGTCCAGGTAACATATGTGTCTTCAGATTTAGGTTCCCTGACGCTCCAACTTCAGATCTTGAAGCTGCAGGTCTCTTAACATTGAAATGTTGAAGACCCGAGGCCTCCATCGATCCCAAACCTCCACCTGAGACTTCTGATCGATGACACTGATTGATTTGATCTATTTGAGCTGAGATACAAGACAATAAAAACCAAATTGCCTAAGGAGCTTTACTCACCTGAAGCAGCCTGTCAATCTTTTCCTTCTGCTGGAGACAAAATCCACAGGAGACACCACAGAAGAAGAAGATGAAGAAGACTTTCATATGCTGCCATAATTAACTAACAACAACAGAAAGATGCAAACTTCAGTTCAAGTCTACAAGTTAAAGTCCAGCAGCAGACTGACTGGACCGGTTTGTCTCTTCCTTACACAGTGACCAAAACAAACGTGTGTGAAAAGTTTATTTCTTATATGTTTCACAGAGTCAAAACTCAACAGTCAACAGATCATACGAAGAAGAAGATCCCACTGATCCTCTGGACGACGTCTTCCAGCTCCGACCATCAGGCCGCGGTGATAAAAGTCCCTCTAGTCATAAAAAACACCTACAAGAACTAATTCATTCCTGTAGCTTTAAACTGTTTGAATAAACAATAACCAATAATCGTAAAGTTTGATGTACACTACCACATTACACATGTTCATACATTTTATCCTCATTTGTAAAAATTTCTTAAACATCTAATGTTTTTAGACACAATGACCCTGTGTGAATCTTTGCCACGACACAAGTTTTTGATTTTTGAAACAAACTGGAATCAATTCACTGACGACTCTTTATGGTTTAATGGTGACTGTGTTGCACCATGGCAACAAAATGGAAACTATGGTAACGAAATGGTAAACAGATGGAAGACATGCTAGCAGGGCGGTAACCACGGTAACAAGATGAAAGCAGAATTTTAAGTTGTCATCACAGCATCATCGTCATCTAATTCTGATTCTGGTCCTAATAGCTCACAGACGACCTGTTGACTTCAACACAGTTTTCATCTCGTGAAAACAATTCAAACTACAACTAAACAAAAAAGAAATTATACCAGCAGACATTGAATCTCTTCGTCAAACTTACAAGGACCTTGTGCATAAGAACAACAATCTTTGTACCAGACAAAAAGATTTAACAGCAAGAAAAGAAGCTTTGCAGAAGAAGCTGAACAGCCTGATGGATCTGGAAGAGGAAAGGATCAGCAGCCCAGAAAACAAGGAGACAGAAGACGAGATCGATATCCAGCATCGTGACACAAAACCAGAAGATGGAGAAGCTTTTCACAAGGCCAATGAGGCCCTGATCGAGCTCAACAAGGCAAACCACATGAAGAACAAGAGGGTCTGTTACGACATAGATGATCTTCAGAACAAAGTTAAAGACCTGACCAACCTGATTAGACCTGTAGACGTAGCTGATTGTAACACACAGAACCCCAGAGAACCAAGGGAGAGCTCAGATGAATCCACCAGGATTAATGACAACACCAAGAAACTTTTGTATTTCTGGGAGCATAAGGAGACCACAGACCAGGACAGCAACTGTGCATCAGGGAAAACTGATCATGAAGCCACGACGCTTAAGGACAACAACACCAAGAAACTTTTGGATTTCTGGAAGCAAAATGAAATGTTAGGCCAGGACATCAACCATGTGCCAAAGGGAAGAGCAACTCATAAATCCACCAGAGCCAAGAACAACACCCAGACACTTCTGGATTTCTGGAAACAGAACAAAAACCGTGTGCCAGAGAGGAAAACGCATCATCAAGAAGATCAAGAGATCAAGAACAACAACACCCTGAAGTATCTGTGTGAAACTGTGGAAATAATGAAAGAGTCCAGTACAGACAATAAAGAAAACTTTGCCCAAAAACGAGATTTCTGGAAACAAATGGAGATGTCAGAACTGGACACAATGACAATGGAGAAAAATGAATGTTTGAAGCTCCCAACTCTGGAGGACAAAGAAACCCAGGCTGCAGTAACAGAGGAAGACTACAAACTCCTCCTGCAGGAGGTTGTGATGGTGAACGAGCAGAAGTCACAGTTGGAGGAGAAGTTGACTCAGGCTCAGAGAGACAGAGAGGCTCTGATGGTGGAACTGAACGAGATGATTAAAAAAACAAAGATGAACCAAGTGGCGTTGGACAAAGAGAGAGAAATCCTGGAGCAGGAATACGACATCGTGTCAAAGCAGAAAGACAACGCCAAGAAAGACAACGAGCGCTTGCAGGTAGAAGTTGAGGAACTGCAGATGCAGCTTCAGGAGGAAAAACGGTTGAGAAGCATCAAAGAGGACGAAGCCACATCTCACACAAATGAAGAGACACTGAGAGAGGGGTTGGAGCTGGAAGAGGTGGTTGGTAGCGTTGATGAGCTGCAGGAGGAGAATCTCCAGGAGGAGGTGCAAACCCTGAACGAAAGGCCAGAGGAGTTTCAGTCAACGCTGGAGAGCTCGAGCTCTGAGGAAACGCGTCCCAGGCCGTCGTCGTGGATGAGGTTCATACGTTTCAGCGCACAGTTGTTTCAGAGGACGACTACGTAGAAAGTGACTGAGGATGGAGGAGTGGAGCTGCTGTGTGACAGGGAGCATTTAGAAAAATCAAAAAACAAACAAACATGCTTAATGCATGTATCGCATGTACATAAAATTTAAAAAAAAGTAATAAAGCATCAAAAAATAAATTTACGTGTGTGCAGTTTTTATCTTTGATCTGAATTGAATTAATAAAGAACAATCTCTCTACTGTCGCTGGTTTCTGGAGACCACTTCATGTTTGTATTTTCATGTCTGTACCTACATGTATCTTCTACAACTGAGTTTTCATAAATGTTACATATATTATGCAACATTTATATGCATATATTATATTTATATGCATATATTATTATATGTAAATACATATACTTTTATGAGTATTTATTTAACTATGTAAATTGTAATTGAATATAGTGGTTTATAACCAAGTGAAACCAAATGTGACAAACTTATTGTTAGAATATTTGAATGAATTTAACACAAAAAGATACTTTGTATTTTCTTTGAATACAATTGATCCATAGAGTCATATAATTGGTCTGTTGAAAACAAATGTTTCCATCATTTGAACGACCGATGAGAATAAATTAAACATCAATTTAAAAAGTTACTAATACTCTGAGTAGTTGTTAAGAAGAAAACTTTATACTTTTACATGAGTATATTTTTACACCAGTACCTGTACTTGTAGCTGAGTAATATTTCAGTCATGTAACAATACTTCTACTTGTCGTAGTACAGATGTACAGTATCTTTATTATAATTATAAGACTTTAAAACACCAAGCAAACAGATGCCATCAGTCCATCCTAAGAGGTTTAATGAAGATTTAATACATAAATGATATCAACTGAAGTCTTTTAATTTGTTTTAGTTTTTTATTTTACTTTTTATAACTTTGTTCATATATAGTATGGTATAATATAATATTATGTAAATTGTTCTGATATTATTCACTCTTTTTTTCCTGTAAACTGTCCGAGTCGTCATCAAATCCGTGTTTGTTTTCAACAAACACGGATTTGATGACGACTCCGTTGTCCAGGGGCGGTGTCCATCTTGACCTCTCAGCTTCTTTGATTTGCGGAAGTCTCGCGAGAACTCCCAACGTCACGGGATAATGGCTGGAGATCGCGGATATTAGAAGGTACTTTTCTGCTTTTATTTACTTTGTTCTAGATCAAATTTATGCATTTACACAATAAATTCAACACAAGAAATGACACGTTTGCGCCGCTCGCAGTCGAAATAAGCGTCTCTGGTATTTCTGTGCCAACTTACGTCGACACCGCCGGTACAAACCGTCAAACCTTCGAAATAAGAGCACAATGTTTTCCGCGCTTTTTACCAGTAGCAAAACAGTTAGCATTAGCTTGGAAAACTACTCACTCCTGTTACACACCGACGGGTTATAACCTCATCTGAGCGGCTCTGCGTGGCGCACAGAGTGTTAATAAATGTGTGTGAAGACATAAACGAGCAGGAGGAGTGTTTTTAAACGATGTGCGACACCGCTGTTAGCATTAGCCGCTAGCAGGAGGCCTGCTCAGGAAGCAGGCGGGAGCTTTTATTTTACAAAACAGTTTGTGCAGCTCAGCTGTCAAGGCTGCTGATTCAGACCAACATTTCTCCTCATGCGTGTTTTATTTTTTACCAGATAAACTCTGCACAATAATAACACTTTGTTATGAACAACAACACACACTCAGACACGTTTATATAATCTGTGTTATTATTCCCAACAGATTAATCTACAGGACGTGAAGCACTGACACACTACTGACAGTAAGTTTCATTATTTTATTAGTTATATTTTATATATTATTATTATTTTTATTATTTACAGTTGCACTATTAGCTCTTTAAAGAAAATAATTACAAACAAATAAATAAAACTAATATAATATTGATTTTAAACAAATTTCCTGGTGTAAACAAAGTTTTTTAAACATCAATTTAATTCCAGAAGCTTTTAAAGAACATATATGATCTAAAATATAGAAAAAAAACCTGTTAATTATCAAAACAACTGGCTAATTAATGTGACTAATTAACTAAATGATTAATAGTTTTTCAAGATAAATCTGTTTATGTGTTTGAAAAATGTCGTACTTTAGTAAAAAGCGGCTGAAAAAAGATGATTTTAATCTGTTTATTTTAATTTATTTTATTTCTTTTCTAAAGTCTAATAACTTTTCCACTGAGTAACCTTTAATTTATGACTCTTTAACAAAACAGCACATATATATATATATTTTTTTAAAGATTTGCAGACGCGTGTTAACTTCTGTTTGACATTTTAAAGATTAAAGATCAATCAGGAACTAATTAACCGATATTATCTGATAATTAACATCATTAGTTTCACATCAAACCTTCCAGGTGAAGAAAAGTTTCATGTTGTTTAACAAATGATCCAAAACTTTTGATTAAAATGATTAAAAAAAATTTAAAAAAAAATAGTGTCAGGACTGTTTGTTAAATAAGATAAAATATTTAAATACTTCTCGTTTGTCTCATTAACAACTTGTTAAAACCAAACAGCAGATGTTTATATTCTAGTGTCTCACTGCCTCCTAGTGGACAACAGCTGTAACAGTCCAACATCCTCCTGCTTCTTCATGTGAATGAAACTAACATAGTGTTTTTGTTGTGGACCAGCTGCAGACATGACTCATGTCACCAACCATGGGAAGCTGCTGCTGCAGCGTCTTCATCAGCAGCGGGAGGAAGACTTCCTGTGTGACATCACCATCATGGTGAGAGACGTGGAGTTCAGAGCTCATCGCAACATCCTGGCGGCGTTCAGTAAATACTTCTCCTCCCAGGCTGAAAAAGGTCAAGAAGTCACGACTCTGGACCCTGACAAGGTCAGCCGCTACGCTCTGGAGAAGCTGCTGGAGTTTATCTACACGGGACAGATGAACCTCAGCAGGTAAAAATACTTTATCACCAACTGATCAACTGATCCTCCAGGATTTAATGAGGTTTAGGTCACAACTGTCAACGCAAATTCAACAAATCACCGTAAATTCATCATCATCATGTTTCCAGTCAAACATTGATCCAAACGTCAGTGAATCACTTCCTTGTTTCTTTTAAAGGAAGCAAGAAACATGTGAGATAAAAAGTCATTTGAAAAAAGGGAAAAAATGCGATGAAAGTTGCAGCATTTTAGTCATTTTGTTGCAATAAAGTTGCAAAAAAAATCAGTGCAACTTTTCCTTCTTTTAAAGGAAAAAATAGCAGCTTTTAACTTTCTCCTGCAACTTTATTGCAACAATCTCAACAGGGTCCTTGTCCAGGTCTTGAAAGTCTTAAAAAGTCTGGAATTTTGTGTGAAAGTTCTAAAAAAAAGTTTTGAAAAAAGTCAAATTTTAGAATATGCTCAAAGGGACATAATCTTAGAAAAATAATAAACACATGAGGAAAAGCAGATAAAAATGTTCTGGATTCTCTCCCTGGTCACATGCACTGATATCAAACTGCTCTTATCCAATCAAAGCTGGTGGAAAATTTGGCTCCTCAGTTTCTCACACAAGGATCAATGAAACTCGATCAATGATCACGACGTCTCCTGGCTCGTCTCTGTGGACACAGTCACACATGTGGCTAACCTGGTTCTGTCAGCACACACGGGTCGTCGCGTGTTCTCAAACTTATGGCTCCAACACCTGAAGTTTAAAAACTGGACTGCACCTTGACCCTAAGTCCAACACAAACCCATATAGCAAATTGGACAGTGCCAGCATGAGAGAGGCAGCACCGGTGAGACGTCTCCAAAGCAAGAAACACTCAAGTCTGGCTGCTGGAGCTGAGGTCAACATTTATTCATTCATACTGTTACTAGAATGAACTTTTCTACTAAACACAACAGGTAGAATCTCAACCAAAAGAAAAGGCAGCGAGTGTAAAAGTACGTAAAAACGAGGTCTGGGAGAAAAAAATATTGGTTTTGGAAAAGATCAAACACCCTGGTTTAAAAAAAAAAAACAACTGTTTCCTCAGTTTTTGACTCATCATGTTTCCAGTGAAACATTGATCCACACGTCAGTGAATCACTTCCTTGTTTCTTTTAGAAGACGCAGGAAACATGTGACGATAAAAAAAAGTCTCACATTTACCTTCAACATCCGTCTCCGGGCAGATTTCACCACAGAGGAGGAAACTGTTTTATATTGTTCTGGAGCAACAACAGGAAGTCGTCTGCTGAGGAACAACTCTGCATCTTATAAAATCTGGAAATTTTTTGTAAAAGTCTTGAAAAAGTGGTGCAGAAAAAGGAGCCTGCACAGAAGCATTTTAAATTATGTTAATATACAAAGAAAAACAAATATAAACTCAATATGATTTTACCTGCTGGTCTCATGAAAGTGCTGGAGTTAAATTCAATCAAAGCTTTTTGTCAAAATGAACTTTTCCACTAAACAACAGGGACAAACTAATTAACTAAAATAAAGTAGGTTGGAGAAGAGAAAAAAATCACAACTTTGACTTGTTCCTCCAACTTCGTCGCAACAAAACGTTTAAAAACACCAAACTTTCATCAGTTATTTAGAAAAGCTGCTATGAATCAGACAAGTGAGGCCACAACAATCTGATAAATGAGTCCTGGAGGAAATGATCTGTGCTGTTGTTTTATTTTTAAAGAGATTTTTTGATTGAATCAAATTATTTTCTGTAAATTTGTTGAGCAACAGGTTGTTTTTTCTTGGTTTTAGCACCAGACAAGCAGCTGTCCGTCGAGCCGCCGTGTTCCTGGGAATGTCCGAGGCCACGAAGTATCTGGAGGAAATCCCTCACTGGTCTGAGCCGAGCGAAACGTCGCAGTCGGAGGTGGATAAAGAAGCCGGCCTCTCTCCTCCCAGCCCGACGTCTCCCGACAGCCCCAGCTCCCCGGTTCCTCTGTCCATTGTCGCCATGGCCGGAGACTGGAGGGACGACGGGAAGGACGGCAAACGGCCGGAGGAAGAGAACAAAGACGTAGAAATGGAAGAAGAAGGAGAGAGAAGCGATGAAGAGTACACGCCAACGACGCCGAAGAGCGGCGCACGGGGTCAAGGCAGGAAGAGAGGACGGCCCAAGAGCCTCGGTGGTGAGCAGGCGGAGCCCGGCAGCTCGGGCGACGGCGACGCCAAAACCCAGAGCTACAGGGGGAGAGGGAGGGGGCGGGGCCGAGGGAGGGGCCGGGGGCGAGGAAGAGGAAGCGGAAGTTTTAAACACGAAGATCTCGGTTTAGAAGATTCAGACACGAGCGTGAAGGACTTCGGCGACACGTCTGCAGACTGGAGTCCTTCACAGGAGGACGACGAGTCTCTGACAAAGAAACCGAGACTGAGCGAGGGGCGGAGGGGGCGGGGCCGGGGGAGGGGGCGCGGCCGAGGGAGGGGGAGGGGCCGCGGTCGAGGCAGGAGGAAGACGCTGCTGATCGGCGAGGAGGGGGAGGAGAGCGGCTCGCTGGGGGCCGACGACGAGGAGGAAGAGGAGGAGGATGAAGAGGAGGGGGAGGGAGAGGAGGAGGACGAGGACGGGGTGGAGGAGGGGGAGCAGGATCCGTCAGAGATGGACGAGATGTCGCTGTCCTGCACCGAGTGCAACAAACTGTTCAAAGACGCCAGCAGCTTGAGACGACACGAGAAAATCCACAAAGGCCTAAAACCGTTCGTCTGCATCTTCTGCTCCAAGACGTTCAGACAAGCGACGCAGCTGAAGACGCATCTGCGCATCCACACAGGTCGGTTGTTTTTTTATTGTTAATTTAAAATCAGAAACTAAAATGCTTCAGTTCCACGTCGACGTCAGCCTTGTGTTGATGGTCGTTCTCATCAGTTTGTTTAAATTCTCCTCGTTTCTCTGTTGTTTCAGGTGAGAAACCGTTCAGTTGCTCCGACTGCGACAAGTGTTTTGCCCAGAAGTGTCAGCTGGTCGCTCACCGCCGGATGCACCACGGCGAGGAGAAGCCGTACACCTGCGAACGCTGCGGCTTCAAGTTCGCCACCTCGTCCAACTACAAGATTCACATCAGGTAAAAGGCTGTGGCCGCGACGCCTCGTCTTCCTCTTCCGTTTAAAAAGCTGCCGCTCGTTGTGAAGTTTAACGTCGTGTTTGATTTTTATCTTCAGACTTCACAGCGGAGAGAAACCGTACGTCTGCGACATCTGCGGTCAGGCCTTCGCTCAGTCCAGCACGTTGACGTATCACAAACGACGACACACCGGAGAGAAACCGTACCAGTGTGACCTCTGTGGCATGTCCTTCTCCGTTTCCTCCTCCCTCATCGCACACGCTAGAAAACACACAGGTGAGACGTTTGTTTGTTCGTTTGTTGATTGACTCTGACTGTGAATGAAGAGAAAACGAACGGTGGGTTGGAATTTCACAACGGAGAAGTTTTTGATTTCCTTCCAAAATGTTTGGACGTGCTCGGACATTTAGGAGCCAAACGTTGTCTCAAAGAAGCAGCTCTTTGTGTTTATAACGGTGTGTGTGTGTGTGTGTGTGTGTTTGTAGGTGAGACTCCGTACAAATGTTCGCAGCCAAAATGTGACGCTCGCTTTGTGACGTCGTCCGAACTCAAGAAACACATGAGACGACTTCACCCAGGTGAGTTTTTAATTTGTAATGTGATATTTCAATAAGCTCTATTTATAAAGATCATTAAGTGCCTCACAATCATGCTAATCAAATAGAGAAACGTAGTAAAACACAGTCAAACTAAAAACAAACTAAACATCCTGGGACGTTCTGGGACATGACAGAGTCACAGCAGCTGTAGCGTCGGTCGACAGCGAGTTATCACCATGACTTGAGAGAACTGCTCTGATGTAGTTGGACCAGACGCTGACAACAAACAGCTCAACGTTCAGAGCAGCTGCTCAGTAACACTGATGTGCTCCAGGTTACTGCATCTCTCCTTAATTAACATCACCATCCTCTGGTCGTCTCGTTACCTCCCTGTCCTCTGACAGGTCTCAGTGAGACACATGATGCTGCTCTGTAGCCGGTCACTTATTCCACTTTATGAGGAGAGATCGTACGTTCATCATAGCTTCAGACGGTGTTGATGGTTTATACCGCCTGTTCCTCTTATCTCCACCAGGATCTGGGGTCTTTCGTAGGGTCGTATCTTTGAGCAGCTCAGTGTCGTCAGCTGATCACTGGAGAAACAATCAGTCAACGACTCTGGTTGTTATAGACAAAAACAAAAACAGGAGGAAAAAATATGAGAAAAGAACCCGTCTTGATATAAAGGAAGTAGAGTTTTAGTAAAAAATGTTAGTAAAACACTGAATAGAAAACTTTTTTTATTCCTGTTCACCTCGTGTAGCTCCGCCCACATGACCACTTCCTGTTTGAAACATTATTATTATATATATTACTATCGTTACAAATTGTTCTTACACATGATAAGAAACATGTTAAACAGAAGAACACGAACTGAATAATGTTTCATTTAATTCTTCTGTCTCTGTGTGTGTGTGTGTGTGTGTGTGTGTGTGTGTGTGTGTGTGTGTGTGTGTGTGTGTGTGTGTGTGTGTGTGTGTGTGTGTGTGTGTGTGTGTGTGTGTGTGTGTGTGTGTGTGTGTGTGTGTGTTCAGATGGAAACAGCGGCGTCCAGTGTCTGTTGTGTGGAAACAGATTCGCCAGCGTGAAGAACATGATCAAACACCAGGAGAAAGCTCACGCTGACGAAGTCAGACAACACAAGGAGAGAGCGAGAGCTGGTGAGTCGTCGCCGTGGAGACGGTGGAACGTGTCACAAAGTGACAACTAATCAATTAAATCAATTCAAATCAATGATTAATTAGTTGCAAACTAGTTTAATGGTGGATCAGTTATGTCAGCGGCAGCGTTTAATTAATGTGGCGATAAAATAGAGTCAAGAGAACCAATGAGAAGCTTTGTGTAGGTCACATGACCAGTCTCTGGAGGAAGACGTGTTTAAACATGGTGGAGACAGCAGAGGACCAGGAGGCTAACGTTAGCTTAGCGCTGTTGGTTACCTTGGTTTTTAAATTGGTTTTAAACATCGTAGATATATTTAGTATAACGAGGTCGGAGAGATGCTGCAGTTTAACATGTTGAATTATTTGATGACGTCATTTGTTGAATCTTTCATTTGTTCAGAGACAAACAGATGTTACTGTCACTTCCTGTTTATTTTACATCAGTAGTTATTCCCTTAAAAACACAGTGTTTCTGACTCAAACTAAACTGTCTCTAAAGACCTGAAACTGAATTAGTTTTACTTCTGTTTCTGAACCTTAATGTGCAGATGTTTATTTTTCTATGTGTCAGTTCTGTTAAAACCTAGTTCAGTTAAATTTCGGTGTGTGACGTCATGTTGTCTTTGCAGTCGTCCTCTTGGCCTCCAGTCATCCTGTCGCCTTCGTTCAGAGTAAACTTTCGCAGGAAAACAAAGGTTTGGTGTCGATCCCCGAAGGCGAACCGACCAATCCCGAACCGGCGACGCCCAACCCCAAAGGAGCGACCGAGTCCATCGACGCCTCCGTCGATGCCTCCGTCGACACGGACGCCGGCCTCATCCCGGGCTTCAAGTCGGAGCCGTCTCACCCGCCCATCTCCACCGCCGACCAGGTTTCCTTCGAGGCCGACCAGGAGCCGACCATCAACTCGGACACGCTGCACGCTCTGGTGGAGCAGCTGCGGCCGCCGCCGTCGCCGGCGCAGAGTCTGGAGCAGATCGTCATCATCAGGACGGTGGACACCGCTGAGAACAACCCTCCTCAGGAGTGAGGCTCCGCCCACCACAGAGGTCAGAGGTCACGGCGGAGGAACATTTCCCGTCAGACACATTTAACGAACATTAAGTCACAAATATGTGGAAGATGAGTCTGGTTTTATTTTCATAGATTTCTCCGTCGTTTCATCACATGATCACACTGATTATTGAGCAGATCACACGTTTTATAAATAGAATTATAATAATGGATACACTGTCTGATCATATGTCGGTAAAATGTCGTAATAACTCGTAGAAATGACGATAAAAACTATGAAGATAAAACCTGATCGCAAAAAGATCGTTTGTTTCTCTTCATCTTCGTCATTAATCTGCAGATTATTTTCTATATAAAACGTCAAAAAAGAAAAAAAAACAAGAAATAAGTCAAAGAGTCCGGGTTGAAGTCTTCAAACGTCTCGTTTAGTTCGATCAACAGATCAAACAGTTTTCAGTTTCTTCTGATTTAAACACTGAATAAATAGTTACTTATTAATCAATAACTTCATTGATCGTTACAGTTTCAGATCAGTCTCCGGTGCCAAAACTCACCCACGTGTTTCTGTCAGTTACACTCACTCAGCCGTTGTTTTGTCATATTTAGTCCTGCTGCGTAAAATAAAATCACCTTTAATCGTCAATAAACATCAATAACATTAGTTAGTTTCACTGTTTATTATTTTATTTTCAGTTTTATACATAAAAGATAAAAGAAGAATCGTGACTGTGTCTCGTTTCCTGAAGTTTATGGGGTTTTTTTTTTCCATTTTTGGCCGACGAGTTTCAAACTTTACTCAAACTGAAAGTTTCCTCGGATCGTGTGTGTGTGTGTGTGTGTGTGTGTGTGTGTGTGTGTGTGTGAGTGAGTGAGTGAGTGTGTGTGTGTGTGTGTTAGAGTGTGTGTGTGTGTGTGTGTGTGTTAGAGTGAGTGTGTGTGTGTGTGTGTGTGTGTGTGTGTGGCTCCAGCTCAGCTTTAGATCAATAACTAACATAAATCAAAGTTAACAAACGTTCAGCCGATCCAGCGACGTGGTTTGATTAGATCCGTGTGTAGACGTAGGATGATCTGGTTTTATTTATCATAATTGTTGAACCTGTCGGTGTTTGACATGTGATGGTGGCTTCGTTGGTGTAAACAGCCCTGTTGATGCAAACCCAGGTTTCTGTTTCAGTGTAAAATAGTTAGTGTTTGTTTTTTTTTTAAAGCAGCTGTTTCAGGTTTTAGCAGAAATGTTTGTGCTTCAGGTTTTTTGACAACTGCATCATAAAGTGTTTATCAACTTGAAAGTAGCTGTTTATTTGTTTCTTTTTCGTTTTTTTTTTTTTTTTCTTTTAATATGTTTTTTTTCTTTTTTTGGATAAAACGTCTGCATTACTTGTACAGAAATGTGAATTACATAGGCGAAGTTTCCTGCTGTGTAAAAAAAACAAAATAAAAACTGTACAAGAAAATAAAATGAAAAACAACCAGACGTGTTTGTTTTTGTCACAGTGAATGTTTCTTCTTTCATTTTAATGAAAAAAACGTCATTTTTCTGTTTGTTTTTTGGTTCAAAACTCCTCAGACTCGTTGACGTGTGAAGCAGTTAAAGGTAGAACGAGTCGGTCCAGGACTTTCTACAGGTCGACGTCGAATGTAAACATGGAAAGTTCCAGTTTAAGTTACAGTTCGGTCAAATGTGACACAGAATGAGAAAATAACAAAACTAGTTACAACGTGAAATAAAAGAAAATACATGTTAACGGCAACATGTGAGCATATTTAATCATTTTCTCGTTTTTATTAATAAATTGTAAGATAATAATAATATAACCCATGTGGTTGTTGTGTTATCTCACTAACAACACAACACACTAAGTGTTTTAATTAATAATTAGTCCAATTAATTGATGAATGAATTCATTAATTCTTTAATTGATGACTGAATTAATCAATTAAAGGTTTAAAAAAGCAGGAAAACGTTTAACGCTGAAGGAGGATTTTGTAGAAGCTGTTCTGATTAAAACGAACAAACTCATAATTTATTGATCAAATTAATTAATTAATTAATTGTTCCTATAGCAACTTAAATCAAGTACATTAAAATATAAGATATGACAGTAACGTATGGAGCTCTTAAACTTCCGTAAAGTTTGTATTTTTTACATCTCGCGAGATGTTTTGCGACCTTTGCGACCTCGAGATCTCTTCGCATCGCTAGCTTAGCTAACCTGTGTGCTAATTATATGGGTTGAATATATCACTTCAGGGGACTTTAGAGGCTCTGTAGTGACGCTTTTTTGTGATTGTGAATATATTTACAAATCTTTGAGTTTAATGAACATGTTTCAGACTTTTTAAAGTATTTTAATTTAATATTTTTCTCCGTTTAATAACGCGGTTTTTTATTTCTTTTGTCCTTCTCGGGACGCCGTCCTGTTCCCTTGTTGCCGTAGCAACCAGGTATCGATTCAAACCGACCAGACTCGATGATGGCGGAGGAAAATATTACACAGTTTTATGAAACTTTGTGCGAAGAACATGAGATAAAACCAAACCCACGAGTTGTAGAAGCTTTGAAGGAGGCGACGATGAAACAGTAACGTTTTTAAAACTTGAATTTAAACGTTAAAATGGTTGAAAGTTACGACGTTAACTCCACGTTAAACTCTGTGTTGGTAGTAAACGTCATAATGTTTATTTTGTTTCTAAAACGAACATTAAACGTTTTAAACTTCAGGTAAATCAGTTTATTTTTCAGGGATTTCAACCTGAAACTGTCAGGAAACGACCAACAGAGACTCGACGGTCGAGACGTCCTCGTGCTCTGCAAATGTTTGATCAACAAACCTGTGACAGGTGAATAATCGATCATCAGCTTTTAATTCATTGTTTTGTGTGTTTTTTTTTTTTAGTGTTTTGTTTACAACGTGTGTCCCAACAGGTCTGGATCTGAGGTACAATAACATCACAGATGAAGGAGCTGAAGGCCTCGTGACGCTCTTAGAGGTTGGTCACGAGGGATATTTCATTGATTTTTCACGTAAAGTTTCATTTCTGACACAAATCACCAGCTGGGTTTATACCACAGATTCACATTAATCTGTAAATGTCATGTAGTTTGTAATAAACTGTTTGTTTTTGTCTTTGATCAGGAGGAAAATTCAGATCTGAGATTTTTGGACCTGATGTTCAACAACATCACAGCAGATGGAGTCGAGGCTCTGAGCGCCAGTCTGGAGGTTCATATCCATACAGCACCTCGATAGATAGATGGACGGACGGACGGACGGACGGATGGATGGATGGATCCATCCATCCATCCATCCGTCCGTCGAGATAGATAGATAGATAGATAGATAGATAGATAGATAGATAGATAGATAGATAGATAGATAGATAGATAGGGAACATCATGAAACATCAAATAGGAGGAAACAGATCATTTTTTAGGGAACTATTTTCAACTATTTTCCATGTTAGATGTTTCAGAGAACAGGATGGTGTGTGTGTGTGTGTGTGTGTGTGTGTGTGTGTGTGTGTGTGTGTGTGTGTGTGTGTGTGTGTGTGTGTGTGTGGTTTAGGTATTCCTTACATTGTGGAGACGTAAATCTGTTTATACAGTCACATTATGGGGACCTGTCTCCTATATGGGGACAAACAGCAGGTCTCTTTAATGTAGAAATAAAAATGAAGGTGAAGACATGATAAGGTTTGGTTCAGGTTTAGATAAAGATTAGATTAGTGATCTCCAGGGTTTCTAGGAAAGTGTCCAGGAAATGAATGTAAGTCAATGAAATGTCCCCTGAAGTTATGGAAACCAGACACTGTGTGTGTGTGTGTGTGTGTGTGTGTGTGTGTGTGTGTCCAAGGCTATATAAAGAACTGTGTGAAGCAACATGTGATTTTATGAGTAACTGTTGTTTATTTCTCTCTGTTGCAGTGTAACAACACGTTGCTCTCTCTCAGACTCGCTGGTAATAAGATTGGAAACAGTGGAGCGATGGAGCTGGCGTCTGCGCTGCAGGTGAACGACTCCCTGCAGGAGCTGGAGCTGGCCGACTGTGACCTGGTGCACACGCACACGCACGCAGATAAAAAGCTTGAGAGTTTTGATTATATTACAAGTTAAAAACATGACCTCTGACCTCTGACCCTTCAGACCCATGAGAGTGTGATCGCCGTCACCGTCATGTTGAAAAGCAACAGCAGCCTTCGTTCTGTCGACATCAGCCGGCCGCTGCTCTTCAGCCTTCAGGTACAAACACACTGACGTGTTGTCTTCATGAACTGTTCACAACTATCAAACAGCTCTGTGTGTCACTACACAGATTATTGAATCAAAGTATTGATTAATTGATTAAAGAATTGAAAAGACAAGGAACTCATAAAAAAACTATTAATTTTTATCTATTTGAAATGTATTTTAAGGTCAGTTGTTGTCACATGTTTTTATGTTCTGATTTTATAAAACTCATTTAGATTATTTATCATATAAATCAATTAGTTGCCATAGCAACCCAAACATCACTACAATGAAAACACGTTAAAAGTAAGAAACGACAGTGATTCTGTATCGTTACTGAGAAAATACTTTTCTTTTTGAGGTTAACGAGCATGTTTCAGAAATATTTATTATACTGCACCAAATGTTTAATAGATATGACAGTCGTGTAACCAGACGTGACCCCGGCCTCTGTGTCTGCAGGAGGAGTGGGCGGTTCACTGCTCCCAGATGTTGGTGGTGAACAGCAGCCTGGTGGAGCTGCACCTGGGGAAGATGGGGATGACGGACACCGGGATGGAGAGACTGACGGAGGGTCTGAGGCTCAACCACAGCCTGCGTTACCTGGACCTGCGCTGGTACAAACACAGACACAGACACACGTTGACCACGGCCACGTGTTCACAGTCACAGCTACATCATCTTGTTGTCGTCGTAGCAACCGCGTGACTCGTGACGGCGCCCACCACCTCGCCGCGGTGTTGAAGACAAACCCGACGCTGGAGGTCGTCGACCTGTCGTTTAATGTGATCGAAGACGAAGGAGCCGAGAATCTGAGTGAAGCTCTGACGTCACCGAGCTGCAGCCTGAGAGAGTGAGTCCAACACACACACACACACACACACACACACACACACACACACACAAACAGAAACACACACACACACACACACACACAGAAACAGAAACACACACACACACACACACACACACACACACACAGAAACACACACACACACTGACTGTGCTTATTATCTAACATCAGGCTGATTATACGACTCACAATATGTGTGTGTGTGTGTGTGTGTGTGTGTGTGTGTGTGTGTGTGTGTCAGACTGTCAGTCTGCAGCAACAGCATCAGGAAACAGGGTCTTCTGTCTCTGACTCAGGCTCTGAAAGTCAACACGACTCTAACACACATCTACATCTGGGGAAACTATCTGGAGGAGCCTGTGTGCCAGGTAACACACACACACACACACACATCCTGTGTCTGTCTCTCTGGCTGTGGTTTTCTCATTTGGTCGATGTCATGATCACATTGTCTCTTGTGATCAGATCAGGTGATTTAATTGATTTAAACTGTGACTTTATGGTCAGTTTGAGTAATTTGAAGTTGTTTTATCGTGATAATGAGACATTTTGAGTGACTCTGTGGTCATTTATATTAATTTCATTATCATTTTCATTCACTTTGTAATCATTTGATCAGATTTTTGAGTCATTTTTTCAACCTGGTCATGACTGGTCAGTTTGGGTAATTTGAAGTCATATCGACTCATTGAATGACTTCCTAGTTGTCTGGTTCATGTCATGGTCATTTTGATTCAGTTTGTGGACATTTGATGTGATTTTTAGTCTTTTCATGGCTGTTTTAGCTCATATCATTTGTTGGTTTGTGTTTGTATCATCATCTTACGCCTCCTTCATGTCATCATGAGTCTCTTTGGCTGTTTTACATCCTTGTGTGCCAGATAACACACACACACACACACACACACACCCTGTCAAACCTAAAGCGTCCGCTGCTCCTCAGGCCTTCAACGAGCTGCTGAGCAGCGGCCGCCTGCAGCCGCAGCAGACGGACGTCAGCCCGTACGAGGTGGACGGTCGGATGAATCTGGCCATGGACGTCTGGAGTCTGAGGAAACGTTACCACGGCGTCGACGACTGCAGGTCCGACCCAGAGAAACTCTGAAAACCTGGCGACATCATGCCGACACAAACTGTGACGTAAAGAGAGATTATAAAATGTGTACGAACAAGAAAAGAACAAAACAAATGATGCAAACTGAGATAAGAGCTCTGTCTCCACACACGATGCCTTCACTGATTAAATACTAAAACGACGTGATGGTGCTTCACTTACACCTCGATATGTTTTCATGTTCAGAGTTCACGTAAAAACCAGGGGACGCTGAGCTCAGCTTCGACAGAGCAGCAGAGAATTACAGACTCAGCAAAACAAATAGCCAGGAGGGGGCAGAGTTGGAGGAGAACAGATGTAACAAATCATTTTATTGATCTGTGCAGGAAGCAGGCGACTGAGACCTGCAGCAGCAAGAAACACAGCAACTCAGTGACACAGGGATCGGCTCATGTTCGTCTAGTGATGTAAATTAGTATTATTTTCACCAGTAGTAAAAATATTTTCATCTGCATCAACGTAGCTCGAAGGTTTTTATCAGAACGGCTGAAGATGCAAATGATGAGTTGAGGAGGAGCCAGAACCACTAAGATAACTAAGATTAGAAAGACAGAAATTATTTTAGTAGCTGGTGACACAATCGTGACTCTGACGACGCCGCCTTTCACTTTATGATCCTCAGCGGAAACACGATGTGTGTCAGAGAGATAACTCAGCCTGAGCTGCAGCTCCAGGAGCAGTTAGAAATATAAAAAAAACACAACACGATTTAAAACATGTTAGTGTAAATAAAACGCTTCAACAGGTTCAGTGTCATTCCACACATTTCAGTTGTTCCTGCTGCTGCTCAGACGTGAAGATTTGATGCTCCGATCAAATAAAACAAAACATTTAAAGATGTGGCTCCAGGCTTCACGGCAGGTTTCACAGCAGCTGCTTTGTTTCTCTGACGTAACGTTTGTGACGGTTTCTGTTTCTGATCGTGACCCTGAGCAACAAACAATCTGATGTTTGAGACTAAAAATGAGACGATAAGACGGTTCCTCCTCCTCCCTCTGCTCCACATAAACACACACACACTGACACTAATTATCAGCCTCGGCTGCTTCCAGATTCTCTCTGCTCAGAAACAAAGACTTGTGTGTTTAAGTGTATGTGTGTGTGTGTGTGTGTGTGAGGATTCCTGCATCAAACTGTCACTTTAAATCATTTTAATAGTCCTTTAACACACACACACTTACAGTCATTGGTCCTTATATTTGTCTGTTTTATTCTTATATTACTACGATGTTAAATATATGTCTCATAAACTACATATATTTACATAAACGTCTCTTAAGGTGTAATATAGATAAAGTAGGTGAAGCAGCTCCAGTGGTTGCAGGCGTGGTTTCATCAGAGGAAACCACAGCTGCCAAGTTAGAGAGAGGAAAACAATATTAACCGGAAATAAGGTAATTAACCCTTCAAAATAAAACACCAATTATCTTTTATGTTTAATCAATATTCTGTTTGTTTCTTTTACCAAAATGTGATTTAATTTATTTGAATTATGTCACTTTTATGTTTTATTTAATGACACCTTATAGTTTATTAAGTAAAGATATTTGTTTTAAACTTAGTTAAATTATTAAATATTGGAGTTGGCAACAAAAAGGTGCAATTTTAATAATGAACACAAACCGTGAAGGTTTGTTGAACCTGTCTGAGCAGTTAACAAACAGGAAAACAGGTTTAAATCCTCCTGAGAGAGGAGGTGGCTGCTTCCTGCCTCGAGGCCAAATCAGTTACGAAACTAAATTGAATAAAGTGTAATTTCACGTTTTTATGTTAATTATATAAATTATAAAATTAAAGGAGAAAATGTTTGTTTGAAATGTCTTTACATTTCTTTACATGTCTTTACATTTTTAATGGATTTTATTTTGAAATGCAGCTGACAGGAAGTGCTGTCTTCACCGTGAACGCGCCTGCAGTGCCGCGGTGGTTTGGTGTCGTCGTGCCTGCGCTCGGTCAAACAAGCAGCCGCCGCTGCCGCTTCATTTCGCTTCACCAGGTGAGAAGAGCAACACGTCTGTTTGTCCTGTTGTTGTTTACATGTCTGTTTTGTGTTTCTGTCATGTTGTTGTTGTTTATTAGTTGTAAGTGTGTTAAAAGTTTGCTGGTGTTGCGGTGCGTAAACGCTGCGTAAAATTGTGGTAATTTGTGCGTAAAGTTTGCGCGTAATTGGCGATGCGGTGACAAGAGACGATGGTGGTCGTTAGGGATTTGTTTGTTTTGTTTTTGTGTATTTGTTTTTAATTTTGGCTCGTGGAGGCATCCGTCCACTGCAGCGTCCTGCGGCTCAGGCAGCAGCATCTCAACCCGGTGGAGCTGCAGCGGCGCCCGGTTATTAAATCAACTGACCAGAGGCGAACCTCCGCCTGGAGGGTTTGATGACGGCGAGAACGGGTCGGACCGGTACTGAGGAGTGTGTGTGCGCGCGCGTGTGTGTGTATATGTATATGTGTGTGTGTGTGTGTGTGTGTGTGTGTGTGTGTGTGTGTGTGTGTGTGTGTGTGTGTGTGTGTGTGTGTTTGTCCGCTGAAGGTTACACACACACACTGCTGCAGCATCAACCTGTCGCTCGGTTCTTCCCCTTTTTTTCCGTCCAGTCAGAGTTTGATAGTCGAACCAAATAAAACCACCACTTCCTCCAATACACACACATTTACACACTGAAGAGCTGCTGTTGATTCACACATTTAGACACAACGTTGGCAGCAGCTCTTCCAGCTCTGCATGTTAAACACATCACATCAGTGTGTGTGTGTGTCAACCTACACATATTTAGTTTATTAGATGCGTCCATCAGTGTTTTAAACATGTGACTTGTCTCATGCTACATCGTCTGTTCCCACTCAGAAAATCAGGTTGAATCAGCCACATCCTGACGTTTATCTCCTCATCTGAAGGTTGTGAAGGTGACGACATGGACATGACATCACTTATTACATCTCTCTCTCTTTTCATGTTCAAAGAAGAAAAACAAACACTTCCTCCCGGAAGTTTTTACTTCACAGTGATTAATTAGTTCTAATGATCAGAGCTGAGGTGAGATTTCGTGTTTGAGCTTCACTGATCAATGACGAGGAGAAGAAACGTTATCGAGTTGAGTCTCTTTATTGGCCAGTTTGTTGTTTTAAATCCTACTGAGTCTGTTTGAGGTCGTCTTAGGTGATTTGAAGGTGTTTTATGGTCGCATTGAATCATTTTGAAAGACTTTTATAGTCTGTTTCAGTGTCTTTGTGGTTGTTTTAAGTCTCATTGAGTCATTTTTTAGTCATTTTAAGTCTCTGTTTTGTCATTTTAGGTCATTTTGAGCCAGTTTATGGTCATTTATTGGGTTAATTTGAAGTTGTTTTATGGTCGTTTTGACTCATTTTAAGAGGCTTTCTCATTATTTATGCTCAGTTTTAGTGTCTTTGTGGTCGTGTTGAGTCTTTTCCTCATTATTTTAAGTCATTTTAAGTTTGTTCGTGGTCATTTTGGGTTAATTTAATGTTGTTTTGTCCTCGTATTGATTCATTTTGAGAGGCTTTCTGGTCATTTAGGTTCAATTTATGGCCATTCTGAGTCTTTTCCTTATCATTTTAAGTCATATTCACTTTTGAGAAGTTTCCTGGTTATTTATGCTCAGTTTCAGTGTCTTTGTGGTCATTTTATTTTTAAGTATTTAAGTATTTTTAAGCATTTTAAGTAATTTTGGTTCATTGTATGGTAATTTCATTTCGTCTCATATCATTGTTTGGTTTGAGTCTGCATCATCATCTTAATCGTCCTTCATGTCGTCATGAGTCTCATCGGCCGTTTTACATCTTGAATTTTTACTCTGGTGATTCCTCGAAGCAGCTCTGGATCTAAATGTCTCTCAACCGTATATGAACATCACTTCCATCTTGAATCTGTAGAAAGTCTGTGTGTGGTCGTGTTGTAACGTTGCTGTAAGACAAGTGTGAGGTAAGAGTGAAGCTGCTCCGACGGCACCAGGATGCTGTTTAAATGTGACAATGGAAAGGAAGTTTCTCTGCACAATGTGTGTTTTAGAAAGACCTGCTTTTCCAGTATTTGTGTGCAGTGTTTTAGTGCATTGAACCGATGGAGGAAGGACTGACTCACCGACTCACCGACTGACTGACTGACTGACTGACTGACTGACTGACCAACCGGCCGGCTGGCTGACTGGTTTGTGGTGTTACACAGGTAGAAAAGTGTGTGTGATTGTTTATTCATGTAATGGCTCTTCCAGCAAACACACTCGGCAGCATGGGAGTGCTTAATTGACTTTGTGGGCGTGTCTTTCCTTGTCTCCAACACACACACACACTGATAGAAAAAAAAGCAGAGATCAAGGGGCAGTGGGCGCGGTGGCAGCAGGTCCAGCCCTTAATCAATATTATCAGCTGCAAAAATACCACGACACAGAGACGGAGAGAAACAATGTGATGATAAGACGCAGCAACACTGAGACTCAAACTTCAGACAAATTCATGAAATATCTGTAAAATTCAAACTGTAGGAGAAGCTGGAAACGCTTCACAGTTTGTGTTTTCTTGCCAAAAAACCTCATGAATGTGACTATTGTTCATTCATACGAGACATTTTTAATCCTCTGAACTTGATGGAAAATAGAAATAACAGTGATGAGAAGTTATTAACCTGCTGCAGGTTCAGAGGTCAGAGGTCAGAGGTCAGAGAGGTTCAGGACAAACGAGAAGAAAACCAACACCGTGTTGACTCAACCTGGTTGAACAAACACATCACTGATACTTTACTTTACACACTTTGTTCCAGTTGTGTAACAGTAGTCGGGAGGTGATTTAAGTCCTTGAATGTTTTGAAACGACGCCTTTAAAATCCTGGTAAAGTCCTTGAACTCACAGAGGAAACACAGCAGATTCTTTTCTCTCTTCTGCCTCGGACATAAACGTGATGTGACAGTGAAGAGTTAAAGAGATTAGAGGAAACTAAAGGTCACAGGTTTGATGTTGACGGCTGCAGCTGTGTGTCGACTCTAATCAAGTTTCAGATGAAACCTCCTCCTCCTCCTCCTCCTCCTCCTCCTCCTCCTCCTCCTCCTCCTCCTCCTCCTCCTCCTCCTCCTCCTCCTCTTCTCTCTGGATGAAGCTCCAGTCAATTAATTTCAGCCAAGTGACTCCAGTTACATCTATTTTTTTAGAGAAACGACAGAAACTCCTCTGGTTTATTTGTATAAAGAGTAAAAATAAACAGTTCTACTTTGTGTTTTCAGTCAGTTTAACACAGTTGTGATGAATTTGAACCAAAGAACGTTTGAATAAAAAAAGAGACTTTTCAACGTGAGATTTATTTGGATGTTAATCATTTTAAATGATCAGTTTGTTGTCGAGCGTCAGCAGTTAAACTTCATTCGTTTGATTCATTCGAAGTCGTTTTATGGTTATATTGACTCTTTAAATGGCTTCCTGGTCGTTTTAAATCTCTTGTGATCATTTTAGATACTTTGAAGTTGCTTTATGGTTGTATGATGATCCAGAGCAACATGAACCAGAGTCTGTTTCACCATGAACACGAGTCAAACTCCCCTCAACAGATATGTTACGTTGGTTGAAGTAATATCCAGTTTGACGTCTTTTGTTTTCACAACCAGATAGTTAACAATGAAAGTAAATGGGGCAGTCAGCCAAACGTATCTAAATTGTCATTTTTTAACCACTAATAAAGCTCAAAATATCACTTCACTTCAGCAGTAGCATGAATAGAGTCCCTACGACGGTTGCAGGGATTAACCGGTTTGACTATTAACCACAGTGTGAAACGTTGTGATTAATCCACCGTGAAGACTTCCTCAACACTGCCAAAAAAAACAAAACAAAACACATGTAAGTGACATATTTGTGTAACTGTGCGTTCTCAACCAAAGCAACTAGAGCGACCACAGCAGCAGACGTCATTACCTCGATGAAGAGACGGCGAATTCGGCGAAAAGAGCGAATTTGCCGGCAGTGAAGCGTCTTTGTTAACTAGAGCAAAGAGAAGTTAAAGGTGACAGAGAATCAAGAAGCGTTTCCACCTGGTCGTTGTTGAAGAACAGTCGTCCAGACACATTCAGCAACATGTGAAAAGTGCTAGAAAGTATGAACATCTCGATAGAAATGTGGCTAGAAAGTGGATCAGTTTAACAAAACGGTTGTTTGTGACGTAAAATACACATCCAACCAACATTTTATTGTGTCTATGTCACATCAGAGAACAAGGATCAACCTTCTCTGTCACCTTTAAAATCCAGTTAACTTTATAGTGATGAGCTATGACGCGGTTCAGCAACGTCCAGATTCACCAACGTCAGGTCGGTTCGAGGGAACAAACCGTGTAATTTTAGTTCGTAGTTGTAGATGTTTGAACTGTTAAAGCTCTTATGTAGACGGCAGAAACACATGACCTCTAGATGTGTACAGAGATCACTTTTATTCAGAAATTTATTCTTTTTCTAACTTTGCAGTTTCTTTAAAAAACAAAACCAAACGACATTTTTAATTTAAACAGTGCAATTTATGTTCGAGTCATCAGGTTGGTCTGAGTTCATTTCTTTTGCTAAAAAAAAAATATACAAACTGAAAATATAAAGAAATATGTAGTTTTACAAAGACATGTTTACTTGAATTTAAATACAAATTCTCTGTTCCATGAAAAGAAGCAGTAACTTGCTTCTGAAGTTTAAAACCTTTATAGAATGTGTTGGTGTGGTTTATATATGTTAATATCCTGAAATCAATTCATGTAAAATACCCGTGGTAATCTGGCCCGGCCCGGCCCGGCCCATCCCGCCTATGACGCTACATTGAATCTGACGTTGAAGTCAGTTTGGTCAAACTGTCTATTCTCTGCTTCCTGAGCTTGAAAACTCAGGAACCAATGAAAAACGAGCTTTTACACCAGTGCAGGTTTAAGGTGACGACGCGCTCGTTAAGGGACCTGAAACGTGTGTTTGTAGCCAACATGGCGCCACGGAGGAGCGGAAATCCTTCGTTTCAGCTGTAGCGGCTGTTTTAAGAGATTTTAACAGCAAACTTTCTTCTTCTAGTGTACAAATCTCTTTTCTTACACTACGCGTACGTCGCTCTGTCCAGTAGTTCTCCTCTGAGAACTTCCCGTCTATGGGATCTTTGTCAGACCATCTACGTCCACGAGCTCGACAGCCAGGCTAGTGGTAATCATGAAACATAAACTGAAGTACTGATAACTTAGTAAGTGAACCGAGTGCTTATTAAAAACACTGTTTTACAAGACTTACCCAACGTCTTCCAGTCACCTCCACGTTGTAGGAAAAAGCCGAAGGAGTCCTGAGAAGATTAGTTCCAGAAATAAACATATTTTACTGTTTTCAACAGTTTTGTCAAATATCAGTCACTAATAGTTTGTATAAACATGGTCGATGCCAGAAGAGATTACCGTTATACTGAGAGATACAGCAGCTGAGGCGATTGAGTCTGACAGAGATTTTGAGCAAATCGACGAAGATTTTAAATTTCCGGCGAGCGACTTTATCTTTTTAAAAACCTTCAGCTTAAAGTTTCACTGAAAGTCGAACCTCGTTCGTTCACGTTGAAGCGTCAGATTGTAGTTTTTAGGTGTCTGACAACGTTATGGTTCAGACACAAACAAACTGTTAAAGACTCAGTTTAAGAGACAGAAACTTTATTATCCTTTTCAGGAAAGCCTCAACATCAGCTTTATGTACATAAGCAATAAATAGACACACAGATGGCTGATTAAATAACTTTACATGTAAAACACCACCAGAGGAAGAGGAAGAGACAGAGGCCAGTTTCCTCTTGACAGAGACGAGCTGCTTCTTCAGTCACACATGACTTTCCTCCTTATAACAGAGAATTAGGATGTTGTGGGAGCGTCAGCTGAATGCCTAAAATGTCCCAGTAAATTACAGTCTCACACACACACACACACACACACACACACACACACACACAGCGGGTTGTTGTGCCACAGGTTTGTCTGGTGAAACAATCTGAACTGAGTCATTCAGGATCAGGAGATTAACATCATCTGATGGAGAGGATAAGATACGAGGAGGAGTCATAGCGTCGTAAAGAGACACGGATCTGTGTGTTACCTGCCCTGACACACACACACACACACACACACACAAAGTAAAACACTCATTTACAACACAAGAAAGAGGAAGTGTTTTGCAAACGGTCATATGTTTTGTGGGGCGTCGTCAGTTTACATTCATTGAATTGTTCTCCGTTGCTACGAGCGTCAGGATGTTGTTTCACCTTTGTATTATTTCACTTTCACTGCGACCAGCAGCACGCCGGTCGCATGGAGACACCGCTGAGCATAATAACAATAATAATAACAGTGATGATAATAGAAGGAAATAATGGAGCGGCGACAGGAAGCAGGTTGTGTTTTTCATGGTTGACATGATCCACTGTAATGCAGGAGTTTTTGTAAGACACACGGTCGTTGATGAAACAGGATCGTTGTGTAAGAGTGTGTGCACACGTTGGTTAAACAGGAACGTTTAGACTGAGAGAAGTGGTGGTTCACAGTCGTTTGGTTCAGGTCAGTCCGGTTCGATCCATCACGTCGCTGTTTACATTAATGTTGTAAATTAGAGCGAGATAAAAACAGGAAGTTGCCTCTTTTTTTACTTTCTACTTAACACTCCTGTGAACTGGAAAAATGAGGTTTGGATCGAGGAAGTGATGTAAACTCTGGAACAGTTTCACTGCTCAGATTCTTTCTTCTTGTTTTTTTTGTTGTTTTTGGGACATTCCTCTTCATAAGAAAGAATTTAAAACATGAAAGTTTTAATTCAAAACCTTTCTAAACATTTCCGATGCGAATCTTCAGGTTGTTTTGTTTTGTTTTGCTCGTATCTCTTCCTGGACGCAGTTTATTCGCTTTTATACTGAATCTGATGTTTCAGAATAAAACAAAGTTTTTTGCATGTGAGCGACACAGATCAGCTCACAAATCAACACAAACTGATAAAAACACTTCCTGTTAAAACATTAACAGACAAAACAAAAGATGATTCACTTCCAAACACTTTTTGTAAATTACACAACATGTTTCTAAAACATCGTACTTCTAAAGTCCAGTTGACACTGGTGGTGGGTGATGTGGCCTGAAATTTATATCGTGTATAGTTTAAACCATAGACTGTAAACGTATATACTGTGGTAACTTTGGTGTGTAAATTTCAATATAATGTTTCTGAACTGTACCATGTCACCATGGTAAAGGCATTCTAACAGGAAGTTGTTTTATAAACTATTAATTAATATAAAATAGTCAAGAATGTTACTTCAATAAAATATATTGTGTAAAACTACAATAATTATAGAAACTGTGCGATTAGTATAAAATTAGAAGCCGTGTTTAATCACCAGTTATAAGACAGGACATGCAGGTGAACCAGAGCAGAGGCCTCTCGTCTCTCGTCCAATCACCTTCATTTTTCAGCTAAAAATAAAATACAATCTTATATGAAAAGGTTTTGATGCGATCTGCATCTTCACCACTAGGTGTCAGTGAATCCGACACACGTGTCGTCGACAGTTCAAACAACTCTGATAACGAGGAACGTGACGTTTATCTGACGACGGTTAATTTGTTGTTTATTTGTTTGTTGTTTTGTTTCTTCAGGTGGAAACGTTTGTGTTTTAATGGTTTGTTATGAAGCATCGAGGTTTCCACAGTTAAATTAACGTGACTCGTCTTTAAGTTGTGAAGCTGCAGGTTGTTGGTGTTTGTGCTGAATCAGAGTCTGAGATGATGAAGCGTGACTCATCCTGAGCTTTGTTGTGTTTCTATTGTTTGTTGATGATGTTTATCTTCAGTTCAGTTCGTATCAGATGACTCAGAGTCAATCTGCTTCATGTTTCAGCGTCAAATGTCTCAGTTTGATTGAAGAAACACGGTTTGTTTACTTGTTTATTTGAGTGTTTTACTGCTGCAGTGACCAGATGTGACCAGCAGGAGGCAGCGTGACTCTGACAACTGTTTCACTGCTTCTTCACTTTTCACCTCAGTGATGTTTCACATTGTGACGTCGTCACAACACAGTCAAACACGTGTGTGTTCAGAGTAAAACAAACCTGTTTGTCTGGAAAAGACCAAACTGTTTTTATTGTTTAAGGCGACGATGACGAGTGGAAACACTTTGGTGGAGTTTTGATTGTTTAAATGTGTTTAATGTAACGAATCTGACGCCTGTAACGATGCTAGTTTGTCTGTTTTCATACACGCTCAGTTTGTCACAGGGAGTTTTTTTCTCACGTGGTGAAATATTTCACACATCGACGTGAAGTCAGGTTTAAGATCATTAATAGTTACAGCAAAAAACGTATCAACAGAATAAAAAATATCAGTAATAATAATGATTTATTTTTGCTTAATGACATTTATTATTATAAGGACATAGAAAGGAACCATAATAATGTGCTAAATGATCAATAAACCTCAGATCAGATGTTAAATGTTAAACAACTACAAACAAATACAAAATGTAAAAATACTGAAATAAAGATGTAAAACATTAAACCGCTGAGATTAAAGTGACAACAACTAAACGATTAAACAAGAAACAACCAATGACGTTTGTGAGCTAAAAACCAACCACAGACACTAAAACGTGACGTGAAACGACTGACGAGGCTCAGAACGACTAAAAAAACAAAGTGACACTTTCTCTTCTGTCGCTGAAATTGTCTCAAATCTTTTATCCTTCAACACGTTTCTGTTCTTCTGTTTCAAACTGCTGCTGTCTCCAGGTCAAAGGTCAAAGCTGCGTCACAACGTTTTTTATTTATTTTTATCAAATTAATATTCAACCAGAAGAAGAAAAACTGTCGAGAAATCAGAGGAATGATTTGTTGAGTGAAGCTTCACGTGGATTTAAACAAACACAAACCTCGCCACATATTTTCTGTGTGTGTGTGTGTGTGTGTGTGTGTGTGTGTGTGTGTGTGTGTGTGTGTGTGTGTGTGTGTGTGAGAGTGTGACATGTGGGTGGGAGTCTGAATGCTTTGGTCTCTCTCAGGAATGTCAACAATGAGTCATGTCGGCTCGTTCGTCTCGAGGCGAAGGAGAAGAAAAACCTTCATACTGATCCGTCCAGTTTCCTAAAGAAACTGATGATTGTTGCTGATTTCACTTTGTTTCTCTCGTTCATTAAAATTTTAAAGGTTTTCTAGATTCTGTGTCAGTCAGAATAAATATCTTCATCTTTAATCTTTTAGTTTCCAGATTAAACGTTTAACAGATTAAATCCTCCACATGAGATCGTTTTTAAAATAAAATCTCCAAACAGGCAAACGCTGATAAATATCCAACTGGAAAGAAAAGAAAAAGAATGAATGAAGTCAACGGTCTTTGATGTGAAGTTTTAAACTTTTAATAGAAAATGAAACCATCAAATCACAAGAGACCGTGACTGTGAATCCTGATAAACGGACACTTAATCAGCTGTGATGTCACTGCTCTGACATCATCCTCCTCAACGGTCTCTATGGAAACAAAAAAAAAAAAAACGAAACGAATGTCACAAACCTGACGTTGATTCATTTATGAATCTAAAACTCTGTTTTCCTCAGCTACACAAGATGTTTGAGTTTTCAAAAATCGTTTACATGTGAACGAAAAAGACAAAACAGATTCATTTCTTTTATTCAGAAACATGTTATTATTTATAAAGCTTCAGTTAAAATCTAAAAGTAGTCATGTTGTTGTTGTTGTTTAATATAATTTCGATGATAAAACATTCAGATATTTGACGGTGATTCTTTCTGAAACCAGCTGTGACTACGGCCAACATCTGGAGTCAGGAGACGGATCCAGATGTTAAGAACCAACCTGCTCTGACTGTTTATCGTATGACTGTGTTGACGTTAGTGTTAGTGTCCAAAAAAAAACCAACCACACTCTTGTTTTTACCAGATTCAAGACAGAAAAGTTGTTAAAAGAGTCCAGACATGAGCCATCAATCAATATTAATCAATATCGATCGATAAAGATCAATAATCATCAGTTGATCGACTTCTTGCTCCTGAGTCAGTTGCAGTTTAAACACAAGCAGGTGCCTCAAACAGGAAGTTATCCCCCCTCCCCTCCCCCCCCGGTCCTCTCCCCTCATTGGCTGCCTCCTCCCTCCGACCAATCACGTGTCCTCCCTCCCTCCCGGCCCCGCCCCCTCCTCCCCCTGTCAGTCGCTCTTCCCTCTTGTCCATCCGAGTTGCTGCTGCACTCGACACTCGACCTCCCAGACTGTTTGTCAGCGCTCGGTGCATGTGTGTGTGTGTGTGTGTGAGTGTGTGTGGGGATGTGTGAGAGTGTGTGTGTGCACTGAGTGTGTATGTGTGTGTGAGGGAGAAGATTTAAACAGGAGGAGGAAGAAGAGGAGCAGCTCGATTTATGTTGTTGAGAATTTAGAAACAAACACGTGATGATGGTGATGATGATGATGATGGGCTTCCCTCAGCCTCCGCGGGCTCAGGTCAGTGTGTGTGTGTGTGTGTGTGTGTGTGTGTGTGTGTGTGTGTGTGTGTGTGTGTGTTTGCAAGAGAAGGAGACTCATACTTTTCCTGCTATTGTATAAAACAATGTCCTCCAGACTGTTGTTGTTTCCACAGTGTTTCGTGTGTGTGTGTGTGTGTGTGTGTGTGTGTGTGTGTGTGTGTGTGTGTGTGTGTGTGTGTGTGTGTGTGTGTGTGTGTGTGTGTGTGTGTGTTGCTAAATGTTCCTGCAAAAAAACTGTAAAATATGAAGAAATTAGCAATAATTGTAACAAAGTTGCAGTTTCGTCTGTGCAACGTGTTTTTAACTCTGAGTTAAAATCGATGATTTTTATAGTTTGTTTTAGTCAAAATTTAGATCATCAGCTGTGTCTTTAATTAAAAAGAAGAGTTGGACTTAAAGTGGATTTTCAATAACGATTCAAGTGTTGATAATTAAACAGTTAATAGTTTTTTTTATGTTTGATCATTCGTCGCTAACGTTGGCGTCAACAGTCCAGAGGAGACGCAGCAGTAAGTTACCACCAGAGATGTTTTATCACCAGTGATGAGAAACAGTTTAAACTCCTGTTTTCTTGTTCATCGTCTGGTCTGAACCAGACGTTACACTGTAAAACTGAGCTAATATCAGTTACACCGTTATTTAAAATGTCCAAAATAACAGTAACTGACGTCTTGATTTCAGTTTGACGTCACAAACTGGATATTTTCTTCATAATAATGAAACTAATTCAGGAGGAAAGAATCAGTTTCTGTGCCTGAAACGTGTTTATCGACAAAACGCTTCTGCTTTATTTTTTATTGGTGTTTTTTGGTTCGTTGGTGAATGTTTTTATGACTTGTTACAGGTCGTAGTGATGATTTTAATTTAGTTTATTTGAATTTATTGATCAGAAACTGACGAGGACGTTGAACTGATCTGATGTGATGGTTTGATGAAAGAAGTTTTTATGGAAAACAGGAAGAAAGAGGATTTTATGCTCGAGGTGTGTGTGTGTGTGTGTGTGTGTGTGTGTGTGTGTGTGTGTGTGTGTGTGTGTGTGTGTGTGTGTGTGTGTGTGTGTGTGTGTGTGTGTGTGTGTGTGTGTGTGTGTGTGTGTGTGTGACAGCCTGCCACCTGGTTGGCGAGTGATACAGTAGTGGTGGGGGGGCAGGGATGGTCCAAACTGTACCCAATTAATGTGAGTGCTCACTGGGCATGATGCACACACACACACACACCCATCCCTGCATTAATCATCTTAAAATACATTTTTGTTTTAGTTTCCAAGGTCAACAACAACCCACTCAGCTCAACTTTCTCTTCTGATTTGACTCACAGATTTAAGTTTGGGTCGTGGCCTCGAGCAGAAAGAAAAACCTCAATAATCTCGGTCTTACATTAACTCGAGTCGTGCTCAGTCACTTTGTATCATTTTGGTTTTGTAGCTCGTTTATTTTGTGGTTCAGAGTCTGAGGTGAAGATAAAACCACAGAGTTTAAGTTTACATTTACGTCAGGTTCAGTCTGTGATTCCAGCCTCTTGGACCTGCAGCATCTTATGAAACCAGAAAAAAAATCAGCTTTGTAAATGTTTTTATGTGGAGGAAATGAAACAGAAACGTTGTTTAATGACAAGAAAAGTCCACAGGATCTTAAAGGTCAAAACTTCAAAGCTTCAGTTTATTAAACTGAACGACAGCTGCAGCTTTTCTGTCGAGGAAAGTTTAAAGCACCAATGTGAAGGATTTAGTCTCATTTTCGACAGTTTGAACTGAAAACTGTTGCTTTTGTATCCACATCAGGGGCGGCCATGTTTCTACAGGAGCCCAGACCGGACAAAAACTAAACACTGGCTCTGGAGTCGTGTTTTTTATCTCAAATGAACGTCAAGAATGTGTGAGGGAGAAACGAGGGGTTTTGTGTTGACTGCAATCTGCAACCTCACCACTAGATGTCACTAAATCACACACTGCTCCTTTAACAGTGTTAAACTGTATCATCTAGCTCCTGTTCATGCAGCTGATTCCTGCTACTCTGCTACTTTCTAAATAGTTTAACCTGTGATACTAGTTAGTTTCATTCTTGATTATAAAACAAGACTCGGTACATTCATGTGTATTCATATGTGTCGTGACACAAAACTTTAGAGGTTTTAGTCTTTAAAGTGACGATCCTGAGCAACATGAATACGAGTCAAACTCATTGGTTGAAGTAAAATCATTAACTGAAGTACTGATAACTTTAACTGATAACAAGACTTACCCAAAGTCTTGTTTTGAAGGATGTTCCACATCAGCAGATTCATCATTTTATTGAACAACAGGCAGATGTGTCCAAGAAGAGCGAGAAAAATGATGAATCTGCTGATCTGGAACAGCCTTCATCACCAGGTTTATTTGTAGGGACCCTATTCATGCTACTGCTGAAGTGAAGTGATATTTTGAGCTTTATTAGTGGTTAAAAAATGACAATTTAGATACGTTTGGCTGACTGCCCCATTTACTTTCATTATTAACTATTTGGTTGTGAAAACAAAAGACGGTCAAACTGGATATTACTTCAACCAACGTAAAATATCTCTAGAGGGGAGTTTGACTTGTATTCATGGTGAAATAGACTCTGGTTCATGTTGCTCTGGACGTCACTTTAAAATTTTTCCATAAAAGTCAAAACGATCCCACGTGTCGACTCTTTAATTCCAGGTTGTAGTTGACGGACAACGAGGCCTCGTTTGTGTTTCTGTGTGATCTTCAGAGCTGATAACATTATTCTCTTCTCACACTCAAGACATGAGAGTGTATGAGTGTAACCGAAGCCTTTTATCCACTTTTAGCAAAGTGAAACATAAACCAGGAATATGAGCTGCTTCGTAGCAACGCTGCCGTCGCTTTAATCTGAATAATCTCAGTTATTTTTTCGTCTTTGTTCGTCTTTTCTTCCCCTCCTTTATTTGGTTTTTGACTCCCTGCATCACCGGTTTCACCAGGAGCTGCTCGGACACACCTCACACGAACTTTTACACACATTTCTCTTACGCACAGTTACAAGCAGAGACGGTAACACACAGGCAGTTGTATGCAAACCACATGTGGCCTGACGCACCTCATCCATGGATGTGAACCCTCAGGTATCATGATAAAAGTTGCTGCATTTGAATCTAATTTGTTTGTTTCCATTGACAAACATTTCGTTCTACAAAACCCAAAATAGATGTGATGTTATTAAGATACAAAAAAAAACAAAACACGTGTAGTTTATGACAGGAGACGTTACTTCATGTTACACGATCAATAAACGGCAGGAATATTATTTCTCTACTGATTCATGATTGGATTCTCTGAGGGAAGTGAAAAGCTTTTTGTGGGTTTTTTCTTCAAATCATAAACCCACAGATAATGGTGTTTATTTCCCTCAGCTGCAAACACAAACCGAGTCGTATTTCTGATCTAGTTTTAGAAAAAAACGCCTCCGCCTTTTTGATACAACATGAACTTGTTTAGTTGGGAAACTTTTATTGTGAAATGTCGGTGCAGAAAATAACAAGTAGAAGTGACTGAAAGAAGAAGAAAGAAGAAAGATTTTGCAGTTTATTTATTTTCTGGTGAGACCAGTTCTCCTGAGTCTCGGTGTTAGATTGTGGGTTGGTGTTGTGGTCTTCTCGGCCGTCTTTCTTTCTGTTGTGGTTTCTGTTGGTGAGGGAAGTGAAAGCAGACTGATCGCAGCTGAACCAAAACTTTAATGGATCTTTTATTAGAAGTTCACTTTAGAAAGTCTTGAATAGGAAGTAAAGTTCGTTTAGAGAAGACAAACGGTCTCTGCAGCTTTCATGTTGAACAGTTACGTTACGGCTCATTTCTCCTGCAGCAGTTTTTACATAAATTCAGCGTGAACGGGTCAGTGAGTTTGTTTTTACGCTGCCAACACACGTTAAGACGTCTGTTGTCACGACTGGGATGCAAAATTATAAAAGAAATGAAGCTAAAGAAACAGAAAATAACATGATTGTAAAGAGAATGATCACAGAGAAACTGATCACAACTATGAAGAGACACAGACAAACACAAAATGACGATATATAGGATGTAGGATGTATAGATGGATGGATGATAAATACTTTATTTAAAATTCAAGTATCCAGCAGCTCATTTAATAATAAATACAATAGATGAATAGATAAGTCTAAACATTTGTTGAGGTTTGTTGTTGAGTTGAAAAGTAAAAGTGAGTGGTTTTCAGTTTTCTGTTATTTCTTTTTGAGGAAGAGACTCTCGTCACTTCTCTTCCACAGAATCGTCTCATTGGTTTTATGATTTCAACAAATTCTGTCTCTTTTATGACGATGAACAAACATAAAGATCAGATTCACTTCTGACCCCGAACGACGACACGAACGTCTTCCTCTGCTGCATCTCTTCAATCCGTCTTTGACTCTGTTACATCACGACCTGCATCATTCATCATCATCCGTCCAACTCTCTGTTTCTCTCCTCGCAGCCTCAGATCACATCGGTTGAGACACTAATCCAAACAACAGGATTAACAGCAGAGAAGCGCAGGAAGCAGAGGCCTTTTTAGCCACATTCCTCACTATAACCGTGTGTGTGTGTGTGTGTGTGTGTGCACTCATGAATGAAGAGGACTGACTGCAGGGATTTTCACATAAAGTGACCCAGAAATAATGAATGTGGCCAGAAACGCTGAGCTTGTGTGAGAAACGAGCTGCTCCAGCTCCGAAGTTCAGAGGGAAACTCGTTGACGTGTGTCTGACGTTTCGATCAGATGTTTGTTTCAGTGTTAAGGTTTAGAAATATCCAGTTTACAATCTCAATGTCACAACTGTGGATTTGATTTGATTTGACTTTGATTCTTCAAACATTTCACAGTGTTGCCAGAGAATCATCCGACCGAAGTCAGAGTTAGTTTAAACGTTGCATTGAGCAGCTTCACACTTCCTCTTTAACCAATTTCCTGCAGGAAACTGATCCAGTTTTATTATAAGATCATATCGACCTCACTAAACCTGATCCTGAGGTTTCTATGAATCGTGTTTGAATAGAGGAGCGTTCAGATTAAAGGAAACATCCAGAGCTACAGTCGCTCTAGGTCTATTTCCAGATGATGAGTTGACAGTTTGTGTTGGTAGAAAAATCACATCAATCAGATGAGTTTAAAGAAAGTTCCTCTTTTGTAATTTCAACCTAAAGAGTTATAACCACAGTATGAGGAACATAGAGTTGAGTGGAGACAAATCTCTATTTAAAACTGCTGTATGACCTGTGAGACCCCGTGGGAAGTTTCCTCGAGCCTCTAATGTTGGTCGTCTTTCTGTAGTTAATGAACATGTGAGAGCCTCGGCTTCCTTATCAGTGTGAGGGCAGTTACACATTCACTCTGTGGTGCTCAAACGCAGCTTCAGATTAACCTCTGCACTTCCCTTCAACCTGAGGATTCAAGCACAACTTTCTAAAACTAATACAAGTTTTGACTTTTTCACCTCTGTTCGTCTGATCACTTGTGTTTTCATGGCGTTGTCACCTCGTCTCGCTGGAGGTTAAAGGTTATCGATCAGAGCAGAACGAGTGAAGAAGAGTTTAGATTCGTCTTCGGCATAAACCCAAGAAAATGGAAGGATGTGGTTCACCCTCCTTCTCTTCTTTACCTGACTCTCCAGGTGAGCCCCAGGCTCCAGACAGAGTGCTAACCATGCTGCGGCAGACCGAGCCGACGTCCAGCACCCTGCAGCTGGTTGCCAATGATATGACCGGCATCATGGAGAAGCTCGACACCCGCGAGCTCGACTTGGGGGATGGAGAGTACGACACACACAGACCACAACACTCCAGGTGTGTGTTGTTCATCTGACATCACTGTGTTTGTGTCTTGTCTTGTAATCGCTGATTATCTGGTTGTTTTCCTGCAGGCGAGTGTTTGCCGTTCTCGGCGATCTACCACACCGTCGGTTTCAAAGAGCCTGAAGCCAAAGTCTTCCTGTCCTCGCCGATCACTGCCAAGATCCTGGAGGTGGAGCGTTTCACCTCAGCTCAGGACCGATTCAACGTCACCACACAGAGGAGCGTCAACAAGGTGCCGACCTCCTCACCCTTCACCTCCGCGCTGTCGCTGCGGGTTCGCTCTGGTCGCTCTGACATCAGTCTCGTCGCTGTTCTCCGATTCTCACAGATGTCAAACAGGTTTAAAATTACTGGGGAGGTGTCTGTTGGCGCTGACAGGAGTTTAGATTTTATCTGTAACATACACTGTGCTCAACACTCGTACCCACAAACCTCAGGGATAGATTTGTTTTCCAGTTGACATGTTGGGTTTTTACTCGTCTGTCTGTCCTTTAAATATGAAGCCAGAAGACGTAAGGAAGTTAATTAACATTAACTTATAAGATTTTGTTTGTTTTTTTGTTATAAGACTTTTTGATGAGGTTTGTCAGTCAACAAGAACATGGTAAAATGTTTCTTTAATTTCACATCACAGTCTCTGTAAAGATGGTGGACAGACCATCTCTTTTGTCGTCACCTCAGAAACAAACATGGACTAGATAAACACAACTTTACACAACTTTTATTTGTATTTCTTATGCATTGTCTGAATTGTCTGGTAGGCAACCAGTCCGCCTCCCTGGGTTTTGTGAAAAGCAAACATCTGTTAGCACAATAATTGGGAAAGTTAGTTTGGTGTGGGCAGCCATTAGCCTAGCGCTAGCTCCTCCATGTTTCCCAAGTCTCCATCACTTTCCTTGACGTTGAACAATCTCTCTCTGGTTGATATTAGACTGAAAAAAAGAAGCAAACAAACAATGAAAAGTTTAAGTTTCTGTGTCAGTCGAGGTTTCTTCACGTCAGCGTCGTCAACTGAACAGATCTTCTGTAGAAGTTGTTAAATCTGACGCCAAAGTCGCTAAAGAATTGATAAAGTGAAATGTAAAGCTGTAGATGTCTAACCTGAGTGTTTGTGTTCAGTCGATGCCGGCAGTGTTTAAGATTGAGCTGAAACACGGAGAGTTCACGTGGGTGGTGAAGAAGAAGGAGAAACATTTCATGGAGCTTCACCGAGAACTGAGGACGTATAAGACGTTCATGAGGCTGCCGCTGCCGACGCGCAGGTAAACATTACAGATCTGGGTTCAGCTCCTACGTCTAAACCCACATGTTCCTGGGAGTTTAACCAACAACCTCTGAACTTGATCTTTTTGTTCTTTATCGTCACAGTCACACAATAAAGAGGAACACGGCGGCGACAAGGAACGAGGCGAGACAGATGCCGAACCTCCCCAGAGGAGGAGGAGACGAGTTGGGCAGAGAGGAGCAAGTGTCCAGTCGAAGGGTAAGACGTCTTCTCCGGTATCTCTTCACGTTAATACGTCTTCATATCTCGCTCACTGGCTGATATTTCTCTGATTTATTCCAGAAACAACTGGAAGATTATTTGAATAAGCTGCTAAAGATGCCGATGTACAGGAACTACCACGCTACGGTGAGGACGAGACGCTCCACGACCTGTTAGGAAGCAGCTGGAAGCTCGACAACATTTTAAAACAGTTTGGTTTTTGGTTTTTCAGATGGAGTTCATTGACGTCAGTCAGCTGTCCTTTATCCACGACCTCGGACCAAAAGGCTTGTAAGAGACACTCACTGTCTGATGCTTTAACCATGAAACGTCTTGTTCTCCAACGTGGATGTGGCGTTGGTCGTCTGAAGAAGACTGACGTGTCTCGTTTTCAGACACGAGCTCATCAGTGTCCACAAACATGTTGAATTCTAGTGTTATCATGTTTTTAAATGATTTCAGCAGACAAGTGTTTCTTAAGCTTTCTTTGCCTTTCAGAGAAGGAATGGTCCTGAAACGATCCGGCGGTCATCGGATCCCGGGGATCAACTGCTGCGGTCGCAGTAAAATGTGCTACCGTTGGTCCAAACGGTCAGTGACATCTACAGACACTCTGACGCTGACAACAAACACATCATTAACATCAGTAACACCCATTATCTCTGTGTCCTCTCTTCCCGCAGCTGGTTGGTGGTGAAGGACTCGTTCCTGCTCTACATGAAGCCCGACTCCGGCGCCATCTCCTTCGTGATGTTGATCGACAAAGAGTTCGGCATCAAGATGGATTCTAGAGACACGGAGACGAAGCACGGCGTTCGCATCGACAGCCTGTCCAGGTCGGTAACTACCTGATACTAAAACTCTCAGTTTCACTTATTGAAGATCAACAGAAATCAGGAAAACTTGTTTTAAAGAAACAATAGTAACTTTGTGTTTTATCATGAAGAGACAATTAAATAACCAGTGTTTGTATAAAGAGGACAGTAAGTACAGTAAGAGTATAATAGAGTAGAAGTAGAGACACTAGAGTAGAAGTAGAGACACTAGAGTAGAAGTAGAGACACTAGAGTAGAAGTAGAGACACTAGAGTAGAAGTAGAGACACTAAAAATAAAATAACTTTGGTAGAAGTTCAAGTCGTCACTAGAATGATTCTCCAGTAAAAGTCTTAAAGTATCTAGTATTTACTGTACTTCAGTATGACAGTAATCTATAAGTAAATGTAGTTAAGTGTAGAAAGTAAAAGTACAAGTACATGTTAATAAAACAGAAGAATATTATGAAGTTTATCCAGCACTTTAAAACATGGAGCTACAACAATCTTCATAGACAATGAATGAGTCTGAACTAAAGAACTAAAGTTGTTCTTTTTTCACTAAATGTAAATGTGTGTTTATATTGATATTGTTGAAGTTTCTCCATCATCTGAGTCACTCAACATTGAAAATGGATCAGAGGAAAAGTCTCATGAAGTTAGGAAATGTAGTGAAGCGATCAGTTTAATCTTATTTAATTTATTATTATTTATTTTAAAAATGTGTGTGTGTGTGTGTGTGTGTGTGTGTGTGTGTTCAGGACTCTGGTGTTGAAGTGTACCAGTTACCGTCACGCCCGTTGGTGGGGTCAGGCCATCGAGGGTTTCGTCCAGAAACACGGCTCCGCCTTCCTCACCGACCACCGCTTCGGCTCCTTCGCCAGACCGGCGGAGAACATCCTGGCCAAATGGTAACCATGGCAACCACAAACCGACGTTATATAATACACACGGTGGCAGTGGCTCATCAAGAGACGCAGCGACTCAGTCGTGATTAAGTCATTAGATGCGATGTAGCTTTTGTGGTGTTTAAATGAGTTTTCAAAGATGAAGTGAAGTACTCAAACGCTGATCTGGGTTCAGACAGTTCCCTCTGAAAACAGTCAGAGACAGTTTTGTTTATACGACGGTTGAGCAACAGTTTCGACTACTTCAGATATTTAGACTCATCCATCAGACAGCAGCGTCAGGGAGGAGTCTGCAGACTTTTAGTCCCACAAACTCTGGTCTGATTCAGGTCTTTGTTGTTGTAGTTTCTTTAACGTTTTTCACCAGACTGAACTCGTATCAAACACCTGTTTACTAATGAGTGTTAACAGCAGGAAAACAGACTCAGCCAGGCATCGATAAAAACCATCAAGACTGGATTAGACCAATTGGCAAAGTGTGTGTGTGTGCGTGTGTGTGTGTGTGTGTGTGTGTGTGCGTGCGTGCGTGTGTGTGTGTGTGTGTGTGTGTGTGTGTGTGTGTGTGTGTGTCTCGCTGGAGTAACCCGACACAAAGAGAGGGAAAGTGAGCCTCGTCTGTTCATCACCTGTCCCCCTGCTGGGCAACACTATACTGTCTGTGAGACTCTGTGTGTGTGTGTGTGTGTGTGTGTGTGTGTGTGTGTGTGTGTGTGTGTGTGTGTGTGTGTGTGTGTGTGTGTGTGTGTGTGTGTGTGTGTGTGTGTGTGTGTGTGTGTGTGTGTGTGTGTGTGTGTGTGTGTGTGTGTGTGTGTGTGTGTGTGAACCATTAAAAAGCACTATCATTCCTCAGAAGATGGACAGACTGAAAACAGATTGAGGGGTTTTTCTTTCCGACTACAGACGTGTGTGTGTGTGTATGTGTGTGTCATATGTTTAGTGTGTTTACACGTGTGTGTGTGTGTGTTTTCTTCAGGTATGTGAACGGGAAGACGTACATGGAGGACGTGGCCGACGCTCTTGAAGAAGCCAAAGAGGAAATTTTCATCACAGACTGGTGGTGAGTGTGTGTCCGTCACACTGAGACGATGAATGTGAAGTGTTTGAAAATTTTGTGTGTGTGTGTGTGTGTGTGTGTGTGTGTGAGAGAGAGAGAGAGAGAGAGAGAGTGCACTTAGCGGTCACCTCTCTGGGAGCTTTTCTGGTCAAACAGATCAGTTACAGTCTGAGTCTCAAACTACTGTGATACAGAGACTCACACATCAAGACCAGGACGATATTTATTAAAAATGCAGTTTAGCTGAAGAAAAGCTCCAGTTTTATTAACTATAATAAAGGACAAAAGGAAGTTAATATTGTTTTGTATCATCAGACAGAGACTCTGAACCTGAACAAGCAACATTGTATCAATATTTTTATTATTGTAACAAAACTATTGAAGAATTTACAAAAAAACCAATATGTTTAGATTCATAAAATTAATATAAAGTGTTAAAACATCCTGAGTAAAATCTATAAATGTTATATTTTGTCATGTTTAATAATATAACATCTCATATTTACTTTAAACACTAATTATATTGTAACAACGTGTTTGATAAATTAAAACGAACCTGAAGCTTCATGTTGGAGGAAACGTGGGCGTGTTTCTGCTTCAGGTCACTTTAGATGATGTAGATCTGTGATTGGACTGTTTACGTCCAATCACATGAATCTGTGAGTTGACATGAGTCGGATCAAAGTTGTTTTAGATGTAAACTTCTTGTTTTAGTTTAATTATTAAGATAAAAAACTGACAAACTGAAGCCAAGTGTTTGGTTTTAGTTGAGAAGAAACAAACAAAACAAACAACGTTATAAATATTTCCAGTTAAATCCGACGTCGTGTCGTTTCCTCCAGGTTGAGTCCAGAGATCTTCCTCAAGAGGCCGGTGGTCGAAGGAAACCGCTGGCGTCTCGACTGTATCCTCAAACGTAAAGCGGTGAGCGGCGAAAATATTATAACAAAACAGAAAAGTTTAACCTTTGAGTTTGTTACTGACAGTTTAATGATGGATTATCTTAGTTTAACATAAACACACTGATGACAGAGATGACATTTGTCTGAAATGAAACAAAATACGTCTGAAAGTTGATTACAAGACAAAAATAGACTGAAATGGTTGAATTTTTTGGACGTTGTTATGTTGAGTTTCATTATTTAATCTCTGTAACCAGTGTGAATATTGTTGTTGTTTATAGATAAATAAAAATAAAAACCTTTGAAAAAAATAAACATTGAACACATGAAATAATATTTATTAAACCTTCTAACAAATTATCATTTAATTAATGTATTTATTTGAATTAATTTATTATTATTATTATTATTATTTTAATTTTATTTTGTTATTTAAAATATAATATTTTTTAATATTTAATTATTTAGAACAGGTTTTTGAATGTGAATGAGACTTGATGTAAAATTCATATTTCATCTCTAAATAATGAATTAGTTCGTCCGTCATCATGTTAACAGATGAATTAATAATACCATCAGCGATGTAAATGTTCTAATTGGTTGATGCTGTCTCCGTAGCAACAAGGCGTCCGTATCTTCGTGATGCTGTATAAGGAGGTGGAGTTGGCTCTGGGCATCAACTCCGGCTACAGTAAGAGGACGCTGCTGCGCCTCCACCCCAACATCAAGGTGAGAGTCGATGAACACGTGTCACATTCATCGTCGGGTTCGTGTGTGTCGACACGTCGTGTCTCAACGTTTTATTCTCCAGGTGATGCGTCACCCGGACCACGTCTCCTCCGCCGTCTACCTGTGGGCTCATCACGAGAAGATCATCATCGTCGACCAGTCGGTGGCGTTCGTCGGCGGCATCGACCTGGCGTACGGACGCTGGGACGACGGCGAGCACCGGCTGACGGACGTCGGGAGTGTGACGCTTTCTCACCTGGAGCAGGTGTCACTCACTCACACACACACACACACACACACACACACACTGACAAGCTGACTGACGTTGTTCAAGTCACTTGATCGTTGTCCAACATGTAGCGAGGACCCGACACCGACACCACGAACCTTCCTTCTGTTTCTTCTGTTTCTTTTCTCCTTTTGATTCTTCACTTTGACTTTAATCAGCCGACACTTGAACATCTTGACGTGACGGTTTTCAGACACTTGTCAAAACGATAAACGTCTCAAAATGTTGAGGAACTCGATCAGACGTTTGTCAAACCTGAAGATTATTCACGATCACTTTTTAAATACATTAAAATGTCCCAGAAAAGTTGTAATTTAAAAGATAAAGAAACAAAATGTTTGTAAATTATTAATCAGACATCCTCAATGTTTATTTTGTATTTGAACTTGTTATTTATATACCTCCTTATCTATGTAGCTGTCTATTTATTTTATTTTCACAGTCCAGATGCACTAACTGTGTTTTATTTCCTTCCAGTCCAGCGCCGCCGCCTCCTCCATCGCCTCCCCCGTCAACGGCAGCAGCGCGGCGGCTCAGAGGAACGGCGAGGGCAGGATCTTCACGGTGACGGACTCTCTGGATCAACCCAAACTCAAGTGTCAGGCCAAACTGAGGAAGTCCAGGTTCAGCATCAGGAGGCGTCTGCAGAAACACGGTCTGGCTCAGGCCGACAGCGACAGCGACCTGGAGGAGGACGACAGTGAGTTCACACCAAAACCGTCTAGACTCAAAACAAAACCCGAGTCTCAAACTGTAACCTTTAGATTTTGGGATGTTTCATGTAAATCCATAACATTCGACAATCAGCTGCCGCCAGCCGTCGTGTTGGTGTTCAGTCGCCTCCATCTGTGCCTCTCGGATGCTCTCGTTTAAGGTCGGCGCCACAGCTTCAGCAGCCAGCACGGCCTGATCCCGCGGCTGGCCGAGCTGAGGTCGGCGCCCCCTATAGGCCAGAGTCAGGCCGGTGAGTCGGGCCTCGTCCGGACCTCGTCTGGACCTGCTGCTGTGGTTTTAAAAAAAAAAACTAGACTGAGTCGACCTTTGGATCCATGTGTGTGTGTGTGTGACGCTTCAACCCAAAGGTTAAACTCAGTCTGAAGCTTTTTAAAGTTTTATTTCCTGTAAATAAACACAAACAGGAACTGTGTTGCTCTGAACTGCACACGGATGATTTTTATCTACAAAAGAATCATAGATGTTGAAGTGACGTCAAGACCAACATGAACCAGAGTCTGTTTCACCATGAACACGAGTCAAACTCCCTCAACAGATATGTTACGTTGGTTGAAGTAATATCCAGTTTAACCGTCTTTTGTTTTCACAACCAAATAGTTAACAATGAAAGTAAATGGGGCAGTCAGCCAAACGTATCTAAATTGTCATTTTTTAACCACTAATAAAGCTCAAAACATCACTTCACTTCAGCAGTAGCATGAATAGGGTCCCTACACATAAACTGAAGTTCTGATAACTTAGTAAGTGAACCCAGAGTTTATTAAAAACACTGTTTTACAAGACTTACCCAACAGTCAAACTCGATATTACTCAATCTAATTACTATCAACCAACGTAACATCTCTTGAGGGTAGTTTGACTCGTATTTATGGTGAAATAGACTCTGGTTCATGTGACTCTGGACCGTCACTTTAATGTGTCTCAGTTTATTTTGCAATATCAAATATAATACAGTTCTCATGTTTGCAAAGCTTGAATATGAACATTTTGAACATTTTATTCACTGAAAACACTGAAGTCACTGGACATCAGAGATAAATGACTGTTTCATCAAATCATCATATCAAAACTGTTTGATATTTGCAATTTCAATCTTTCCAGATGTGAGGACTCGCTGCTTTTTTTTTGCTTTTTATTTTCAGTGAACTGACAAGCTTTTGGTTTTGGTCTAGAAAGTTGAAGTAAGTTGAAGTGGATCAGTAAGTTTCCACTCAACCTAAAACTTGGACAGTTCGGTGTCATTGTGGTGGAACGGTCTTTTTCTGCAGCTTGTTATCATGTTGCTGTCGTCTCCGTGTCACTTGTGCAGTGAAACAGATGTGGTGTTTTTATGAGCCGCTGTTTGTTCCTCACGTCGTCTGTTTGTGCTGCTGCTGTTGTGATGAGAAGAGACGAACGTGAAGCAAACATCCGCTGCCGTGAGCAAACGATGGACTCATCACTTCCTCTACCAGCTGTTTGTTTACATCAGTGTAAGAACGAGTCTGAAAACTGATCGACTGATCATCAGACTTTTTATTCCCTTTGTCGTCTTTTTACTCACAAACAAAGCGTCTCTGCATCATCACGGCTACCGCGGCCGCAATGCCCCCTGGGTAGTGCGGTTTATTCAGGGTCACAGTGAGTCGCCTCAGTGAACCTGACACAGAGACGAGCAGCCGGTGGGAAAGTCACACTGACTACGATGTAAACACAAACACAACGAAGAAAAACACAGCAAAGTCTTTGTTCAACATTTTATCTGTTTATCTTTGTTGTGTTGGATCATTGAACATTAGACCTTTTATCATTATTTCTCTCTGTGATGATTATCAGTCTCTCCAGGATTTCAGGATTTTTTCTTAATTTGTCTGATTTCACTGCAACTTTTCTAGAAAGTTGTGATGTTTTTGGATGTTTTGTTGCAATAAAGTTGCAACTTTTTCTCTTGAAAAGGGAACAAAAATCATAACTCCTAATAATAATAATAATAATAATAATAATACATTTTATTTATATTGCACTCTGTATTTAAAAAATCTCTATTTAAAAAAGTGCTATGAGTCGTCTGTGGAGCCTCAGATGCTCTGGGACGGTGCTCAGTCGAGGAGCAGAGGAGCAGGAGACTCGGTCTCTGAGTGTGCAGGTCTTAGTCCTGGGGGTTGGGTTGGGTGGGGGGGTCTGGGTCTGTAGGTGCTGGTGGAGCGAAGCGGACTGAGGTCTGGAGGGTGAGGAGGTCTTTACTGGGGGTGTTGCCGTGGATGCACTGGAATGTGAGGAGGGAGACTTTGTATTCGATCCGGACGGAGACGTGAGGCCAGTGTAGCGAGTGAAGAATGGCAGTGATGTGTTCGTGTTTACGTTCTCTCAGCAGGATCCTGGCACCACTGTTTTGAATGTGTTGTAGTGTTTGGATGCTCTTGTTGGGAAGTGTGTTACAGTGATCCAGTCTGGAGGAGAAAGGCTGGACGAGCTCCTCAGCAGCTCTTAAAGTGAGTGTGGATGAAGTCTGGCTACGATCTGGAGGTCCTAGCATGAGATTTTGCAAAGGTGATTGATGTGGGCCTCAAAGGTTAGACGGGGTCAGACCTGACACCGAGGTGAGAACTGTTGATGTTAGAGAGATGTCCTTACCACAGACAGTATGGCAGAGTTTTAGATCTGCTGAGGAGAACCAATGAGAAAGTTGAATCAATATTTACCTGGAAACGACAGCGAGGATGATGATTGGTCAAAAAATCGTCGTGCAGAATCCACAGTGATTGGTTGAAATTTGTGTTAACAGTTGTAATAACATCATGAAATCCTGGAGGGTCTGAACTATCATGTAGAGTGTTTACATGCTAACGGTGTCTTATGGAAAAGTTACAGTTTGTGAGTTTGTGTTTGATGACTGAGGATCAGGATCAGGATCAGGATCGAACCTGAATGAGGATCCTGCTGCTGAAACCGACATGAAGCTGCTACAGACGCGACTTGTTTGTTCAGTTCATCGTCTTGGTGTTAAATAACCTGACGTCTGTGTGTGTGTGTGTGTGTGTGTGTGTGTTTCAGGAAGCGGCTCGGTGCGTAGTCTGCACACGGGCGTCGGCGAGCTGCTGGGAAACACTCGGTTCTGGCACGGGAAAGATTACTGCAACTTTGTGCACAAAGACTGGATCCAACTGGACAAACCGTTCGATGGTACGAAGATTAACAACAGTTTAATCATCGTCGCCAATAAACCGAAGTTTTTATCAAACAGTTCGTTCATCTCTCGTCTGCTCTCGCTGCTTTAGATTTCATAGACAGACACACGACTCCCAGAATGCCCTGGCACGACATCGCCTCGGTGGTTCATGGGAAAGCGGCTCGAGACGTAGCGCGACACTTCATCCAACGCTGGAATTTCACCAAGGTCAGAGTTCACTTCACCATCTTCACGTCTGTTAAATCTGAACCGACAACGTGAACTTCAGCTTGACTCTTTTTTTTTTCTCCAGCTCATGAAGCCAAAGTATCGTTCTCTGTCGTATCCGTTTCTGTTGCCCAAGTCTCACACCACGGCCGGAGAGCAGCAGTACCAGGTCCCCAACTCCGTCCCTACTAAAGTACAGGTCGGTACCGCAGAGTCCAGATCAGTGTTTCCAACTAAACTGACTCCAGTTCAGTTTCTAGATCCACTGACTCATTTTAAGTTTTTAACCTTCAGAACTCAGAGGTTTTTTTTACAGTTCTAGTAGAATATTTTCATGAATTTATCAGGATTGTGCATCATTGACATTTTTTTTTTACATCACAACCTAAACAACATGATGAAATACATCTTATTTTATTTTAACTCATTATATCAACAACAATATTTAGAGACAAAAGAGTTCAGACATTCAGAGAGTTATAGAAATAACTTCATCCACATGAGAGTTTGTAAACAATAGTGAATCGATGGTTCGTTGAGTGATTTTAATCCTGTCTTTATAATATAAAACAACTAAATTACAAGAGAATGTGAACTGAGAATCCGGTAGGATGAAATATAGAGATAAACTCTGACATCATCATCTTCATCATCATCAGTCGTCTCTATGGAAACAAACATCACACATGTGACGTCGTGAACCTAAACCACTGTAGGTTGTTGTGATCAAACTCAGGAATTTAGGCTCTAATGAGCTTCAACCAAACCTGTTGGTGGAGGCGTCAGACTTGACGTTAGCAGGTGTTTGTTTTATGCAAATATCCTTTAATGTGTGTGTCTGAGTGTGTGTGTGTGTGTGTGTGTGTGTGTGTGTGTGTAACGATCAGAATGAGGTTCATGCTTCAACATCCTCGATGCAGAAAAGTAGAACGATATGAAGTTCACATCTTCATCTTCATCCTCAGATTCTCCGCTCGGCCTCTGATTGGTCGGCCGGCATCAAATACCACGAGGAGTCGATCCACAACGCCTACGTCCACACCATCCAGAACAGCCAACACTTCATCTACATCGAGGTACAACTTGTTTTTATTAAACTACAAACAAACACGACCATAAATCATGAAGTTCTGTGTTTCTGTTTTCACCTGACCCCAGACCAGACGAGTCCTCTCCCAGTAAATAGACACAGCCGGAAAACTGGGAGTGAGCATCTTTAGAAGTGTGTGTGTGTGTGTGTGTGTGTGTGTGTGTGTGTGTGTAGATAAATCATGGTTATCTATGGCTGCAGCTGGTGAAGGTGGAGTTTAATCTGAACTGAGATTAAACCAGAGTTTCACTGCAAAAAGACAAAAGTTATCACATAAATGTGGAGAAAAGATGTTTGTTGTAGAAAATGGAAACACAAGTGTGTTAAAGTGTGTGAACGTCTGTAGACGTGTGTTAAAGTGTGTTAAAGTGTGTTAACGTGTACAGACGTGACGTACCGTAAATGACTTCACGTGTTTGTTTTTTCCTCCAGAATCAGTTCTTCATCAGCTGTGCAGACAACCGACATGTTTTCAACAAGATAGGAGACGCTATCGCTGAACGAATCATCAAGGCACACAGGTAACACACACACACACACACACACACACACACACACACACACACACACACACACACACACACACACACACTTTATCAAACCTCGTATTAAATTAACACACTCTTTGTAAACTTTTGATATGATTTACTAGAAAAACACACAAACACACACATGGAAACACATTGTCTGTGTGTGTTTGCTGTTGAGCTTATCTCAGTGTGATTTCCCAGAAACACACACACACACACACACACACACTGGTAGTGTGTGTGGATCCTGTTGTGTTGTGTTTATTGTGTCTGATCCTCTGGTTGGTTGAAACCGTGTTTGACTTGGAGCTTCCTCTCTTCTTCTCTTCACGTTGTGTTTTGTTGTTGCTGCTTATCAGACCACACACACACACACACACACACACACACACACACACACACACACACACGGACCTGACCTGGTTTCTTCGCTGAATAAACGTCTGGTCTTTTCTTCTCTCTCATAGTTTCGTTGTAAACTGATATAAACACTTGTTTACACAGTGTTTTTTCTTCAGATCTAATTTATTTTATTGATTAATTTATAAAGAAACACCAGTTGTTAGTTGTGTTTCTTTTAACACAACTAACAACAACGTTAAATATCTAAACACTTCTGTTGATAAGTTGCAGATTAATTTTCCTTATTTATATTTATCATTTACACTCAAAAACATAAGAGAAGTAGAGCAGCAGACGTGTTGGACCGACAAGATTCAAACATTGTTTCATGAGAAAACATCAAAGAAAATGTTTAAATTTCCTCCTTTTACCTGGATCCACATCTGAAGTTGTAGAATAGACACTGACTCATGTTGATATGAAATCACTGAGGGTTGAACTGGACTGAGGTTAGTTTGACAACCTGACGTCTGAGGCAGGTTCAGGGTGTGTTTGTGTCTAAACCCGTCTCACAACCTCAGATATCGTCGCTATTTTTACCACAAAACGAGTCGACGTCTCATCTGATGATTTCACATGTGGCTTTTGTGGTTTGTTTTGTTTTGTTTTTTTCAGAGAAGGTAAAAAGTACCGAGTGTACGTGGTGACGCCGCTGCTGCCGGGGTTCGAAGGAGACATCAACACCGGAGGAGGCAGCGCCATCCAGGCTGTGATGCACTTCAACTACAGGTGTGTGTGTGTGATTTATCACCACCACACCTTTGTTCTTTACCTACACACACATGCACTTCCTTTATCATCCAGCATTCCTGAGTAAACACACGGCCGCTCCCCGTGCAAACACACACACACACACGTTGGCACTGACAGGAATGTGGACCTCACCTCAGTCAGTGTTTTATAGTAACAAAGTCCTAATACTTCACTACTGTACTACTGTGACTCAGTAAATGTGGTGTTTTGACTCTAAGTCGACCTGTGACTGTTTAGACCATCAACACCATGTCTGAGGGTTGATGGAGGCTCCATCTTAAAGGTGGATGATGGAGAAACTTCAACAATATCAATATAAACACACATTTACATTTAGTGAAAAAACTTTAGTTCTTTAGTTCAGACTCATTCATTGTCTATGAAGATTGTTGTAGCTCCATGTTTTAAAGTGCTGGATAAACTTCATAATATTCTTCTGTTTTATTAACATGTACTTGTACTTTTACTTTCTACACTTAACTACATTTACTTATAGATTACTGTCATACTGAAGTACAGTAAATACTAGATACTTTAAGACTTTTACTGGAGAATCATTCTAGTGACGATTATTTTATTCTACTCTAGTGTCTCTACTTCTACTCTAGTGTCTCTACTTCTACTCTAGTGTCTCTACTTCTACTCTAGTGTCTCTACTTCTACTCTAGTGTCTCTACTTCTACTCCCAGATACTTAATAAAACACCGTCTTGTGTCTCTTCAGGACCATGAACAGAGGAGATCACTCCATCATCTCACAGCTCAGGAGAGAGAGTAAGTCTTTTATTTCTTTGCCTCGATGGATAAATAAAGTTTCTGTGACGAGTCCTGGAGCGACTGGATGTTTATCCTGTAATATAAGAGTCCGCTGGTGAACTTGAGTCTGTCATTAAAGAAGAAAAACCTTCAACCAAACCTCCAGTTCTTCCACAAAACCACAAACACACATTAAAAACGCACGAGAGGAAGAAAAATATAAACAAACATAAAGAGAGAGAAGGCACATCGGCAGCGTGGTTTTATGTATTTTAAGATAAAGAGTTTGTCTTTAATCAAAAGCTGCTGGTTAACTCTTTTTCTGCTGGTTTCAGTGGGAGACCAGTGGATGAACTACATCTCCATCGCCGGGTTGAGGACTCACGCTGAGCTGGAGGGGAAACTGGTCACCGAGCTCATCTACGTCCACAGCAAGATGCTGATCGCCGACGACAACACGGTCATCATCGGTACAGACGGACGCCTCATAACACCAGACACGACATTTATAATTAACACAGCGGCTGCTTTTACGTCTCATATCTGAGACATGATGGAATTAAAAAAAAGAAAGGTTTTAAATGTCTGAACTTGATACAAACCAAACACACGTCGAACGCTGTGTTGAGTTTCCTCTGCAGCTAAAAATACCCAACGTCCTGTCGAGACAGTGAAGCCGACACATGTCACATGGTTTTGTTTTGTTTCGTTTTTGTTTCTATTGTTGCTTTATTTTATTCTTTTTACCAAATCTCATCATTTCCTCCTCTGACCCCCTCAACCAGAAACACCTATGTTTTGTTTTTTACCTTGTGACCTTGAGTATTTTTGTTTCTTTTCCTTTAAATGATAAAACTTTAACTCTTAGACACAAACAAACAGAAACAAAGTCTGCAAGTGTTTCTGTTATTTTGTCCGGCCCCTGAACACCCACAGTCTTAATTCTCTGTTTTCCATCTGCTTGTCCGTTCTCCAGAGGAGTCACGGTGCCATCTAGTGGCGTCTACTGATAATAAACCTCTCTTCTTCTTCTTCTGCAGGTTCTGCAAACATCAACGACAGGAGCATGCTGGGAAAGAGGGACAGCGAGGTGGCGGTGATCGTGGAGGACTCAGAGACGGTGGCGGCGGTGATGGACGGACAACCGTACCAGGCAGGAAAATACGCTCTGCAGCTTCGTCTCCACTGCTTCAGGTACTGAAACCTGATCTGAGGTCTGATAAGTCTAGATCACTCTAGTCCAGTCTGGTTCACTCTAGTCCACTTCACCATGGATCAGTGAGTCTCAGTCTCTGTCGTGATCGTTCACTTGTGTTCCCATGATGTGGAGTCTCAACAACTGGTCTGAGACCTGTAGTGTTCACACTACAAGACTTGTCAGTGATTGACTCCCGATCACACCGTGGCGTCACCAAACTCTACGACGTGAACTAGACAGGATGTAGCCGCTGCTTCTCACCGTGATTTACAGCCGTTTATTGTTGACGAGCACCGGTGAAGACGCTGCCTCCGACACAGACTAAACCGCTAAACCGGCGTGTAAACATCACCATGGCAACACGCTGGTTTTCACGGTGGAGCTGAAATCAGCAGCAGACCTCCCGGTACCGGTAACATCTGGATCAGACGCGGGGAGTTTGTAGAAAGTGAAAATGAAAGAAAAAGCGTTAAAACGTCAGACTTTTAAACGTGGTTGTGAGTGAATCAGTGAGACGGCAGCAGCATTTATCTCACATCCCTCCTCTGATTGGCTGTCGCTCTTTGTCAGTCTCTTCAGACTCCTCCAGTTTTCTAACATGACAGATCCAGTCCCGGTCTCAGACCAGGTCCCGACGGCCTCTGATGGAGTCGTTAGGGCTGTTCACACATTATGATCATTAACTGATGATTCACCAACCATCAGAGGACCAAGTCCACCAGACACCACCACTGGAGATGATGGTGGAGTCGACTGGTGTCAACTGGAGTTTACAAAAAGTTAAAACACTAGTTTGTAGTTTGGTCCAGGAACCTGATGAAAACTGATCAGGATCCACAGCTGTGTAGATTTTGTCATCATGTGACATCATTTCTTGTTGTCTCTTCCTCTCAGGATGATCCTCGGCGCCAACACAGATCCATCAATCGATGTCTCTGATCCCGTCAGTGATCAGTTCTATAAGGAGGTGTGGATGGCCACATGCGCTCGCAACGCCACCATCTACCAGAAGGTGGACTCCTCCGTCATTACGTTTCTTTGAATTTATCAGATTTATTTCAGTTTTAAAATCATTCAGATGCAGACCTTGACCCAGACCTTGTTGCTCTGCAGGTTTTCCGTTGCCTCCCGTCCAGCGACGTCCGTAACATCCTGGAGCTCGAAGGTTTCTTGGCCAAAGCGGGTTTGGAGAAAGAAGACTCGGCTCGCGCTCACGAGGAGCTGAAGAAGATCCGCGGCTTCCTGGTCCAGTTTCCTCTCCAGTTCTTGTGTGAACAGAACCTGCTTCCTCCCATCGGCTCCAAGGAGGCCATGGTCCCCATGGAGGTCTGGACCTGAGGCGGACCCACTCGGTCTCGGTGCGTTCGTGGACGAGTCTGAACCTGGAGCCATTTTGGAGGTTTTATCAGCTGCACGGCATTTTTTATTTTTTATTTTTTAGTTTTTTTTAAAACATCTGACACTGAAGGAAAAAAAACTAACGTAGTGTTTATTATTTATTCTGTTAAAGAAACATCTTTTATCACCTTTCATCAGACAACACGTCGTCCGTTACAGCAGGTGTGTTTTTGTCTTCTTTACCCTGAGTTCAGACTCTCAGGTGATGAACTCTCCAGGAGAGTGACCTCAGCTCCAGTTGTGTCTCAGCAGGTTTAGCTGCAGCTTGAGCTGAAGGTGTTTGTGCCTGTCAGGCCAAACCCAGGGTTTTAAAATGTTTTATTTGATTTTTTTCAACATCAGCAGCCAAAGTTTCCTCCAAAATGGCGTCAGCTGCGTCGAAGCCTCTGCACCATTAGTGCCACCGAATGCACACAAATAACTTTACACTTCGATTAACTTAAACACACACGTTATATACAAACACACACACACATGCACACACACACACACACACACACACACACACACACACACACACACAATATAGTCGACCAGCAGACGGAGCGTTGAACTACAGTGCCTGAAAACCTGGGCTTCACGTTTACAAGACGAGACGAGAAAAAGAAAGAAAAAGAAGCGATGTAATCTCTGTATTCTGCTTTATTTTATATATAAACATCTCACTCCTCCGTTCTCTGACAACAACACTATGCAACGTCCAGAGGAGGAGGAGGCGGCGGCGAACGCAGCTCCGACTTTTCTTCACCACGTTTGAAAAGACACTAAAAGAAAATGAGATTTTAATGACGACGACGATGGAGAGAAGATGAGGATGAGGAGCTGCGGCCATTTTACAAAAAAAAAAACAAACAACTTGTCTCTCTGCTTTTTAATATTTATGTCAAATGGGAAAAATCACAAGTGCCAAAAAAAAAAAATAAAAAAGACGGACTTCAGCCTGATGTTGGACGTTTGATTCACTCACTCACATTCCTCATTCAGCCTCAAGTGACCTCTGTTGCTCCGGCAGTGATTTCAGTCATGTTTCCACACGTGTGTCAGTTTTTCTGGAAGAAATGAAACGAAAAAAAACATCATGATTCATCAAATGAGGATTAAATATCTGCCATGAAATTAACTCACAGATTTCAAACATTTAAAGCTGCGTTAACTGAACTGAAAGCACAAAATTTAAGTTTATATTCATTTAACAAAGAACGAGAAGTCAGTAGCTTCTACTGCTTCTGTCAAAATAAGCTGCTTTAATCGATATTTATGATTTAATTTGTTTGGTTCAGAATCGGAGAAAAAGTTGCGTTCATTAAAATCCGTTATCACAGCTTTAAAGTTTACAAATAAATAGTAGTAAAGTAACAATTAGAAAAAAATAGACACCAGACGCCTGCGTGTTGGAAACCTCCTGGTTGTGTTTTAACTGAATTGAAGAATCAAACCGTGTCTCCGACCGTTCGTCTTCCGCGGTGTCGTCTGATGCATGAAGCAGTTTCCTGTGTCGCTGAGCAGCATGACAGCATCAGGGTGTTTCCATTTAACGTGACGGATGAAAAGCATGAACCCTGCGAGCTGAGCAGTTAAAGCCATGGACTTAGATAAATTAGAAAAAAAACAAGACGTTTTGTGCCTCTTATGAACTGTTTATCGGCCACATGTCCCTGAAACTTCCTGCTAATCTTCCTCCTCCTCTACCTCCTTGTGTCTCTACCTCCTCCTGCTCCTCTTTTACTCTGCAGCTTCTCCACAAACAAACAAACAAACAAACAAACAAACAGTGATTAGTTGCAGCTTCCTGTAAAATAAACCAAGTAACATTTGCCTGAAAAGACAAATAAACATGAAAGGTTTTGCTGCTGATGTGCAATAACAATGTGCAAGATTCAGTTTCACCTCCTAAAACGCAGAGTTTTCATAGTTTAGAGTTAAAATGTTAATGAGCCTTAAACTGTTCAGCCTTGTCTGTCTGTCTGTCTGTCTGTCTGTCTGTCTGTCTGTCTGTCTGTCTGTCTGTCTGTCTCTGGCTTCGATCACTGTGTCTATAAAACTGCACTATTTGCACAGACTGTTGTTTTCTTGTCCTCCCTCAGCAACAACCTACACGATGCATGTTGCTTTTTTTGTGAAACGATGGAATAAATAAATGAGGTACAATATAAAAAAAACACGACTTTATGACTTTATACTTCCTGTTTTAATTTAAAATGTCTCCTCCTTTAACTATGTGTTGTTTTTTTACATTTTAGATTTATTGACTTCCTCCAGGTCCTCCAGGATTCTCAAGGTGTCTTTCATGAGTTGTTGTCTTTGAGGAGGTTTTACAGGTTCTCTAGTCTCTCGGGTCCTTTCAGAGGTTTTAGTGATCTCACAGGAAGATGGACGTGTCCTCTCAGAGGTTGTTATTCAGTAACAGGTCTCAGTCCTTCAGGAGGTCTCTAGTGGTCCTGGAGCAGGTTGTAGTCGTCAATGAAGAGGTGCTACAGGTCATTTAAGAGGTTCTGACTGAGTGTTATTTTAGTTTCTAAAGATCTTTTGGAGGTTTTCATTGTATTTTACTTGTAGTTTTAGAAGTTTCAGTGTTTAGTGACGAGGTTCTAGGTCAGGATGGGGAAACTAGTCCACAAAAGGCTGCAGGTTTTTATTCCAAGACTTTAATTTCAGACCGTTGATTGGTCAAACTGTGTGATCTTGACTGGTTGAACAAAAACCTGCAGTCACATCTAGTGAGACTTTCAGAGGTTGTGGTCATCAGTGAAGACGTTGTCTACATGTAGTTGAGGAAGTTTTAGGATTCGATGTCAGTTGGAGGATTTACTCGAGGCGTCTGTAGCTTCGTTCTAGGTTTCTAGTGGTTCTGTTGAAGATTATAAAGGTCATTGTGGTTCTGCATCAGGAGGTTTTAGTTTTTAGTGACCAGTTGGGAGGTTTCTAGTTTCAGTGGACCATGAAGGGTCCTAGTCCTTCAGATGTGGTTGTTTCAGAAGGTTTATTTGCCACTAATGAGATTCAAGACGTTGTTCTGGTTTGAGGATACTAGGAGGTTGTAGTGGATCTGTAGGAGTTTCTATGTTTATTATACTGAATCATCTGGGTCCTTCTGATGGTTAAAGATCCATGAGACATTTTGTTGTGATTTGTTGGACTGTTAATGACCAGTGTCACTAACACATTAGTGAATGTGTTTGTTGATCCCTCCAGTAGAGGTCAACAGACACTTGGGTTTCTGTTCTTTTAACCTGTCTCTGTAGTTAAACCTTTTCTCTTATTTTTCCTGCTCGATTCATCGTTTTCACTCTGTCAACTTGAATAAAAGCTGAATGACTAAAGAGACAAGGTTACAAATCTAATAACCGTAATGAAAAGTCATTTTCATGGAGGCCTTTCTGTCTTTGAATGTTTATATAAGTAGATTTTTTTATGTTTGCAAATGCATCAGGAAGAAAAAGATAAATCACTTCAGGAAAAAACAACAGATCATCAGTGTGATGTGACTCGGTGCTGTGGTCATTTCCTTGCTCTTGTATAATCGCTGAATATTTTTCTCTCCTGCGTCCGTCTCCTCTCAGCGCAGGTTTTTATTAAAGCTGTCGGTGGAATGAAAAACCTGCCGCTGATGGAAATGAAAACAGCTCTGTCCTTAGGAAACCTTCCACTGTCCCCAATTTCCTCTGCAGTTTGTTTTCCCTCTGTTTGCCACCGGATGGCGCCACTGAAACACAGTCTGACCCTCCTGATGCCAACAGTGTGTAGACATGTTTTATTTTGAAAAACGCTGTTTGTGTCAGTGCTGTAATGATCTGCAGCTGCAGCAGCTGAGTAAAGAAACACCTCGTTCATCAACCTCTAGGTTGATCTGGACTCTAACACCATGACTGAGCATCAGGTCTGGACCTCACTGGTCTGATCTGGATCAACATCTGGTTGATGTGACTGAAACCACATCAGCTGTTAAAAGCTTCTTGATTCCTATAAAACACACGTGTCAAACTCGAAACCCTCAACAAGTTAGTTTACTTTGACCCGACAGATAAAATCGAATATCTGACGGAGCCGGTCCACCAATCACATGTATCTGTAATACTACAAGTCCCACAATGCAACAGTCCAACGCAATGGACAGTTAGTAGTTTGATGTTTGGATTTTCATTGGAGGACGTTAGTTTTTGGACGTTGTTTTCATGTGAAAATCACAATAAATAAAAACATACGACACAAACACCACTGATGTTTCTTTTATTTTGAAATTCCATCTCTTATCTGTTTATAGGTAAAAACTAACAGGACCAATGGGACATGTTAAAACTTAAATTTGTGTGTGTGTGTGTGTGTGTGTGTGTGTGTGTGTGTGGGAAATACCTGCCTCGACATGACATCACTGACTCAGACGTGTGACTTCACACTCACATGCAAAAGTTGTCCAAAAAAACAACCTTTTTTATTAAAATCAAAATGTTAATTTTAGTTCTTTGCTTTTTTCAGCAGCTGTTTGTGTCGTGAAGATATTTATGAACTGAAGACGTCCACCGACGTCTGAGCTCTAACATTCACTGTCCTGCTCTGTGACAACACGTCGTTGGGTGTGTCCGTCCTGCAGGTTTGACACAAGACGTCTCTTTCCCACAATCTCAGGTGCTGCAGCAACAGGGTGTGTTCGCTGCATGAACCAGCAACATCCACCCCACCCGGGGGCCATGACACCTCCTCCTCCTCCTCCTGCTGCTGCTGCTGCTGCTGCTGCACATGATATTTATATTTATACTCACAACTAATCTGCAGAACTTAACTAACCTTCACTCAACACAGGTTGAAACTTATCTCCTCATTCTTGTCTTCATCCAGCTGTCAAAGCTCAACTTTAACTTTAACTCGGTGGAGATATTATGACTCCTCTGAAGGCGTCTGATTCATAGACTCAGTGATTCCCATGGTGATCTAATGATTCCTCTGCCGGGATCTGATGAGTCACATGCAGGTTTCGACTAAAACTACAAGAATCAAAACAAAACCAGAGGTCAAGAACACGACGAAGGGTCACGGGATCAATCAGAGGAGTCGTTAGACGATTGAAAACAAAGATGTTTACAAAGATGCTAACAACTTATAGACAAAGCTGAAACTGCAGCTTCAATCCAAACTCAACCGTGTGTCTCAGTTCACATCGTCCACACTGACTCTGACTGGTCAGTGTGTTTCACTCTGACCAGTCTGGTAAAACAGTGAAGTGTTAACACCCAGATGGTTTCATCATAACGACGGACACTTCTCACCCTCAATGACGCCATCTTGGCTACGTAGCAGAAGAGGAGGGAATCTCCAGCTCACATGAAACATGAAGCCACACAACAAACATCAGCACTAATGAGACTTTGATTATTGATTAGAATTGAAAACAAGGCAACAGATATGTTGGTGGAGACGATCACGGTTCAGATCCATGATTAACGTTCTGTCCTATGATGATTCACCGTTAAAAAGAAGAAGAAACAACGATTTGAGACAAAACTAACCTGTTGACATTTACACACTATGGAAGTGAGAACATGGTGAAGACAGTTTACTACATGGAAGTGAACTAATTGATGTATTTGTTCAAGTTATTTGTTCAAATGTTTCCTGAAGAAACAAAGTATCAAAATATATTTAAAGGTTCTATATGAACGTTTGTTTTGTTTCTGATGCTACTGTTAGCATGCTAACCAGCTAGCTCCCTGATCACCTGGTTCGCCCCCTGGTGGTCAGCTGCAGTATCATCTAAACTCCTCCTCCCTCATTAACATATGAACCAAACTTAAAAACATTCAAGTTTATATCAAATAAATTCTGATTCTGATCATGACTGATCGTGGCTTCACTTTTATGCAGCAGGAAGAAATAAATATTAATATTTTCAGTATCTCAGTGTTTTATTTCAGTTGAAGTTGATGTGAACTGAGACGAGGACACAGTGTCAGTGTCCACGTGTCCTTTTGATGTGACATTAAGACATAAACGAGGAATGAACGTGTCTCTGGTGGCGTTTTAAAGGCCACAGAGGAGGAGGAGGAGGAGGAGGAGGAGGAGGCACATCCTCCTCCTGACAGTCACAGCTTGATGCTGTTTGATCCAGATTGATCATCACTTTAAGTTTTGTCCTTAATAAGCCACCATACAGGGACAGACATCAGTGTGTGTGTGTGTGTGTGTGTGTGTGTGTGTGTGTGTGTGTGTCTCGTAGTGGGCGGCTCTGTCTCTCTCAGGCCACTCCCGGGAAGCTGCTGCTCCTCCACACCGACGGAGCGCGTTCAACCTCGGCTGCTGTTTCTCTCTCTCTCTCTCTCTCTCTCTCTCCCCCCTGCTGTGTCACCCCCTCCCTCCCTCCCTCCCTCCGTCTCCGCTCCTCTCCGGTGCAGATTACCGTGGTGTCGCTGGTGTTTGGAGGTGAAGACATGAGGCACCGGATCCACCGGATTCACGGCGCCGGGCGCAGCATGTAGCACCTGGAGCTGCGCGCACATCGCGTCCCTCCTGCGCCTCCTCCTCCTCCTCCTCCTCCTCTCTCTCTCTCTCTCTCTCTCTCTCTCTCTCTCTCTCTCTCCTCTCCCTCCCGGAGCGCGCGCCTCTGCTCTCCTGAAAGCATCGCCCTGCACAACAAACATTTCCGGGGATTTCATTTTTTTTATTTTTTGTTTTTATTTTTTATTTTTCATTATTTTTATTTTTTGGGGGGTGGGGTGGGCAGTTGTGTTCTGTTCCGGGGGGTGGGTGGGGTGTGGGGCTCTGTATCCCTCTGAGCGGAGAGTGTGTGTGGTGTGTGTTTCCTCGCTGCACCTTCTCGGTCGATGGTCGTTGAAGACGCTTCCATCTTAAGTCCCGTTTGTACCGAGAGAATCATGGCGAGCGACTCCCCGGCGCGGAGTCTGGACGAGATAGACCTGTCTGCACTACGGGTAAATGTCTCCTAATGTGTGTGTGTGTGTGCACGTGCATGTACTGTAGCTGTCTATATATGTGATGCGCGTGCACGTGAGGCTGTTGAGCACCTGTCCACCCTCCTCTCCATCATGTCTCCAAACGCACCGCGCAAAGATGCGTCTCCCTTCTCTTCCTCTGCTGTAGTGGTGTGTTTGTGCGCGTTCACGTGTGATATCTTTTAAGTGTGTGTATGTGTACAAATGTGTGTGTGGGCTGTGGGGCTCGTGCACGGCGGCAGACAGTGATTGAGGAAATCAGGTCTGACAGCAGAGAGGGATCATGTGGCCTCTTTCTTTTTCTTTTTCTTGTTGTTGTTGTTGTTTGTTGCTTTTTTCTAAACAATCGGGACGTGATGTAATGATGCTGCTGCTGCTGTGCGCGTGCACCCACATCCATGCGCGTGCGTGCGTCAGACGGCATAATAGAGGCCGCTGTTTGTCTGTAGTATGAGGGGCAGATGTTAAGCTGCCTGACACATTCACACACACACACAGATGCAGAGGTTACAGATGCACGCTCACACGCGCGCGCATGTGAGAATAACAGCGACGGTAACCGCAACAGGAGCGCGAGTTCCGCCATTTCGTGATGTTGTGGCGACAGCAGCAGCAGTGGCTGTTTTTCTGTGTGTGTGTGTTTATATGTGTGTGCGTGTGTGAGGTTTGTGCGCGCACACGCGGGTAGGAAGTGTAGGTACAGGATGCGAGCGTGCAGGAATGTGTGTGTGTGACAGAAACATTCACAAATTCTTATTTTGGATTTAACACGTGTTAAGATGAGCTGTTGATGTCACGTGTGACCAGGTGTGTGTGTGTGTGTGTGTGTGTGTGTGTGTGTGTGTGTGTGTGTGATTATGCAACACAATTGTACCTGCAGAGCAACAATCAAGTCTGGGCTTGATGAAGCGGGCGGGACTGCATGTCTGTCTGTGTGTGTGTGTGTGAGTGTGAGTGAGTGTGTGTGTATGTATGTGAATGTGTGTGTGTGTGTGTGTGTGTGTGTGTGTGTGTGTAACAAAGACACACTGAGGATCAGAGACAAACATGTTCTTCATGTTCTTGTAAAATTCGTGGATCCTCTTCGTTCTCTTGGTGCCATGAGACTAGAAATTAGGTCACTGAGGAGCAGAGAGCTGCGGGGAAACATTTCAGTGTGACGCAAAAGCCTGTCGCAAGCACACACACACACACACTTCCTGTTTCTGCGGAGCGTCATGTCCCTGGTGATCTCCTCTCATCACCTCATCATGGTCTGACCATCAGACCATCACACTCGTCTCTGAGATCACGGCCTCACTGGTCTTTGTCCTTTTATCGTTTCATCCGTTGGTTGGTTCAGGAGGAGGATGAACAGATGCTTTAACGCTCTCTTTGAGGAAACACGCCTGTTTGTGAACACAAACCTGCTGCAGGTTCAGAAGCTCCTGAAAGTCTGAGATTCTTTCATTTGTTTCATTTTCTGGTTCTGACTCCGAGTCAAAGGACACGAATCTGACGCTGTCAGACAGTCAGGGTCCGGGTCAGGGGTTGAACCAACAGACATGTTAGTTTTAGTGGTCAAATCTGTAGGAAACACGTCGGAGTCGGTGCAGAATCAAATGTGTCGTTAATGAAGTGTGACAAACTATAGATTTTTCTTTTACTGTCTTTATTTGTGGAGTTGATCTGTGGTGCAGGACGATGGTGCAGCAGCAGCAGAGGTGGAGATGGACCAGACAGACAGATGGACAGACAGTTAGTTAGACAGTTAGACAGACAGTTATGTGGACAGACAGACAGACAGACATGCGGTTAAACAAACAAACATCCTTTGTTGTGGTTTTCTCAGAAAACTGCATCAGATTGTGAGAAGAATCAAATGGTGTGAAAACAAAAGACCAGAAGAGAAAACCGCAGTTTGTTAGATTCGTCACTGCAGAACAAAGAACAAAAACTAAAGTACATTTGTAGCAGCAGTTTCTGTGACAACTGATTTGACATAAACTTCATTTAAAATCTTCAAGTTGCTTCGTTTTGGTTCATTTTTTAAAAACAGTAAAATTGTTAAACTGTAGTTTATCGCAGCTCCTCCTTTATCCCTCTGCATGTGACCCTACAGCTGCTGAGTGTGTGTGTGTGTGTGTGTGTGTGTGTGTGTGTGTGTGTGTGTGTGTGTGTGTGTGTGTGTGTGTGTGTGTGTGTGTGTGTGTGTGTGTGTGTGTGTGTGTGTGTGTGTGTGTGTGTGTGTGTGTGTGTGTGTCTCTCTCTCTGTGTGTGTGTGTGTGTTCGGCCCTCCAGGATTAGACGAGCTTCTGTTTGACCTTGAGTGAAAAGGAAACGCTGCTTTTTAAGCTAATCCCCTTCAGGAGGCTTCTCTGTGATAGTCCCAACGCTCTGCTGTGACTGATTGTAACACACACACACACACACACACACACACAGTCAGTCAGGTGTGTTTAAAGATCAGGATGTTGTGGGAGGTTTAGAGAATCGTTATAATCAGACTGAAGATCAGATTAAATCTCATCTGTGCTTGAATTGGTCTGTTGTTTCCGTCGGTGGTTCTGACCTCGGTCACTGCTGATGTTGAACTCACCGAACTTGAAAACACAAATGAAACATTACAAATGAAAATGTGACGATATCCCATGATGCTCTCCGAGGTGTGATGAGTTTTCGTCCTATAAACTTGGAAACTTTTATCTTAGAAATTACGATTTAAAAAGAAAAGAAAAATAACTGGATCATTTCGTCACAGTGAGTTTACGTACGTTTGTAGATGAGACGTGGATTTGATCTTGTTAATAATCACATCACTGTCGATCAGCAGATGTAATCTGATGAATTCAGTTCATGTAAACACAGGTGATACAGGTGTGTGTGTGTGTGTGTGTGTGTGTGTGTGTGTGTGTGTTTAATTCCTTCGCTGATCTTGATCTCTTTGTTCAGTCTGACTGATGTTGCTCAATAACTTTGTAATAATTCTGACTTTTTGTTTTTTGTCTCTCTCTGTCTCAGGACCCGGCCGGTATCTTCGAGCTGGTTGAACTGGTCGGTAATGGAACCTATGGGCAGGTCTACAAGGTGAGAAGCTGTTTATTTTCCACCTTCAACCCTCAGAATAAACTGAAAGATGCTAACAGCTAGCGTTAGCATGAGCAGTTCACCATCAGCCTTCGATCATCTTTGGCTGTAACATCTGACAACGTGGATCTGATCTGAAGCAACATCACAACTTCCTGTCGTGAACCAAACAGCTGCTGAAGCTCCTGATTTGTTGTTGCTTCGTAGCTAATGATCTCATCAACAGCTGTTAGAGGAAACTGATTATTTCTAATGAGGCAAACAACATCCATCATTAGCTCCTGAAGTTAGCAGGCTAAGTTTAGCAGCTAGCTGCTGTGACGTCTGTTCTTCTCTCTATCATCACCACGTTGTGTAGAAGCTTTAAAATACCAAAAAATGAAGGTTTTATCCAACATGTTGGATGTAGTTTAGAGTTTGTGAATAAGAGAAGATGTTTTTTATCTAAAGGGCTTTGAGAAGCAACATATTTAGTTGTGTTAAAGATCAGTCGACAGACATGTTGGTTAACTTCTTCTGTGTCAGTCGTCCGTCAGAGTCTAGTTATGGTCTAATGACGACTCATGTTGTCTGATGTTACGCTTCGTATTTGTTCCTGTTTGTACTGTTACTGTCTCAGTGTAACACGATGCTGATGTTAGTGCCACAACTCAATGTTTTTGTTTCTCAATCAATTCACTCGGTTTGATGATCGACCTGCATCACGAACTGTGATGTGGCTAAATCTGACCCAAATCTGCCTCCATCTTTCTAACTCACGTCCTGTGAGTTATAAAGACGGTTTCTTCTCTTGTTCCAGACGTTGTTGAGAGTCACATCGAGGCCTTTTAGTTTCAGTAACGTCAGACGTTTTTAATCCACCATGTTTGTAGCTGCAGCTCAGTGGAAACTGATGAAACTCTACTGACTTGGTGACGGAGACGTGCTGGTTTCACTGGGCTGGTGAGGCTAAGTCCTCCCTGCATTACACAAAAAAAGAAGAGAAAGTTATTGTCTGAATAACAAACAAAAGATTGTTAGAAGTTTTAGTGAAACCGAAAGAAAAAAACACAGGGAATCTGTAAACGGTCTAATTCAAGCAGCCTGATAAATGATTGACGAGGGTCGTCTTCGTTCAACTTGGTTCAGGTCAATCGGTTCTGACCAATCAGAAGCCGGTTGTCGACGGTCGGTGATTGACAGGTGCTATTTCACGCCCCCTGATTTCATGATGATGTCATTTGGGCTAATTTCATGAAGCTCACGACTGATTTTCCATCAACGCCACCTCCCTGTTAAACATGAATTAATTAGATGATGCAAAATGATAATTAATCGGAATCGATTACTAACACAGTGATGTGAACGTTTTCTGTCTGCATTTATTGAAAATTAGTTGTATTTGATTCATGGTTTTGTGTAAATATGTCACTTCCTGGTCACATGACACCAGACTAATGGATGTTGGTCCTTTGACAAGCAGGTGACCTGAGGCTGCTCTCTCATTGGCTCCGTCTAATCATTGTTGTTTTACCTTCTTGTTTATCGATTGTGATTGGTTCTCGACACCTGTCAATCAAAACACATCCCGCCCTGCTGGGCTCCAGGTGTTCAAGTGTGAATGTCACATCACTGACCAGGTGACAAGAGATGTGACCAGATACAACTTTAGAGAAAATAAATGAAATTTTGTTTATTTTTTTTTTTTTTTTTTTACCAAAAATCCTTTCATACTGGTAGACTTAGAGAAAACAACTTCATCACAACCTAAACACACACACACACACACACTGTCAGTGTGTGATTAACATTCTCTGAGCTCAGTTCAGTTCAGTTCGCTGGACGTTCGTTATCGATCGTCTACTTCTACAAGGTGACGCCTCCTTCGCCAAGAAGACTGATGAAACCACATTAACACAAACTGTGGTCGATCACTAAAGCATGCTGGGAAAATTAAGACTTCAAACTAGCATCAAACTAAATATCTGTGGTCTCAGAGACACCTGATGTTTCTGTTGTTGACATTGAAGCACGTCGCCAACAGTTTAACAGTAAATACGTTAATGAATGTGTGTGTTGTTTGATGTGGTTGTAGAGTTACAGGGTTAGTCGACGTTTATACGTCAAAATAAAGAAGCAGGTATGAACAGGAAAATGTCAAATAATCTGTTAAAACTCATCTTGATTCTTAAATCTTTGATCTTTGTGGAAAACAAGTTTAAAAGGTCTGAACCACTGGAGTAGTTTCCATCGATCGAAGCTTCTGTTTTTAGGGTTTGAAGTCACATTCACGAGACATTAAAGACCAATCACATTTCCACCTCTTAGCTCCACCCCCTCTGTTTTACAGGTTAACGTCAGTAGCAGGTTGATCTGTCTGGATCCTCTTCTAGATGAAGGGTGACGGGTCACATCACATCAAATTTCCCAGCATGCACCAGGACAAGGATGCAGTTGTCAAAAAAGTTAGCGGTTTAATTAATAAACCAATCAATAAATCTAACTTATTAAGCTAACTAACTAACCGCTAATCAATAACGTTTGTTAGCGTTAGCATTAGCTATCAGTTGTCACTTTGCTAACGTTTCCATCCGTCTGATAACAGGATCTTTATTAAAGTAACAAACATCTTGTCAGTTTTTAATTCGTCACCAACTTGATGGACACAAACGAGTCTGTAGACGCCATCTTTGTTTGTTTGTTGTCATTCGGTCGTCATGGAGACTCGTCTCATCGTCTTTTAACGTAGCAACTAGCGACGACGTGTGACGACGTGTGACGGTGAAGTAGAAAAACGTTTTCACCTCAACACTTTGATTCAAGAGACGAGGAGTAAATAGGACTGGTCCTTAGTCGCCAGTGAACCTTCAAGACGTTGGACTGTTTGAGGAAGACGGAGAAAACCCGAGCAGACGGGGAGAACAGAAAGGTTGTCAGACCATCTGTCCGGTCGAGGTGTTGACGTTTCCTCTGACGACCAACATGTTTTTAAACTTGTGAAAACGGCGTTGGAGGAATGAGAACACGTCTTTTAAAGCAGAGATCACACAAGAAAGAATAACATGTTGATTTAATTGCTGCGTCACCAAATGTAAAGAGAGTTTTTACATTTTATGAATATTTGACCTCAACTTTAAGTCCCAACCACAACCAACAGCTGGAGTCAGTAACAGATCCAGATGTTTTCAGCTTAACACACCAGCATGTCTTCTCACATCTTTTTGCTTTAGTTTTGTTTTTAATCTCACAGCGTGAAGACTTGAGACAACAACACTAACCTGTCCTTCATCTGATCTGATGCACCAGGCGAAACATGTCACATGCTTGTTTTACATGTCACCTCAGATTACCTACACGCCGCTCTGCAGAGAAAACGGCGTCAAACTAATCCTCCTGTTTCAAAACAAGCGTCTGTAGACGCAACAAGGTCGCAGCACACACGAGAAAAACCTTCAGCAACGACAAGAGGATGAAAAATAATCCAGATTTAAAGGTGAATCTGAAGTAATTAATGTGTCTTCAGGGTCACGCAGTGTTTTCTAGAAGAGACGGTGAATATCTTCAGTCACTTTCCCACTCTGACATTTCTCGACCCTGAATTGAATCATTTTTTTTCCTCCGTTGACTCTTTGTCAGCATTTTCAAGCAGCTTTCCAATCGTTTTCCTTCGCCCGGGGCTGCTCCTAATTTTAAAACCAAGAGAACAAGCTATTAAAAAAAAAAAAAAAAAAAAAAAGAAATATGTAAACGATGGAGGAATGACTGATGTTTCTTAGAGAACATTAAAACACATTTAGCAGCAGGAAGTTTGAGTTTCACGTCTCGATTCGGTTGAACGTTGTTTGTTTTTGAGGTTTAACCTGCGATGAGGCGATGATCAGTCTGAGAGTTTCTCTGGATTTGATTAGTCAGTGAATCAGTGGAGTTAATTCAAGTTGTTACATCGATCGAAGCTCCTGCAGCCTGCGAGCTTTTACTCCGAGAGGAATATTCCTCTAATTTGTCTCATCTCTCGACTCTCCTGCAGTCGTATTAATTGTCGTTGATAAGAATTATAGTTTTTAATTTCCTCGCCGGGTTAAATGAGGATTCTTCTGTCTGAGGTAGAAACGCTGCAGGAGAATAAACACTTTAACTTTAAAAACACAAGGAAACTTTAGACGTGTTGAGTTTGGGCGTTTTGATGAAAGTGTCGTTCAGGTTGGTGAAGTTTTCTTCCTCATTCCTGTGTCAGTTTCGTCAGAGTCCCGGCAGACGCAGCTTTTATTATGAATCAGCTGCAAACACAAGCTGAGCACAAGTAAAGTGTTTGATTTAAGAGCTGCCTGACGTCACGTCTCCTTCTACACTTCAGTGTTTTTCCATAAAAGTAAAATCTGAGAGAGACCTGCAGAGGATGAATCTTTAAAACGGTGATGATGTTATTCTGTTGTATGTGGAGACTTTTAGTGTTTGGAGACGTTTGAGTCAGATCATTAAGCAACTTGTTGTTGCATCGTGAAGATTTTGTTGTAACTTCCTGAAACAGATAAACAATCACAGTCACTTCCAAGTGTGAAGGATTTGGGCTGTGAACAAGTTCCTTTTTGTGTCTTTCCACAGATCTGTGTCAGTAACAGCCCAGACACACCCACGTTGATTTTAGATGATAAAAACAACAAAAGCTCGACTGGGTTTTTCAGAAATTGCAAAACTACGTTAACTGATGCGTCAAGGTTCAGATGATGGAGTTTGAAGTTTCCAGACAACATGGGAGGTTTTATTGGTCGAGGCTCTTCATGGGTTTCAGGTTGTGTTTGAAATGTGATTCTTGGAGGTTGGATTTCTACTGATGTGTTTCTGTTCATACCAGTGATCATATCAAAGATAAATGTCAACCTAAATATCTTGAATACGAGAGACATCATCAATACATTGTGTCAATAAGGCGAAGTAAGTAAGTCAGCATTGACTCGTACTGCAGCTGGACAGTGTTTTTTGCTGAGTCATTCTCAGTTTAATGTTTAATGTCACTTCATCAGTAGATTTATTGTATCAACCTGTCGTCAGTGATCAGAGCTGATTGGACCTAACGTCATCTTATCAAACACAGCGTTCAGCATGAAACCTGATGTGTCCAACAGTGGAGAGTTTCTGTTAAAAATCCAAATTAGAAGATAATCAAAAGATAAGCTTTGCTCAAACACACAAAAACATAAACATGAGACAGAAAACTAAGGACAGAGAGAAGATATACAACATTTTCTCCAACATAGTATGAGAATAGACATGACTGTGGTTGATCAATAAAGAAGATAGTATTTTGTTTTCTGTGTCTTAAATGTTTGATCAAGACAAGAGAATATATGGAAACATGAGTCAAACAAACCACATTATTGTCTCTTCTCCACCACGTGGTTGTGTCTCTACTCTACTGGACTCTACTGGACTCTACTGGACTCTACTCAGTCTGGTAGCAGACACGTTGTTTTCCATCACAGTTTGGTTCCTCCTCCACGTGAATGTGGTGAGTGGAGTCAAACTGCTGCGACGTCACGACACTAAAACATCAGTAAACATTAATGGACATGGAGGAGATGCTGTACTTGTTGCTGGGTTAGCTTACGACCAGGTAGCTACGACGATGGCTATCACTCTTGTCCTGTTTAAAAATGGAGCTTGATTATTTTGTTGACGCTCTCTCAACTCAACTGGCGTCTGGTGGCAGCTTGTGAAGACACTCCCTCTGACCAATCAGTGGCCGGCGTCTGTTCACGTCACGTTTTAGTATCGACTCAGCTCCATTGGTTCCTCCACAGAGTAGGAACTAAAACAGTAGCTGGAACCAGGAACTAGAACCAAGTGGAAACACTAGAGACTGAGTAGTAATTAATTATATAAATTATAATAATTGTTATAGTTACATAAATTATATCAAGTATGGGTGTAGTTAGTGATTTCAGTATCGGCCTCGTTAATATTTATACCAACAACTGCTGTTGGCTACGTCTATGTCGTTAGCGTTAGCTTAGCGCTTCATTCAGCGACGTCTGGACTCACAAACCTGCTGAAATCATTTGATGTTTGAAGAAAACTGAAGCGTGACGCCGTGACTCTGATTCGTCATTTCATGAACACGCAGACACCCGAACACACGTCTGTTGAAAATCTGAATTTACGTGGAAAGTTAAACATTCCTGGACAGTGTTAACCCTTAATGTGGAAAAACTCAGGATGTGATGTATCATCTTTTCCATCAATGAATCAGCAGCAGCTTCTGATTTTTAAGAGTTTATGTTGATTATATTTCTGCTGAACACTTTCACACCTTCACAGTCTCTTCTGAAATGATAAAAATGTATTTCTGTTTTAATTATGAGCTGAGGAAACCGTCGCTTGCTGTCCAGGTTTTGCTGTTGGCGGTGGACTGGTGATGCTTCACGTCTGTTTCTGTCTCAGCCTCAATGTGTCGAGGCTTGTGTCTGGTGAGGAATGCGAGGCCTGTCTGAACACGGAGCTCGAGGTGTGTTTTTATGCCTCAGGCTGCCTCAAAAAGGATTTTCTGCCCTTTTCTTATCTCCAGTCCTCCTCCTCGTTCTCCTCCTCCTCCTCACCTGCCACCTCCCTCTGTTCTCACTCTGTCGCTATCTTTATCTCCCCTTCGCCACATATGTGTGAGAGGAGTCAGGTGCTGTTTTAATACAGCTTCCTCATGCCATCTTGATTCAGCTATAATCTCTCAGACACACGCAGCGAGCGGCGTGTCACCTCTGGGAGACGGTTTGGCCGGTCGTCGACGTCTCAGGAAGAGAGATAAACCAACAAAGAGCCTCTCTGAGACCTTATCTCTCCCTCTCATCTCCGTTGTTTTATCTGCTTCACATTTTATTGCCTCATCGCTGCAGTTTGTCCTTCAGTCACAGAAACGTTGCACACACTTGACCTGAGGTCACAGAAGCAGGTTTTTTTTACTGAAATATCTAAAACCTAGACAAAGACCTGACTTCAACATGGTTCTGGACTCGTTTTGGTCCAGATCTGGAAACAATAAATATCAATAACGATCGGTGACGACAATCTTGTCGTTAGACGACAGAATCAGATAATTATCATATTCATGATGTCATTGTAACATGTTTGTTTTCTGCCTTTTTATCTGTTTGCATCTCCTGCTCAGTTTTACAGTATTTTATCACAAACGCAGATGAAGCAGATGAAGCAGATGAAGCAGATGAAGCAGATGAAGCAGATCTTATTTACAGTCGAACCGCGACATCACGTTGGGTTTTGTCCAGATGCTGCGTCTTTGCTCCGTGGAAAGTAGAGGCGTGAGTCTCCGGTTCGATATCTCGATGCATCACGATGCTTAACATCAGTTTTCTATGTTACTTCACACGGCTTTGATTTTATAAACAAACACAAGCCATCAGATATTCGCTCCCTCTTTTATTTAACAAAACTCAGCAGACACCAGCATTTATGGCAAAAGTTAAATATGATCAAACTTCAAAAAAAAAACATTCAGCAGTGCTATAATATATCAAATAAAATCTATAGCATAAAATTACAGCTCTGGGTCCAGGGCACTTGGATCTTGTATCGTGGCTCCAGGGTCCAGGTGTTGAAACCTGGTGTCGTAACCCTTCAGGCTCCCACAACACGGGTTATTCTCTTTTTGACGTGTATTGTTGACGTGTCGCATCCATTCTTGGCTGCGCTGGCTTTGCTTTTTTCATTGGCCGGTGTTGTTAACAGTTAATGTGATTTCTTAAGTTGGTGGTGTCTCCAACATATTTATTTTTTCTGTGACGACTTTACACACAACATGTGATTTGTCCAGTTCTAAAAATCCAAAGTGTGTCCAGACGCTGACTTCTGAAACATTTGGAGCATCTTTCACCATCCTCCGGCCCGGCTCCACCATGTTGTGCTGTGACGTTTGCTATGTGACGAATGTGTCAGGTGGATGAGACCATGGACACACTGTGGACAAACCGGGTCATCAGATGCTATTTTTGATTTTTATGTCGCGGCTGTAAATTCATGTCATTACATTATAATTGATTCTGCCACTAAATTGATGTTTAATCGTTCATGTCTGCGTCTCGATGCATCGATTAGATGATTAATTTCAACACCACTAGTGCAAAGACATCTTAAATTATAGTTTTTTAATAGAACAGAGTCGGTGTGATTTCAGCTGTGTTTACTCGTTTTGAACGTTAGAGGCTTATTTGCATCAATTAGCTGTTAAATAGTCACTAGAGGAAGATGGAAAAAGCTCAACATCAGGTTTGTGGTGCAGTTTTGTTGATTTTTCTGCAGAAAGTAGCTGAAGTTTGTCTGAAATCTGACTGGTTGTGTCGTTAAAGGAGTCAAACACTTCCTGTGAACGCTCCTCACTTGATGGTGATGGAGACGCAAGATGCAGCGGCCTCTCGGATACAGTCAGTGTCTGATGCAACACTGAGTAACCAAGACACTGTGTGTGTGTGTGTGTGTGTGTGTGTGTGTGTGTGTGTGTGTGTGTGTGTGTGTGTGTGTGTGTGTGTGTGTGTGTGTGTGTGTGTGTGTGTGTGTGTGTGTGTGTGTGTGTGTGTGTGTGTGTGTGTGTGTGTGTGTGTGTGTGTGTGTGTGTGTGTGTGTGTGTGTGTGTGTGTGTGTGTGTGTGTCTGAGGCAACTCACATGTGCAAGTGACCCAGAGTGTGAAATATCATGGTCCCCTAACACACACACACACACACACACACACTCTGCCATCACTTTTCCTCTTCTTCCAACCCCCCATTCGTTGCCCTCACTAAACAACCTGCCAGGCCTGTTGCTAGGTTACCAGGAGGAAATGGTGTGTGTGTGTGTGTGTGTGTGTGTGTGTGTGTGTCAGTGTGATGGGGAGGGAGGGAGGGTGGAGGGGGGTTTAGTGGTGGTGGTGGATGAATTTCTACTTTCTCGCTTTAACAGCTGTGATACTGGCTTCAGAGTTGGAGGAGGAGGAGGTTAGACTGAGGTTTTCAACAGTTCAGTTCAGTTCAAACACAGTTTCCACCTCTTTAGTCTCCAACCACAGGGTTCAGACCCTTCAAGGCCTCACAAGAAGAACCTGATTCGTGATAGAAAACACAGTAATGTGTTTTGTTTCTATGCAAATGTGATGGTTGCTTCTAAAAACGGTTACTAAAGAAAGATTTTAACAAAAAAATTATTAAATAACAATGAAGACGCGTTAAAGAAACAATATCAGCTGCTTTTGATGAAATATCGAGACATAAACTTGTCATTTTGATGGTTCAGGCTCACGTCGCTGTCAATGCAAAGAGCTAAATTAATGCAAAACAAATGTGAGAGAAACAGAACATCTTTGTGTTTCATGAACTTTTATGATCATTTATTCAAAGTAGCAGAACCAGTCACCAGATCACCTCCCTGGCTGACGGCAGGACGCCTCTTTGTTGTTGTTATTGTTGTTTATTTCTGGTCGTGTCGCAGCAACAGACTCATTTACATAATGTTACAGTTCACACGTCACCACAGAAACTAGTGTCTCTACTCTACTGGACTCTACTGGACTCTACTGGACTCTACTCAGTCTGGTAGCAGACACGTTGTTTCCATCACAGTTTGGTTCCTCCTCCACGTGAATGTGGTGAGTGGAGTCAAACTGCTGCGACGTCACGACGCTAAAACATCAGTAAACATTAATGGACATGGAGGAGATGCTGTACTTGTTGCTGGGTTAGCTTACGATTATGATGGTGATTTTATTGACAAGTCCCCGTCCTGTTGTCCCCACTGGACCTTGGATGGAATAAAAAAAAGTAATGACAGTGAACAGAGAGATAAATTATTTTCTGATCCACTTTGACTCCTGAATCACACATGTCCTGTATCTAAATTTAAATGATAAATATCAGTGAGTCAAGACTATGTTTGTGGTGTAATTGTTGATTTATCTGCTTCTAAAAACACGTAACTGGTTCGACTACAAACCAAACAGTCCGGTAGGTGACATCAGGTGTTTTGTGTCACATTTAAAACGTCTTCCTTTGTCCTGAAACAAGTAGGTGAAGCTTCGCCGAGGTCACAGTCGTTCTGTCAGAGTCTGACGGTGACGTAAATAGTCAGACCAGCGTTGTAGTCGCTACGTGGTCTCACACTAAACCTACAGTAACGTTTGCTGCCTGTCACTAAACAGACTCTCTCCATGTCAAACATTATCTTTAACATTCACTAACATCACATGTTAAAACCAGGACATGTTTCAACCTGGACCAGAAGATAGTTTTTTCTCTTCATTGATGCTGGTTCATCATTTTTACAATCAGAGGACTCGTGGACCGGAGGTAGATGAGCATAGCAGCTTGTGAAGACACTTCCTCTGACCAGTCAGTGGCCGACAGTCTGTTCACGTCACGTTTTAGTATCGACTCAGATTGATCGGTACCTCGACAGATTAGGTACCAAAAAGAGCCCCGAGGTACCAGGAACTATCTCTAATGGAAAACCTAAAAAAACGAGTGGAGCTGAGTCGAGTTGAGTAGTATTATTACGGTTTAGTTGGTGAATTTTCTGTCAAGTCTTTGTCTCTGAGCTCTGTATGTTTGTAAAATAATAAAGACGGTTCAAGAGGATCAAAGACAGTTAATCAACGTCCATAAGTAACAATCGTCTCATTACCTCATTTAGTGGCAACATTTCAGCCTGTAATTCTCAGGTTGTAAACACCAGAGTGTGATTGATTGTCTAATAAAACCTCACTCACGCTGTAAAATCTTCCCCTGAAGCCACATGATAATGCAGCTACATGCTAAATGCTAACGTACATACATACACACACACACACACACACACACACACACACACACGTCTGCATCTCCAGAATAATAATGAGTCTCTGTGTTTTTATTTTTTCAGGGTCGCCATGTCAAAACAGGCCAGCTCGCTGCCATCAAGGTCATGGACGTCACAGGAGTAAGTACCACGCTAACACACACACACACACACACACACACACACACACACACACACACACACACACACATGCAGCTGTAATGAATCCATACACACACACGTGCCAGTTTCAGTGAGTGTGTTTGTGTGTCAGGATGAGGAAGAGGAGATTAAAGCAGAGATCAACATGTTGAAGAAGTACAGCCACCACAGGAACATCGCCACCTACTACGGCGCCTTCATCAAGAAGAACCCTCCTGGGATGGACGACCAGCTGTGGGTACGTATGTTATACCAGTTTTATCTGTGTGGTGAAATAAAAACACACCTGAAATAAACACGGCGGTTTCCCCGGAGATGAAGGTGAAGTCGAAGGCGATCAGCTGATCACTGATAAATATTTATATTCATCTCATAACAACAAAGGAACAAGTGAACAACTATGAACGACCAGATTCATATGAAAACACTTTATTACAAAGATGCAGAGTCACAGCTTCTGTCATCTATGTTTCTTCAAGTCTTCATTGAAGGAATTTGTCATTTTTGCAGCATCAGCTAAACTTAAAATCACAAAATTTGATTCAAGTCCAGACTGAAACTAGCATCGTCCCCTGAAGATCCAGTTTTAGTCGATGTGTAATGATGAATGAAGACGTGAAGCTGGAATCAGCAGCCTCAGACTTGCTGCAGGTTTGTGATGAGCCGTGATGATGTAGAGGTGGATGTAAACAAAGACGTTTATTTTGTGTGTTTGTGTGATTTTGTGCAGCTGGTGATGGAGTTCTGTGGAGCCGGCTCGGTGACGGATCTGATCAAAAACACCAAGGGGAACTCTCTGAAGGAGGAGTGGATCGCCTACATCTGCAGAGAGATCCTCCGGGTGAGAAACCTAAACCTCAGGAGACCTGGGATGGTTCCCTGAGAAACTCCAGCTAATCCCGGTGGTTTCTAGGATTTTCTGTCCTTAGTTTCAACTCTTTTTGTTTTATTGTTTGTTGAGATAAACGAGCATGTTTTCTGTCATCAGGGTCTGACTCATCTGCACCAGCACAAGGTCATCCACCGAGACATCAAAGGTCAGAACGTGTTGCTGACGGAGAACGCCGAGGTCAAACTGGGTGAGTCATGGAGCTGCGGCGTTTCAACCACAAGAAGAAGAGTTTAGTGACACGCACTGATAACAATGAACCTGTGTGTGTGTGTGTGTGTGTGTGTGTGTGTGTGTGTGTGTGTGTGTAGTTGACTTTGGTGTGAGCGCTCAGTTGGACCGCACGGTCGGGCGGAGGAACACGTTCATCGGGACGCCGTACTGGATGGCCCCGGAGGTCATCGCCTGCGACGAGAACCCCGACGCCACGTATGACTTCAAGGTAACAACGTGTCACATGTATGATGTTTACTACATATGAAATACATTCATATGACGTCAGACGTGACTCTGTCTTATCTTTGCTGCCGGTTTGTGTTTTTCCACACATTACTCGTTTTTAAAACACTGATTTTTTTTTTTCTTTTTACATTTTTTTAATATTTGCTTCCGTTTTCTAACAGAATGATTTGAACTGAGGCTTGAACTTATTGTGTAGTGTAGGACATGAGAACCAAAACAATGAGCTAAAAGAGGCTAAAAGCTACAGAGAGATAGAGTCAGTACTGATTTGCTCTGTGTTTGTGATCGTATCAGTCAGTTCCTTCAGAATCTCAGGCCTTTTTTGTGATTGTTTAGGCCAAATTTGTCTGATTCTTTCTTTTTTTTTTTAAAGGTTGCGATGAAAGTTGTGATGTTATTGTTGCAATAAGGCAGTTTTTTCACCTTAAAAAAAAGATCACACATTTTGACTTGCTCCCGCAACTTTATTGCAACAAAACGCCTAAAAATACATTGCAACTTTCATTGCAACTTTTTCCCATTTTAAATGGTTGAAAAGTTGCAATAACGGTATAATTCAAACATCTTTATAATTCAGCTTCACCAGGTGTAAACCAGTGTGTTAGTGACGTCTGGTTTGACGTCCTCCGTGTTTCTAACATGATCGGGCAAAAATCCTGGGAAAAGTCTAAATTTCAACGTTTTTCGTGGAGATCGGTTCAATTTGTGTTATAGAAAAGTGTCGATATTAACAATTAACAACAAGAAATATCCAGTTTTTGCTGATTTTCTTCAGGCGTCTTTACACTTTTAGTCTCTGAACTTGTCTATTTTCCTCCGGGAGATTAAATAAAGTCATTTTTAATTGAATTAGTTGTATATTTCTCAGTTTATCTGCTGTAGTTTTCATGTCGACCGTCTCTTCTAAACGTGATATCGACAGACAACAAAGACAGGAAGTGTTCAGAGACTAAAGTGTGTTAAAGCAGCAGCAGCCGGGGCAGATGGGTAATTATTGAGTGGCAGGAACATGGCGTGTTCAGTTTTTTTCCACCGGATGTGAAAGTTTTCAGTTTTTTTTTTCTGTTTGTGTCTGTAGAGTGATCTGTGGTCGCTCGGCATCACGGCCATCGAGATGGCGGAGGGAGCGCCACGTAAGTGTGAACCTTCATCACCACCATCATCATCTTCATCATCATCGTCGTCTTCGTCTCTGTCGACTGGACACATCTGAAAACATTTGTCCTCCAGTTTTAAACCATAAATCTGTTTCCTCCCACTCGTCTCCTTTAATTCCTTCTTTTCTTTTATTTCTTGTCCTTTTTTAATTTTCTTTCATTTTTTTCATTTTTTTTTTCTTTCTTTTCTTTTTCTTTTCCCATCTTTTGATTCCTCTTTTTCTGCTATTTTCTTTTCTTTTCCTATTTTCTTGCCTCTTTTCTCCTTTTGTCTGTTTTCCTTTTCATTTCCTTTTCCTTTCTCATATTTTCTTCTCGTTTCTTTTCTACCTTTCTCATCTTCTGTCGTTTTTTTGTTTCCTCTCATTTTCCTCCTCAATAACTCTCCCGTCTTTTCTTCTCATTTTCTTCTTCTCTGTTTCTTCTTTTCTTTTTCCTCCTTCCTCTCGTCCTTCTCTTCTCCCCCTCAGCTCTGTGTGACATGCATCCCATGCGAGCGTTGTTCCTCATCCCCAGAAATCCTGCCCCCAGACTCAAGTCCAAGAAGTGGTGAGTCACTGTGACGCACACACACGCACGCACACACACACACACACACACACACACGCACGCACGCACACACACACACACACACACACAAACAGTTTAAAATGGAAACAAGTGAAAGTTGAACTGGATTTTTAAGAATCTTTTAATTTTAATTGTGGTGTTTATTGAGTCATTTGATTAGCAGTGATGGAATTTACTGTGTGTGTGTGTGTGTGTGTGTGTGTGTCCGTCCGTCCGTCTCTCCTCAGGTCCAAGAAGTTCCAGTCGTTCATCGAGAGCTGCCTGGTGAAGAGTCACAGTCAGCGGCCGAGCACCGAGCAGCTCCTCAAACACCCGTTCATCAGGGACCTGCCCAACGAGAGGCAGGTTCGAATCCAGCTCAAGGACCACATCGACCGCACCAAGAAGAGGAGGGGGGAGAGGGGTGAGACCGTCTGTCAACAACAACATATACATATGTAAACAACATACAGGACGACGACGCCACAGACGGAAACATTAACCTGTTTGTTTGTTTGTCTCCAGATGAGACAGAGTACGAATACAGTGGCAGCGAAGAGGAAGATGAAGAACGAGACATTGGAGAACCCAGGTACTATTAATATAAATCATTTTGTTGCTGTTCCTCTGATTTCTGATTGATTGATCTGTGATCAGCTGATCTGTGATTGATCTGTGATTGTTCCTCCTGCAGCTCCATCATCAACATCCCCGGTGAGTCGACTCTGCGTCGTGACTTCCTGCGGCTCCAGTTGGCCAATAAGGAGCGTTCGGAGCTGATCCGGCGTCAGCAGCTGGAGCAGCAGCAGAACGAGGAGCACAAGCGCCAACTACTGGCGGAGCGGCAGAAACGCATCGAGGAGCAGAAGGAGCAGCGGCGACGGCTGGAGGAGGTGAAGACCATCGTTGATCTGTTTCGTGTTTTATCTGGAGACGGTTTCTCTGTCAGACGAGGAGCCGGACTCTGAAACCTGCTGCTCCTTCACAATAAAATGAAGATATTAGAACAAAAACCTGTGAAAGGAGCTGACATTATTCAGTTTGTTCATTAGCCGTGAAAACATCTCGTCTTTGATCATAAATCATTTGTCTTCAAACTTCAGATCTCAGAGAGAAAAACACCTGACGTGAACAAACACAAACACACTTAGCTGAAGCTTCATCCTGTAAAGAAAATAAAAGTCTCTTCTTCCCACAGCAACAGCGGCGCGAGCGTGAGATGAGGAAGCAGCAGGAGCGAGAGCAGAGGAGGAGGTACGAGGAGATGGAGCAGCTCCGTCGGGAGGAGGAGAGGAGACACGCTGAGAGGGAGCAGGTGAGAACGAATCTCATCATGTAATATCCACACTACGTTTCCCATAAACCCCTGCAGCACCGCTACTGTGTCAGTTAACCAGTCAGAGTTAGTAGAATAACATCTATCAACATTATCAAAAAGCTGCTGTGTTGCATTATAGGAAATGTAGTAAGTTATTGTTTTTACTGTATTGATTGACTTTCTGGACCACATTTCCCATAAACCCCTGCTGCACCATCAAGTCAATTAAACCAGTCATGGTTTGTACAAAATTTACAGAAGAATTTGAAGATTTTGTGCAATTAAATTTTTTTTTTTAAAAGATACTGTGTTGATGGGAAATGTAGTTCATGTTTATTGACCTTCATACACAGGGATTAAACATTATTGTCTCCACTGCCTCGAATGTGACTCTTATTTTGAAAAATACGACAAACAATCAGACTAATTTTGTCACTTTCAGGTCGTAACGTGATGTTTATTGATAATTTGTCAATAAAAATATTCAAATAGTCTTCACATATCACTTTTAATTCAACATCTTTTTATAGAATAGATTAGAATTTTTCTGGACTACATTTCCCATAAACCCCTGCTGCACTAATGCATCAATAAACCAGTTTGTACAAGATTTGATTTTTAAAAATGCTACTATGTTGCATTATGGGAAATGCAGTTCACACACACACAAGGATTAAATGTTTGTATCTGTGATGTGACTAATTTCAGATCTAACATGATGTTTATTGATCCGTTTTTGTGATAATTCATTTGTAAAAACATTCAAACATCTGATGTAGATTCAGGATCTAAATGAAGGAAACTGCTGCGTTTTCTTCCAGAATAAATAAGTTTGACGTTAAACACAGTGTTGAGACACGTCACAGTTCAGAGGAGACAGGAGGCTTTTTTTTTTTGCGGTGCAACGTTTCTTTACTTCTCCACCTTCAGATGTAACTTTCTGCCTCTTACACAACTGATTTCACGCTGATCTTTAACATCCTTCCTCCACTAATAAGCACGTCTTCCTGTTCCACTGATTACAGCCTCCTGCTGCTTCTCTCTTTTTATCTCGTCTATTTCTGGTTAAATCCCTACTTTCACACCTCTTCAATAAATCTACTTTTGTCTGTCCTGTCCTCCTCTTTTCAACCCCCCCCCTCTCCTCCTCCTTCTCCTCCGTTCTTCTTCTTTCTCCTATTTCCTGCTCGGCTGATGTCACTGGTTGCCTGGGCTTTCGATTGGCTTGTCGCTGCGCCTCGGCGGCCTCTGATTGGTCGCCACTGGGGTTAGGAGTATATCCGTAGGCAGCTGGAGGAGGAGCAGAGGCAGCTGGAGATCCTGCAGCAGCAGCTCCTGCAGGAGCAGGCGTTACTGCTGGTAACACGACACACACTAACACAGACTAACACGCTCTGATCAGGCTTCATTAAAACACACCATCAGCCTTCATGTGATTGGCTGAGAGGTGATCGTGTGATCACATGACACAGGTGTGTTGTGATGCACAACAGCAGGTGAATCTGTTGAACCAAACTACATTGATAAAAACAATAATTTTAACTTTTGGGAATCTCTACCATTTATCTATCTACTATGGAGATGAACTGTCTATGTACTATCTACTAGAGTAGAAGTACAGACACTAGAGACGTCACAGGACTCTGGTGTTGATTATTTTCACCACTTCGATCATTTAGTTTATTTGTGATATTGTGAAACTTTCAGCAGTGAAACAAATGTTCAGATTCTTTAATTTAGTACAAATACACAAACAAACTCAGCGACTGAAGCAGCGATGAATCAGCAGCTCAGAGGTAAAATTACTGTGTTTGTCGAAGCAGTTTGGTTTTAATATAAAGGCTGTTTCTGGTTAAATGGAGATAAGTTTACTCTTTAAATAAAAGATTTATCTGTGTAAAAATCTTACTTTACTTTAATAACATGTTACAGTTTCCTTTAAGTTTAAATAAGAATAAAAACACAACAGCAGAGGAACTCGTCATGTGAGAGCACGTGTCGTTTTAACCGTCGATCCACAAACACCAATCACCTCACTGGTTTTTTAATCCTGGGAAAAAAAAGACTTAACAAGCATCGAATCGATCAAACATCAAACACACAACTGAGGAGCGTGTCAGTCGATACCTGACGGACCTGAAGTCACATTTCATTCTGCTTCGCTGCTCAAATCAATGACAAGAACACAACGAATTAATTAACTTGTTTTAACCACAAGTCCAAGTTTAAACTACACACCTGCAGCCTGACTCTGACACACACACACACACACACACACACACACACACACACACACACACACACACACACACACACACACACACACACACACACGGTCATCAATTTCACACACAGCTCTGATAAACGCCAGATGTCGTCACTGACAGGAAGGTGTGAAAAACATGTTTGAGACTGAACCTCATGAACAAATTCTGTCTCTAAATCTTTAATATATTTATAAAACCAGTTGTTGTATAAAGTCTGTGAAAGTCTCAGACACTAGAGTAGAAGTAGAGACACTAGAGTAGAAGTAGAGACACTAGAGTAGAAGTAGAGACACTAGAGTAGAAGTAGAGACACTAGAGTAGAAGTAGAGACACTAGAGTAGAATAAAATAACTTTGGTAGAAGTTCAAGTCGTCACTAGAATGATTCTCCAGTAAAAGTCTTAAAGTATCTAGTATTTACTGTACTTCAGTATGACAGTAATCTATAAGTAAATGTAGTTAAGTGTAGAAAGTAAAAGTACAAGTACATGTTAATAAAACAGAAGAATATTATGAAGTTTATCCAGCACTTTAAAACATGGAGCTACAACAATCTTCATAGACAATGAATGAGTCTGAACTAAAGAACTAAAGTTGTTCTTTTTTCACTAAATGTAAATGTGTGTTTGATATTGATATTGTTGAAGTTTCTCCATCATCCACCTTTAAGATGGAGCCTCCATCAACCCTCAGACATGGTGTTGATGGTCTAAACAGTCACAGGTCGACTTAGAGTCAAAACACCACATTTACTGAGTCACTCAACATTGAAAATGGATCAGAGGAAAAGTCTCATTAAGTTAAAATGTAGTGAAGTTCAGATACTGTCAACACACACTGAAGTACAGTAGTGAAGTATTAGGACTTTGTTATTGTACAACACATAATAATGGTTTCATCTGAACATGAATCATCCCTGAAGTTAAAAAGAGAATAAATATCTATTGTTATATCAACTTTAATACATTGATAATCAACATCTGCCTCCAGATGTTTTATATGATTAAAACAAAACATCATGTGACACCAGACAGAAAGAGACAGAGAAACGGATCTAAACCCACATTTATTATGTTTATTGATTTGAATTGGATCTGCTCCGACAGCTTCCTGCTGCTCTAACGACAACCAGCAACATGTGGAGCCTCCAACTGATCCAGATGTTCAGAAATCACCTCTTTAAGCTTTCTGTCTTTTCCTGTTCTGTCTCTGAAGTTCAGAAGTTTTATCTTTGCTTGTAGAAGTTCAGGAGAAGTTTGATGCACAAACTGTTCATTTGTTTGTCAGTTTTACTTATTTGAAACATAAATCTGATCCCAACACTCAAGAGTTTCTGCGGTGGTTTCCTCCGCCGCGTGTTTTCCGTCTCAGGAGTACAAGAGGAAGCAGATCGAGGAGCAGCGTCAGGCCGAGCGGCTCCAGCGGCAGCTGCAGCAGGAACGAGCGTATCTCGTTTCTCTGCAGCAGCAACAACAGGAGCCTCCGCGACCACCGCAGGACAAGAAACAGCTGTACCACTACAAGGACCAGGCGCCCGGCAGCAACGACAAGCCGGCCTGGGCCAAAGAGGTAGACACACACAGAGTTTTATTTTTATTTTTTCATCACATCGTGTCCATTAAACCTTCCACCTTAAAACAACAGGTGTTTGGAGAAGAAGACGAAGTTAAACCACTTGTTTCAGTTTGATGTGAAGCTTCGTTCACCTGGTTTCTATCAACAGGTTTCATCTGAACTGAACCTGAATCATCTTTAATTCTGGTTGAAATTAATGATTGTTTTTGTTGCAGGTGGAAGAAATCAGTCTTCTTTTTTAACCTGGTTTTTCATGAATAATGTGAAAAGATCAGCTGAAGTTTATCTAACGTTCTTTTGGAGACTTTCCTCCAGAAGAACCTTTGACCCAAACAAAATGTGACTCCAAAGGATGAAGAACGAGGATCCTGTTCCAGAAGGAAATCATCGTTAGTCTCTGACGATTTCAACCACCCAAAGAGCCAAAGATGTGACTCCATCTTTGTTAAGGATGAAGAACAGAGGCTTGAGTGTTAAAGGTTCACTGTTCCAGTTGTTTAAGGTCCTGAATCATCTTGTTAGTCAGTGTGATGTCAAATGATGCTGGTCTGACTACATTTACGTCACCGTCAGACTCCAACAGAACGACTGTGACCTCGTCTTGACTCACTGATAGTTTCATTTGTTTTTAGAATAAATCAACAATTACACCAGGACTCACTGATAGTTTCATTTAAATTAACATACAGGACGTGTGTGATCCAGGGTAGAAGTCAAAGGATCAGAAAACTATTTTTATCTTTGTTTTTGTTCCAAGGTCCAGTGGGGACAACTGGAACGGGTGTGACTTAGGCTTCCTATAGTGAACCTTTGACATGTGTGTCTAGCTGCGGTCCGAGGGAAGGTTTTAATAGTTAATATTGATTTAAAAGTGAGACCGAGGCAACTCTTGACTCTTAGCGTGTGGACTCGCCGCCTGTTTCCTGTTGTTGTGGTCAACAACTCGTCCTGTCTCCAGGTGATGCGTCGAGCTCAGAGCAACTCGCCTCGTGTCCCTCCAAAGAGATACCACTCCTTCAATCAGACGCGACCCGTCAACCTCGACAACCTGCTGCATCTCCCTGGTTACAAACCCCGCCCCCGCCCCCCCTCCTACCCCGCCCACGTCAGTCCCTCCAGGGACCACCTCCACGTGCCTCGGATCCGCATCACCTGTTTCCCTGAACACGGCGCCAACTCCTCTCAGCCCGTGGATGGCGTGGTGATGCGGCGGAGACCGGGCTCCAGAGAGGGCAGCCCCAACTTCAGGGGCCACAGCCCCGACTCCAGGGGCCGGAAACCCAAGTCTCGGGGCCGCAGGCCCAAGTCCCGGAGCAAGAGCCCAGATTACCTGGTCAGTCGGGGGATGAACAGAGTCTTGACTCTCTAACCTGCTGCTGGAACCACTTCCCCTTTAATCTCTGTTTTCTAACCAGGACATGAAATGACTTTAACGCTTCTGTCATTTCTAACATCTTCATTTCAACACCTCTCACTGGGATCTTACCTGAATTTCCTCTAATGGTTCAAAATATTACGACATTTGTGGAGTTTCGTTCCAAAATCGAGACTAAATCCCACGTGTTGAAGATCTGGACTGATCTGTGGCGATGATACGTTGATAAAAACAGAAACTGACGCAGTTGATTCTTTAAACATCAACGTTCATGATGATAATCGTTAATAAAGTTTCTCCGTTGATTTACATTTAAAACCATGAAACTGATTCATCCTCTTGGGACTAAAAACAAAGATTTAACTTGATTCAGTGTTTTAAAAATAGTTTGGATCATGACGTTGACATCATGACATTTTTTGCAAAAAGCAAAAACTACAAAACACAAACCAACGTTGATCCAAGTTTAGTTTAATTCAAATAGAAAAACATCATCAGAAAACATCATATCATCGGCGTATCGGGGATTTTTTGACATTATAGACGTTAGATTGATTCGTATTGATGTTAAAAGCTGTTTTAAAATGTTCAAAGTCAGTTTTGTTTCTACTGATCATCGTCAGAGTCTTAGCACCACACGTCAGTCAATAAGTCAGTTTGGTTATAAGTTATATGATAAATAATGTGAAACTTTATTAACTTAACTTCCTTTTGGAGACGCAAACAAAACAAATCGAGGATCCTGTTGAAGAAAACGTGGCTCCTCTAACGATCAGAAACTCCACAGAGCTTCTTTCCTTCTTCCTTCTTCTTCTTCTTCTCTTTGATCATTTAATCGGTGCATAAGCTGTTTCTTGGTGATGAATTCGTTATTTTAATCTTCTCCTTTAATCGCAAACTGAACCGTCACTTTCCATTCGACAGGTCACTGACTCTGACTCCTGGTGACTTCAGCGTTACGTTTCTTGGGATTCTTCTTCACAGTGGCTCTCACTCTGACAGTTTATTAATATCATTTATAATAATTAATGATGTCAGTGTCGTGTTGGCATCATGTTTGTTCCAAACAGGTTGAGAGCTGCTGCTTTTTGTTGCATGTTTTGGTGCGTTGGGATCGTGTTTGTAACGATTATTAACATCAAAGACTCGAACTAACAAACTAACGTCACATTCACTGTTTCAGGTTTAATCTTCATTTTATCTTCAATTCCAAGTTGTTGACGTTTATTTTTAAACTAGAAAATCTAACAAATGTGTCAGTTGTATGTGCCTCAGCTGGACTGATGAGTGTGTGTGTGTGTGTGTGTGTGTGTGTGTGTGTGTGTGTGTGTGTGTGTGTGTGTGTGTGTGTGTGTGAGACCTTTAGTACATGTGATAAATGTGACGCCAGTGTGTGTTTCTCTGACGAAGATGTGAACAGAAAACCCAGGTCGCTGTTCTACATTTGAACTCAGCTGGTTTCCTTATCATCATAAATCAAGGCCACTTTAAACACACACACACACACACACACACACACATTTAGGGCAGATCTGCAGGTCTGCCCCCTGGTGGCAGCTGGTGCACTGATGTAGGGCAGATGTAGCTATATCGGTCTCTGTCCCTGTGGACACTGAGCTAAAAAACACACACACACACACACACACACACACACACACACACAGAGGTCTACCCTCATCGCAGCCTCTCAGGATTTCCCCTCGAGCTTCAGAGGAACGAATATTTCCATCACACAGACACAATGTTCCTCGCTAAAAACAGATGACCGCCGTTCAGAAAAAAAGAAAAAAAACACGACCTTCCTCCAGAATGATTGTAGGCGTGAATGTGAAACATCGTGACGTCTGCAGACAATTTAAAAAAACAAAAACACCGTTGAATAAAACGCTGTTAAAGCTCAAATCTGCTGCTTCTGCTCAGAAGCTTCAGTGACGACGACACAAGTCAACATGGAAACATGAAACAGAGACAATGTCAACTGTCAACAGAGGCAATTTACAATATTTCCTCAATGCATCAGAAAGTGCTATAATTCTGCTATACTCTGACTTTTATTTTAAACCTTTCTTATTTTATTCTCTGTTATCTGGTTTTTAAAAAGATAAAATAATTTTATCTGCAGCTTTAAAACATCTGCAGGAGCTAAATTCAGTTCTTATGTCTCAAGTTTTCAGTGAAAAATAATAAAACAGAAACATTCAGACTTTTACAACAGGAAGTTGTTTTTTAAAATATAAAAAGAAGTTTCTTTAAAAAAAAAAAACACCTCAAACACATTTAATCACATTAATCTGGTGTTAGATTCACTCCAGTGTACACTCTGTGTGTGTGTGTGTGTGTGTGTGTCTCAGGTCGAGGAACATTATAAGATAAACAAACAGGCTTCACCTTCGTTGCAGCATAAAGTCTCCAACCGGATCTCAGACCCGTCTCTGCCGCCACGATCCGAGTCCTTCAGCAGCGGAGGAATCCAACAGGCTCGGACTCCACCCATGCACCGCTCCGTCGAACCGCAGGTGTGTGTGCCACACAGCTTTATATGTGTGTGTGTGTGTGTGTGTGTGTGGGCAGGTGTGCATGTGAGCTAGCATGATGCTAACTAACCTCTCTCAGGGTGCACGTTGGGTTCTGGTTGAAGATTCAGTCTGAAGACGTGAAAATGTTTCAGACAGAGACGACAGCGTCTGTTTGGTTTTAAAGAATCATTATAGAATTTTTTTTAGTGACATAAACATTAGCAGAAGATCCACTTTAAAGTTGCTAATGTCTTCTAAACACCTCACACACCGACTGTTGGTAGATGCTACAATTTGCAGCTTTTCCTGAACATCTCAGCTGCATAAACACGACAGTTTATAGAGGTTTCATGTGTGAAGTATCAGTCGAAGTAAAAGATTTCAGATGTTTCTTAAACGCCTCAGATGCAGATTAGTGACAGTCCAGATCAACATGAACCAGAGTCTATTTCACCATGAATTTGAGTCAAACTCCCCTCAACAGATATGTTACGTTGGTTGAAGTAATATCCAGTTTGACCGTCTTTTGTTTTCACAACCAAATAGTTAACAATGAAAGTAAATGGGGCAGTCAGCCAAACGTATCTAAATTGTCATTTTTTAACCACTAATAAAGCTCAAAATATCTCTTCACTTCAGCAGTAGCATGAATAGGGTCCCTACACATAAACTGAAGTACTGATAACTTAGTAAGTGAACCCAGAGTTTATTAAAAACACTGTTTTACAAGACTTACCCAACGTCTGGTTTTATAACAACTGGTGATGAAGGATGTTCCACATCAGCAGATTCATCATTTTACTGAACAACAAGCTGATGTGTCTGAAGAGAGAAAAATGATGAATCTGCTGATGAGGAACTGATTAAAGGTTAAAAAATGACTTTGTGACGGAGTCAGTTTGTTGCTCAGGTGAAGTTGTAGTTTGTTTAGTGTGAACATCAGTGAGGTTGAGTTGAGTCTTTTAAATCTGTTTTTAATGAAGGAACTGAAAACACACACACACACACACCTGTACGTTCAGGCTGTTTGTGTAAATGTGTGTGAACTCAGTGAAGTGGTTGTCGCACCCTGAGGCATGTGTTTCTTACCTTCTTCACCTTTTTTCCTCACCTGGTTTCACCTCCTCCTCTTCCTCCTGCATCTCTTCATGTTGTGTGAACCCGAATCCTGATCCTGCTCTTCCTCCTCCTCTACCTGCCTGTTCTCTGCTTGTGTGTGTGTGTGTGTGTGTGTGTGTGTGTGTGTGTGTGTGTGTGTGTGTGTGTGTGTGTGTGTAGATGGCCCACCTGGTGCAGGTGAAGAGTCACGGCCTGTCAGGCTCTCAGTCCCTCTATGACCCCCACGGCGTCTCCTCCTCGGCGTCGCCCTCCCCCTCCCGGCCTCCCATGCCCCGGCAGAACTCCGACCCCACCTCCGACACCCCTCCTCCCCCGCCCCTCTCCCGCCTGGCGCCCCCCCTCGACAAACTGGACCGCAGTTCGTGGCTGCGGCAGGACGACGACATGCCGCCGAAGGTCTCTGCATGCTGCGACCCGTCTGTTGTTGTCCCGTGTGTGTGTGTGTGTGTGTGTGTGTGTGTGTGTGTGTGGCAGAAAAGTTTTTGCTTTTTCTTTAAACTCTTTATTTTATTTTATTTATTTGTTTGTTATCTGAGTGTTATCGTCTGTTTAGTTTCTGTGTCTTTTGGGTGTCACTGACTGTGTGTAAAGATGGACGACATCAGGAAACATCTGGATCGCCCCCTGGTGGTCGACTAATGTATAGCTCCTAGATCCTCCATGTTAACTGAGTAGAAACCAAACTAAAACAACTTATTTCTCTTAAAACTTTGGTTTTAATTTGTTATTTTTCAGTGTTTGTTTTTGTACAGACAGGAAGCGGAGACACGTCGGCCATCTTTATATACAATCGTTGGTTCAGCTACATTAGAAGTTAATTTTTCACCTTAGTGACACAGATTTGATATAAAATCCACATCTGGATGTTCATGCACCGCAATTTTAAGTCTGAATCTTCACAAGTAGAGAAAGTGACGTTTCCTCAGCTCATTGCTGATTCTAAGATTAGTTTTATATTTAAAAAAATGGTTTTCAGTCCTGGTCCTGGACTCGAACCTGGTCCTGGTCCTGGACTTGAACCTGGTCCTGGTCCTGGACTTGAACCTGGTCCTGGTCCTGGACTTGAACCTGGTCCTGGTCCTGGACTTGAACCTGGTCCTGGTCCTGGTCCTGGTCCCTGTCTGTCATCATGATAGTAATCGTGACTCAGACGTCATGTTAATGTATCTCCAGGTTCCTCAGAGGACGACCTCCATCTCTCCTGCTTTAGTCCGGAAGAACTCTCCAGGAAACGGACCTGGACTCGGTCCTCGGGCTGGAGCTCACCTCATACGGGCCAGGTACACACACACACACACACACACGTTTTGAAACACTGATTGTTTCTTGTCATTATAACCTCATTTTTCTGTACATTTCAGACAGAAATGATCAGTAATTTTCATATTTTTTTTTAGGTAAAACACATAAACACAAACATCTAAACATCTCATACAACACACACACACACGAACACACACACACGAACACACACACACACACTCTGTGAAAATGCAGGTGTGATGTTTTTTTTAGTTCAGAGCAGCATTTCTACAGTTTCCTCCACCAATGAGGCTGAGTGCTGTGTTTGTGTTGCCGTAGCAACCCCGACCTGCGGAGGATCGACGTTTCCATGGATACGCCCCTAAAGAGGACGAGCAGCGGCAGCTCCTCCAGCTCCAGCACCCCCAGCTCCCAGGGAGGCTCCAACGAACGAGGTGCAAACTCACCTGCTCTCTGCTTCCTCGCTCACGTTCCACCTCAAGTTTCACTGGAAACTTTCAGGAAAATTTCCTTGAATTTTTTAAAAAGTTCTCCCTCCAAAAAAGGCTCATATGTCCTTATATTCCAAGAGCATTGTCTTTTCCACTGTGGTTGTTTTTAAAAGTTGGATTGTTGTTGTTTTTTTCCAAATCCCCAATCTTTGTACGTTCACCAACAGAAATTTCTAAACATTTAACGTCATTAATGTCCAAACCCTCAGAACATGTCCTGTTTATCTGAAATACGTCTCAGAATGTTTCATTTAAAAAGTCTGAACTTGCTAAAAATATCATGTATCTCTTTTTAAAAGGTAACTCAGCCACAAAGACCGAAGGTTTGACTCACGATGGCAAAGACGATGGTAGAGAGGTGCCACGACCCAGCAGACCTGCAGTGAGCACACACACACACACACACACACACACACACACACACACTGTACTAACACACAAACACAACTGGTACCAACACAGTTTAACTTTTATTTTGATCACCACATCAGTGAACGATCTACTGAAACTAAATAAGGTTCTGGGTCTTTAATGGTCACTGATGAGGACCTACAGATGGTTCTAGTGGTGGTCTAGAAGAATCTAGATGTAGTGGTCTTATGGTTATAGATCTTTAAGAAGCTGGAGTCTGTGGCTCTCAGAGGATCTATCAGTTCCTCTGAGAGTCACTGGAGATCATTTGGAGGCACTAGTGATAATTGAGAAGCTGTTGGTTGTTGAGGTTCTTCTGATGGTTCAAGGAGTCCAGATGTTCTAATGGTCCCAGAAGTCCTCCAAGAGGGTTTCTAGTGAACCTGTACTAGACAGTGGAGTTCTGTTAAGAGGTTGTAATGCTCAATGATGAGGCTCTTCAGTTCCTCTGAGAGTTTGTCTGCACCATTTAGATGTTGTAGATGTCACTGGGAAGGTTTTACATCTAGTATTGATCAGGTTGTAGGAAATCTTTACAAGGTTGTCAAAGAGACGACTGAGGTCCTTGTGATAGTTGAAGGTTTTGTCCAGGACACACCAGGACTGTGAGGATCAAGGCCGTAGGTGTTCTTCTTTGGGATTAGAAGTTCTAGTGGTCCTGTGGTGGTTCTCTTGGAGTTGCTGGAGGTATTTTGAAGGTATCAATGAGAAAGGTGAAGTTTATTTGGTCTTTGTAGAAGTTATCCTCAAGTCTGTAGGAGACCCTCTAGGAGTTTTGAGTCTTTTTGAGGCCCTAACAGTCTTTGGGAGGGTTGGACATCTAGAAATGGAAATTATATTTGCCAGTGACAGTGTTCTAGATGTCCTCTGGGGTCATAGTCCTTCAGGAGGTTCTAGTGATCTTCTAAGAGGTTGTAGGGATCAGTGAAGAGGTTGTAGAGACCCCCCAGGAGTTTATAATTCTGAAGATCATTAAAGAGATCGTATGTGACATATTCAAAGTTGTAGTGGTCAGTGATCTGAACCTACATGGTTCAGACCGACCCTTGGGGAGGTTTAAGTCCTCTAGGAGTGTTCGCTGTGTGTCTTAAGATCACTGAGGTTGTTCTACTTGTAGTTTTGGATGTTTTAGTGGTTAATGACTTGAAGTTTAAAGGGCTGCTAGGAGGTTGTGATGGTCACTGGGAGATTCTAGTGGTTCTTTATAGGATCATAGTCCTTCAGGAGTCCTTCAAGCAGGTCTTGGTGGTTCAACATGTGTCGGAGCTTTTGCGGTGATATGTCAGACAGAGTTCTCCATCACCATCAGCAAAACACCAAACAAGGACACAACCATTGGAAGAACTGAAGCTCCAGTCTCTCAGACTCCTGTTTATCAGAAAACTCAGTTTAAATCCACATCAGACCACGTTGAAGAACATGTAAACACTCTGACTCTTCTCTCTGAACTAACCACGTTTACTGTTCATTTCCACTCTCTTCCTCTTCTCATCCTGTCCTCCATCCCTCCATCCATCGTCTTTCAGAGCTATAAGAAAGCTGTGGACGAGGTTAGTGACGTTTCTCCTCCTTCACCCCTCGACCTCTCTCTTCCTTTCACTCTCGTCCATCCGTTCACTCATCCGCTCGCTTCGACTCGGTCTGAAAAAAACTTTCAGATGTCATGTGCATGTTTGCATTAAATCCTGCTGAGTAAAAGTTGCTGCTTGTATTAATTCACCAGCACAATATGTGAGCAAAAATTTAAAAACAAGCCTTTATATTTTATCATAAACTTAAAATTTATATTATTGATGTAAACGTAGTTAATTTACTTCTAGTTATTTATCTTCACACTATTTTTTTTTCCATAAATTAAATGAGGACAAATAAATTTGCCCCTTTTTTCCTTATTTCTACAGAAGCCCAGAGAGTTTGATCTAAAATATTTTATCTTTGAGTTTATTTATAAACTAATTTAATTTATTTCTCATCTTTGAAACAAGGTAAGAAATAAAAGTTCATTTTTCAAACTTAACATTTTTTTTAACCCTCTTGTGGCCAAAAAGGGTATTACAACAACAAAGACAAAGACTTTTGTTTTTTATTTTTGCAACAAACACAAGATACGAGGAAAATTACACAGATTGTTTTTCTCTCATTTGTCCTCTGGGCTTCTGTACCCTCCGTCTCTGATCAGTTAACACAGTTTTCGTTTTGCGTGAGCGATGAAGATGTTATTGATGATGATGATGATGATGATCAGATGCTGCAGGACTCGTCTTGTCTCCACCTTCTCTCTGTTAATCAGCTCAGACATCTGCTCATCTTTCATTTCACAATCATACTCTCTGTTTCTGTCTCTCTGTCTCTCATCGGGAGGCGCTGGTAAGATAACCTTCCTCCTCTTCCTCCTCCTCCTCTTCCTCCTCCTCTCACCACCACTTCAGTCACAATCCGTCCGTCTTTATCCACTTCCTGTCACTGAACCTCTGACTTGCTGCAACAGTGACCTTTGAACTTTAACATTTAACCCCCGAAGCTCCTGCACTGTAATATCTGAACTATGACCTTCCTCTTCCTCCTCTTCTTCTTCCTCCTGCTCGCTGCCTCCTCCTCCTCCTCCTCCTCCTCCTCCCTCTCACTCATTAATTGGCTGAAATATAAACGACCTCTAACAGCATGTGTTGTGCCACAAAAGCCTTTTTATTATTATTATTATTATTATTTTTCTATTTGATTTAAAACATCAGAGAATAAAAACTCATCCAGAGCAACAACAGAGCGCATCACTGCCCCCTAGTGGTTGAAAATGTTTCATCAAGCAAAAAAAACCATTTTTATTTCCTTTATTAAATTAGATTTTTATTGTCTGTTTATATTTAATTAATTTATTATTTGTTGAATTGATTCACATTTGATACAAACTTTCCTTCAGTTTATTTACATTTAAACAGAAGAATTAGAAAAGTTAATGTTTTGATATTGAAATAATTAATCAAAGAAATTAAATATGTTACTTAACCTTTATATTGTGTTTTCAAGTTTAGATATGTAAAACGTACCATTTGCTTTCTTTATTGGAACAAGGGTTCATGATTTCTTCAGAAATAACTATTTTGACACAAGACAAGAAGACATTTTTTTACTGTTTTAGTAAAATCTGAAGGTGAATTTTGTGGTGTTACAGGTCAAATATGAGCCGCTGACGCTAAAGATGTGGCAGCTTTCTGACACATTAGAAGGGTTAAAAAACATTTAAACATTTAGAGTTTTATAGATGAACTCTTCAGTTATTCTGACAATTCCTTTTTTTTTTTTTGTTATTTCAAAGAAAAAGTTGCTGTTGCTGCAGCTTCTGACGATCTGATTGAAAATCTGATCATTTTATGGACAAAACTCGACGTCTCTAGAATAAAACCTGCAGCTCTGTTACAGACCAACCCTCTGATTCAGTGTCATGGTGTCAATGTTAGTTCAAACCTCAAACAGCTGATTTTCTGCTTCTTGTTTCTGCACATTTTCAGTTTCAGACCTTTGACCGTCTCCGTCTGTTCTGTCAGAGGCAGAAACAGACGGTGCTTGTCGACGGCTTCGTTTCTTTGCGTTTGATTTAAAGTTTCGCCTCCAGGTTGATCTGAGAAAGTCACTTCCTGTAACCTGCATGTTCTCGCCGTCATCGCGGCGTCTGTTTGACTCGTGTGCCGTGAGGCCTCGCGGCCTCAGCTGAACCCTGAAATGTCATTTAAAATGTAAATTGCCTCCGTGAGTAAATGACTTCCTCATAATCAACACTGAGCTAATTAAACACTTAGTGTGCTGGATGATATCGATCTAAATTTTAATGAAATGCCAATCTCAGCTCTCTCCTGAGAGTCGGTGCTGTGACGTCTGACCAGACCTTTTTATTGCAGCTGTTTCACAAACTAAACCAGACGTTGTTGTTTTTTTGTTTTTTTTGGTGTTTTCGTTTCTGTAGGATTTGACGGCGTTGGCCAAAGAGCTGAGAGAGCTGAGGCAGGGGGAGGAGACGAGCCGCCCGCCGGTCAAGGTGACGGACTACTCATCATCCAGTGAGGAGTCGCACAGCAGCGAGGACGAGGAAGGAGAGGGTGGAGCCAACGACGGGACCGTGGCCGTCAGCGACATACCACGAATCATGTGAGTATCAGATAAGATGGTTAACAACAGTTTCCCTCGTTGACCAGGAGATGGAGTTAGAAACATCATCATGTTCACTGTTACGCTAACGTAGCATTAACATTATGTCTTTACTGACCTCTAGTGGATTAAATTTAACCAGTTACAGTGACATTAGTGACCTGGAGACTTTAACACACCATGTCAGTGTCTTTAACAACCTATTATCTTACTTATTTTGGCCACAAGAGGCTGAAAAGCTCCACTAATGTCTAGTTCACACTAGTCGACTTCACCATCGATCAGTGGGTCTCAGTCTCTGTCGTGATCGTTGGCGACTTGTGTTCCCATGATGTGGAGTCTCAACAACTGGTCTGAGACCTGTAGTGTTCACACTACAAGACTTGTCAGTGATTGACTCCCGATCACACCGTGACGTCACCAAACTCTACGTCTGGTCACGTGAACTAGACAGGATGTAGCCGCTGCTTCTCACCGTGATTTACAGCCGTTTATTGTTGACGAGCACCGGTGAAGACGCTGCCTCCGACACAGACTAAACCGCTAAACCGGCGTGTAAACATCACCATGGCAACACGCTGGTTTTCACGATGGAGCTGAAATCAGCAGCAGACCTCCCGGTACCGGGTAACATCTGGATCAGACGCGGGAGTTTGTAGAAAGTGAAAATGAAAGAAAAAGCGTTAAAACGTCAGACTTTTAAACGTGGTTGTGAGTGAATCAGTGAGACGGCAGCAGCATTTATCTCACATCCCTCCTCTGATTGGCTGTCGCTCTTTGTCAGTCTCTTCAGACTCCTCCAGTTTTCTAACATGACAGATCCAGTCCCGGTCTCAGACCAGGTCCCGACGGCCTCTGATGGAGTCGTTAGGGCTGTTCACACATTATGATCATTAACTGATGATTCACCAACCATCAGAGGACCAAGTCCACCAGACACCACCACTGGAGATCACTGATTTCATTCATTCATTGTTGTGTTTCAGGCCGGCAGCAAGTCAAAGTACCAACGAGTCTTTTGGTGTGATGGGAGGTCACAACGATGCCCATGGAGACTCGTACGGAAACAGCTCCCAGGACAACACGCTGATGATGCGTGAGGTAAACACTCACCTTTGACCTCTGACCTTTAACCTTTGACCTGGGGTTTGACCCGGAGCCTCGCTGACTCCACAGAAATGGAGACACACTCGTTCAGCATCTCGTTTCTTGGTGTCGTTCTGGTGTGTGTGTGTGTTTACAGTCTCCCCCCAAGTCAGCCAAGTCAACCGCAGCAGGTTTCCGTTTCTTCGCTGCGTCACCTGACCTGTCAATCACGTCCTCGGCGTTCAGTGGCCCCGCCCCTCCCTCCCTCCACTCACTCGCCCGCCCCACACCATCTCTCTCTCTTTCCAGAAACACGGGGAACGGAGGCGGAGCTCTACCGCCAGCAATGGTTTCCCCGGCAACGCTAATCTGTTCCTTGGCAACGCCAATCTCCCCGATTTGGTGCAGCAAAGCCCCTCCCCCCTGGTTTCCCCAGGCGACGCCTCTGGGGCCCAAGTAGGTGGAGCAGCACCTGAATATTGGCCCCTGATATTAAACCCTCCCCTCCCCGATCACCTGGTCACCCGCCACCAACCCGTTAGTGAGCAGATCTTTGGTTCTTTATCAGGGCGGGAAATTACAGCAGCCAGTTACAACAGTTTATAATATATATTTTTTGAATGCTTCCTATGAGTCATGAAAAATTAAAAATGACCACATGTGGCACCTTTAATTTCCTGCCCTGTGATTTTACCTCCAGCTCCAGTTTTTCCCTCAAAGATGCAACAAACCAGATTTCTTCCTCCTCCTCTCGGCCTCTGATCCAGAACTTCTCCTCCACCTTGTTCCTCCTGAGCACACGGTGCAGGGATCTGACTAAATAAAGAACGTCTTTCCTTTATTTAACCAGGTCCCTGTTTTAAACCACGTGATCGTCTGTTAACATGTGTTTCTGTGGTTGACAGTACGGGATGGGAAGTGGCAGCGGCTCCAAGGCTTCGTTCACACCGTTCGTCGATCCGAGGGTTTACGGGACGTCACCGACCGACGACGACGACAAAAACTCTGCTTCAGGTTTGTTTTCTGTCTGAACGAGAAGTAGAGACACTAGAGTAGAAGTAGAGACACTAGAGTAGAAGTAGAGACACTAGAGTAGAATAAAATAACTTTGGTAGAAGTTCAAGTCGTCACTAGAATGATTCTCCAGTAAAAGTCTTAAAGTATCTAGTATTTACTGTACTTCAGTATGACAGTAATCTATAAGTAAATGTAGTTAAGTGTAGAAAGTAAAAGTACAAGTACATGTTAATAAAACAGAAGAATATTATGAAGTTTATCCAGCACTTTAAAACATGGAGCTACAACAATCTTCATAGACAATGAATGAGTCTGAACTAAAGAACTAAAGTTGTTCTTTTTTCACTAAATGTAAATGTGTGTTTATATTGATATTGTTGAAGTTTCTCCATCATCCACCTTTAAGATGGAGCCTCCATCAAACATGGTTCAGCATCTTGTTTTGTGGTTTTTGTTTTTATGTTGTTGCAGCTCTGTTTGATGAGCAGCTGAAGCTGGAGCAGGAGCAGGCGAGACTCAACGAGGCCAGAAAGATCTCGGTGGTCAACGTGAACCCGACCAACATCCGACCTCACAGCGACACGCCCGAGATCCGCAAATACAAGAAACGCTTCAACTCTGAGATCCTGTGCGCGGCGCTCTGGGGTGAGACACGATGACGTTAGTGTTATTAAACACGGAGCAGATACAGACAAACTAAAAGTTTCCGTGTCGGTGCAGGAGTGAACCTGCTGGTCGGGACGGAGAACGGACTGATGCTGCTCGACCGCAGCGGTCAGGGAAAAGTTTACAACCTGATCAACCGACGGCGCTTCCAACAGATGGACGTCCTGGAGGGACTCAACGTCCTGGTCACCATCTCAGGTTGGTCAGACTCTTCTCAACTGTCAGACAGAAGCAGCGAGGCCGTAAAATCAGCTGCAGCTAAAAGATACAAGTGCAATTATCTCATTTCTGAGGTTCAGATGATTTAAAGTGATAGTCCAGGACCAGCAGCTAAACTCCCCTCAACAGATATGTTACGTTGGTTGAAGTAATATCCAGTTTGACCGTCTTTTGTTTTCACAACCAAATAGTTAACAATGAAAGTAAATGGGGCAGTCAGCCAAACGTATCTAAATTGTCATTTTTTAACCACTAATAAAGCTCAAAATATCACTTCACTTCAGCAGTAGCATGAATAGGGTCCCTACACATAAACTGAAGTACTGATGACTTAGTAAGTGAACCCAGAGTTTATTAAAAACACTGTTTTACAAGACTTACCCAACGTCTGGTTTAATAACAACTGGTGATGAAGGTTGTTCCACATCAGCAGATTCATCATTTTACTGAACAACAGACAGATGTGTCTGTAAAGAGCGAGAAAAATGATGATAAAAGTGGACCCCAAATGCAGGTTAAATCATCTCATTGTTTGTGTTGTTCTCTGACTCGTCTCTTTGGCTAAATCCTTTGTCGTCAGCTGTTTTTTTTTTTTGTTTTTTTTTGCTGATCCCTCATTTGAGCCGTTGTTGTTGTCGTTCGTCTTCAGTGTTTCTTGTTTCACGTCGGCCGTAGTCGTCTCTCTGATGTTCAGGTTCTCGTCGCTGGTTTGGAGAACAAGTAGAAATAGATATGAAAATGTAAAACCTTAAAAAATGCATTTGTTTATTTTTTTCTAAACCAGGGAAGAAGAACAAGCTGCGTGTTTACTACCTGTCGTGGCTCAGGAACAGGATATTACACAACGACCCTGAGGTGGAGAAGAAGCAGGGTTGGATCACCGTCGGAGAGCTGGAGGGCTGCGTGCACTACAAAGTCGGTAAGACGACTCGTTGTGAGGACACATGGTTATTGTTGATTTTGTTCTAAAACTGTGTCAGACTCAGGTTCCCAAACACCAACCTTCCCCAGTGTTTTACCACATATGTGATTGTTTCTGCTCTGCTCTACAGTGAAGTACGAGAGGATTAAGTTCTTGGTGATCGCCCTGAAGAACTCGGTAGAGATTTACGCCTGGGCGCCAAAACCTTACCACAAGTTCATGGCCTTCAAGGTGAGAAGAGCTGCAGGTGTCTTCATTCGTCTGCACGTGAGCGGCGCAGATTTGTTTTAAAACTTTAAAACCTTTGTTCTTTGTTCTGTTCGTCAGTCGTTCACTGACCTGCAGCATCGCCCCCTGCTGGTTGATTTGACTGTGGAGGAAGGACAGAGGTTAAAGGTCATCTACGGCTCCAGCGTTGGTTTCCACGTCATCGACGTGGACTCTGGGAACCCCTATGACATCTACATCCCCTCACATGTAAGACTGCGTGTTTAACACCAGAATTTACAGTTGTTTTGATCTGAACCATGTTGGAGCTTTTTAGTCACAAACAAATCCACCTCAGTTCTGATTCTGTCTGAGACTTTGGGTCTGGACTTCAAAAGTACTGAAACTGAAATCCTGAAAAAACTCACTGATTTATCTGGTTGAAGTCACACTGACGATGACGTCTTTCATCTTGTTCTTGGACTTTAAACCACAACAACCTGACGCTTGGAGCATCCAAGTCTCTCGACCTGAGCTGCTTTAAAAACACGTGATCAACATTTGTTGTATTTGAACTTTTCAGCTTTTCCTTTGGACACAAGACAAAAGACTTCAAACTGTAGTGAACGTCACACAGATCAAACACTTCTGGAGACTTTTGATCAGATCTTACTCCCTCTGTATTTGTCGTTTGGTCTTCAGAGTTCAGATACATGAAGGTTGAACCCATGACATCATATTTGAGAACAGAGATGAAGTTGTGCACGTCTTAATAAAGACACTGGAGAGACTGTTTAGAACAGAGGTGTCAAACTCTTCCACAAAGAGCCGTGAGGCTGCAGGTTTTTATTCCAACCAAGCAGCAGCAGCACCAGACTTGATTCGTTTAATGAACTGATCTCAGTCTTCACACAGTTCATTGGTCAAACTGTGTGATCTTGACTGGTTGGAACAAAAACCTGCAGCCACACGGCTCTTTGTGCAATGAGTTTGACACCTCTGGTTTAGAAGATGTTAGTTGGGTTTTTAAGTAGGAGACTGACGTTGTATTTCTGTGGTCTTGGAGTCTCATGTTGGACAAGTTTCCATCAGTTGTTTTGAAGCAAACTTGTTCAGTGTTGGAGAAAGTCTGTTAAAGTCTCAGTAGAGTAAAAGTACAGACACTAGAGTAGAAGTCACAGGTCGACTTAGAGTGAACCGGAGCTGGAGAAAACACCACATCATCATCACTCAACACTGAAAATGGATCAGAGGAAAAGTGTTGTTAAGTTGGGAAATGTAGTGTATTAGTATTAGTACTGTTTTACTGTAAAACACTGGTTAAAATTTGTATTGTTGCCAAGAAGCTTCGTAATAAATAGAATAGAAGAAATAACATTTGCTAAAATTTCAAAGAAGAAGAAACAAAACCAGGTGCCTCGGTCATCACATGTGAATATCTGACAAGGAACAACTTCTTCTCTAGAGGCAGGTGACTGAGATTTATCTATGAGTCTTGGTGAATTTTAAAGTCCAGCACCCAAAGTGAAGTAAATCGTTCAGAGTCACTGTGGGTTTGTTTGTGATGATGAGATGATGTCAGTGATGCAGTGTCTGGTTTGAATCCTGTTTGACGGTGTAGGAGGTTCAGACAAGACTTTATGTTTAATTTGATCGAAGTATTTCTAGCATGAATAAAATTTTCTATGATGTAATAATGTTGCATGTCGCCGCCATCATGAGTGAATGAATTAGAAGTAAAAGAAAAGCTGATGTGACGAGTGACGGCGCGGCTGAGTCAGTGTCCTCCTCTAACCCTGCTCTGGTTACAGTCAGAGACGGATGGAGGAAGGAGACGGTAACCACAGCAACCGCCTCACATTGCTTTCGGCAGTCATGAATCACGCTGTGCTCATGTCTGTTTCCATGGCGATTGCGTGGCGTGGAGGAGCGGGAGACTCTATTGTTGCAGCAGTTTCTTCTCTCTCAGGGTGGGGAAGGAGGAGTTCAGAGGAGACGTGTGGTTGTGTGGAGGCAGGGAGGGAAGGAGGGCTCCTCACCCCCCCATCCTCCCTCCCTTCCCCTCCCACCTCCTCCACCTCCGCCTCCACCTCCCTCCGACCCTCTTCCCTCATTCCCGTGTGTCGCTCCCGGCAGATTCAGGGTCAGGTGACCCCGCACGCCATCGTGGTTCTGCCCAAGACGGATGGCATGGAGATGCTGCTGTGCTACGAGGACGAGGGCGTCTACGTCAACACCTACGGACGCATCACCAAAGACGTGGTGCTGCAGTGGGGCGAGATGCCCACCTCCGTCGGTACGTCAAAACCAATCAGCTCGCTTCTTCCCCCCACCCACCCTCACCCCTCCTGACCTCCTGACCTCTGTAGGCGGTCGCAGCAGATCATCTTTCACCTCTTCACTGATCTAACACAAGAGAAACACTCCTCTCTCTCCTGCTGCCTCCTTCTCTCCGTCAAAACAACAAGCAACAGTGTAGTTTCACCTGTTTCCACCGCTGGTTAAAGGAATACAACGAGTTTTTGGGGAAAATTAAGACAAAAGACTCATCAACTTTATTATAAACGATGAGAACAAAGAGTTGAGAACATGGAGTCACTAGATACGTTCCTGCTTTTATTTTCTTGAAATTGTTTTCGCACCAACGGAGTTTGTTGTAGTGCTCGAGTCTTGAGACCATTTTAAAAATAAGCATAATCTTTTCTTAACTTCTTAAGCTTCCTCTCCGTCTTAACACTGACTTGTTTTTATGGTCTCGACTCGGTCTCGTCTCCACCAGTACATCAAAGACACAGACGATGTTAAATCCTAGAGGCCGAGACACAAACAACAGCCAGAGCAAATTAAATCATCTGTTGTTGAAGTTCGACCATAAATCTCTGTGTTTCACATCAAATTAGTGGAGACGAGACCAAGACCATTAAAACTAGTCAGTTTTCTAGACCATGATTAACATTTACAGCTCTATAAACCAGACTGGGGGTTGACTCATGGTCGTATTTGTAATGATGGATGTTTTGTGGAAAAAAAAAAGGTCACAAGTTCTCACTTTTACAAGTCTCCTCCCACTGTAGATCTGAGGAAACTTCATCAAATTGATCCAACTAAATAAAAACAGCCATCACATCTTCTTTACTCAGACCGTCGTAGAGTTTCTCAACAGACAAAAACCCCAAAACTCACCGTATCCCTTTAACGTCGAGTGTTGAACGTTCGTGACAACAACACAGAGCGTTGCCTCCACCTCCACCAACACAGACACCAACACAGACGACATCTCTACAGATTTCTCTAAACGTTGGGGGAAATGCTCGTGTGTTGTTGTTGTTGTTGTGTCTGTACGAGTGTGAAATTTTCCCAAGAGGGAATTTTTCTCTTCCATTCTTTCTTCCATCCTTGTTGCTTTGAGCTTCAGAGAAAAAAAAACTGTCTCGGTCCTGAATCTAAATCAATTGATTATTATCGATCAGTGAAAAAATGGAGCCGAGCGCATCAAGGATGGATCTCTGATCTTATTGATCCGAGTCAGTCAGACATCCGTCGTTCACTCTCTGGTCCTGATTCTGGTCCTGGTCCTGGTTCTGGTTCCTGGTTGATGAAACTCGCCCGTCTTTGTCGCTGGAGCACCGCTGCTCACGTCACGTTGTGTGTGTGTTTTTTACGTGTGTGTGTGTTTGTATGTGTGAACATCATGTTGTATTTTATTGTCAGACCAGAGTTTCTCACAGCCAAGCTCAGCCGCCCCCCGCCCCCTTCATCATCCCCCATCAAAAGCTCTCGGACAAAAAGACACAAAAAAAACTCTGCATCGTAGCGTTTTTTCTTTTTTTCTTTACTCTGCACATTCAGGAGCGATTGTGCTGAACAAAAACAACCAGGAGGACGATGATGATGCCAGTGTTTCTACTTTAGTCACTAACATTTAAAAACCAAAAGCAAAAAAAAAACCTACAGATTTAGTAACAACCTTTCTACTGAAGAGAGGAGAGGTTGCGTTTCCTCTTTTTCCCTCCTGTCGATCTGTTTCTGCTGCTTCATCACCGATTGGCTCAGATCCTTTAAAGCGGTTGATGATTTTTATTGTGAAAATCCACATAATCAAAGCATCAGATTCGACATCTCGTGGGGAACGGACACCTGGAGCATCTCTGGCAGCTTCTTCTCACAGGAAGAGCTCAGAGTCGCCGTCGTTCCTGTCGCTCAGAAACTGCTGCAATAATTTTCCTCCCGGAGGCGACGAGGCCTCGAGGTGTGACTGGCTTGGATGTGAGACAGGTGCTGAGTCTTCTCCTGTCCAACCCCCCTGCTCTGTGTGTGTGTGTGTGTGTGTGTGTGTGTGTGTGTGTGTGTGTGAACATGAACCCCTCCCTCCATCCTGCAGCCTACATCCACTCCAACCAGATCATGGGCTGGGGAGAGAAGGCCATTGAGATCCGCTCCGTGGAGACGGGACACCTCGACGGAGTTTTCATGCACAAGCGAGCTCAGCGACTGAAGTTCCTGTCAGAGAGGAACGACAAGGTGCGTCTGAAAACATCCACCTGCATTTATGTTTTTTTTTTTTTTAAACCTCCTAACACAATTTAAAAAACACTGAAAAACACTGAAATGATGAATCATAAAATCAACATCCTGGTTCTTGTCTGATTCGTCCAATAAAAGAGAAAAATACAACAGTATTTATTTAATCAAATCAGCTGTTTTTGCCTAATTTGTAGCCATTAATGATTTATTTTTGTTAAATATCCTCCACAGATTTATGTTTTGCAGTTAATCTTAAAAAACGACTTGTAAAGTAAAGTTTCATGCAGCAAAATAATCACGTTAGGTTTCTTTCTCATACTTTTAAGGACATTTTTGCTTCTTTTCCTGTGCAAAGCTGCTATATTCATGTTTTAGCTACATAGCTAATGTTAGCATTAGCAGCTGTTTACTGAGCAGTCGAGTTGTGAGTTTAACGTCAAACTTCATTGTTTTACTTGACCAGGAGTTATTTCTATATTATTATTATTATTATTATTATTATTATTATTATTATTATTAGTATATTTCTATTTCCTATTAGCTTCTACTGAAGCTAGCATGCTAACCAGCTAGCCTGGATAGCATCTCGGCTCATCATGACACAAAACTCACATACAGCGTCTTTTTAAAAGTATGATGATATACTTTGATATATGATATAAAAAATGTGTTTTGAGACAATAAAATAATCACGTTAGTTTTTGTTCTCAAAGTTTTAAAGACGTTTTTGTTTCTTTTCCCGTTTAAAGCTGCTGTATTCATGTTTTTAGCTACATAGCTAATGTTAGCATCAGCAGCTGTTATTGATGAGTAAGTTTATATTTAAGTTAATATCAGTTTATATCAAACTTCATTCCTTTACTTGCCAAAAGATGTATTTTATATGACTTGTTAGCTTCTACTAAAGTTAGCATGCTAACCAGCTAGCTTGTGTCCAGTCTGCAGCTCAGAGGTTGTTTTATAACCTCTTGTAAACACAACATTTAAAAGATAAAAATATAGAAAATATGTATTTTTAGACAATAAAAAAAATCATGTTTGGTTTTCTTCTCCTTTGCTCCTTTTCCTGTTTAAAGCTGCTATATTCATGTTTTTAGCTAAACCGCTAATGTTAGCATCAGCAGCTATTAGCTGACCAGTTGAGGAGAAATGTTGCAGTTTTATATCAGACTTCATTAGTTTACTTGCTTCTATTTCTATTCTACTTATTAGCTTCTATTGTTGTTAGCATGCTAACCAGTTAGCTTATATAGCATCCAGTCTACTGTTCAGAGGTTGTTTTATAACCTCTTGTCTTAAACACATCCTCTTAAAATCTAAAATATAGAAAATATGTATTTTGAAACAATAAAAAATCATTTTAGGTTTCTTTCTCATAGTTTTAAGGACATTTTTGTTCATTTTCTCTGTGTTATGTCTCATTTAAAACTGCTCTATTCATGTTTTAGCTAAACTGCTAATGTTAGCATCAGCAGCTATTAGCTGACCAGTTGAGAAGAAATGTTGCAATTTTATATCAAACTTCATTTGTTTACTTGCCAAGAGCTTGGATTTCTATTCTACTTATTAGCCTCCACTGACGTTAGCATGCTAACCAGCTAGCTTAGATAGCCTTTAGTCTGTTAAACCTCTTGTTTTATAAACACAATGATAGTTATTTGGTTCTTTTTTTTGATGAGCAGCCATCACAGTCACATGTAAGGTCTTTAAAATAAAACGTATAATAGTTTTCATGATGAACCGTCTGGTTTCTGCAGGTTTTCTTTGCCTCGGTTCGTTCTGGAGGCAGCAGCCAAGTCTTCTTCATGACCCTGAACAGAAGCTCCATGATGAACTGGTAACTCGTCTCCTTCAGCCTTCAACCCTCCTCCTCCTCACTCTGAACACCGTTCACCGCCAGGAGAGAGGGACGATGGGAGGATGATTTCTGTGTGTGTGTGTGTGTGTGTGTGTGTGTGTGTGTGTGTGTGTGTGTGTGTGTGTGTACATGTGTGTGTTTATGGAGGATAAACAACAAGCTGCTGAACAGATGATTGAGCAACTACTTCATATATATCTGCCCTGCAACACGTAGGGGGCGCTGCAGGCCGATCAGATGGTGGACAACGGCTCCACCTTCCTGTGGACCGTTGGCTCGATGACGACGGTCGTTCTGGAGTCTTTAAAGACGACGACGATGACGACAAGTAGCCTTCGACTTCCCCGTCCGAGTGAACGCGGAGCTGAAGTCGTTTGTGTAGCACATCAATGATTTTCTCACAGGGTGTTCACACTGAGAGTCCGTCGCTCTGCTGCTCCGCTGCGGCCAATCACACGAAGGAAACGGGGAAGATGCAACATATTTGAGTTAAACCTTTCAAAATAAAAGTCAGTCGGAGCTGAATATAAAACACTTTATAGATATTTCAGAGTAAATCCATTTTGGCAGTTTGATCTCGAGCAAAATTATTATCAAGATGAGAAGTTAAACAGTTGTGTTGACATTAAATGTTACGATACAGTAAAGTCATAAGAGATGTTTAGGAAAATCTGGAGTTCTCAGCACCAACTGAGCTCCAGTTCCTATGATTAGACGTGTTAGCGTCAGACGTTAGTGTTCATGGATTTGCCACCTCACACCTTAAAAGACAAGCTAGACAAATGCTAACAAAAGCTAGCGTTGGTTTTATTCCTCCTCAAAGTGCTTCAATAGAAACATGTAAACACAGCGATTTAAGAGAGAAACACTCGTTTGGCTTCGGCTGCTGCTGCTCTGTCGAATGACGTGGCTCCTGTCGATCTTTTCAGTGCCTTCTTTATCGTAGAAGCCAAAACGAGCCACGGGGACTCGGTCTGAACCTGGTCCAAACTGGTTCAGATCGAGCCGCTTCCTGTCTCAAGATCTTACGCTGGAGCGGACGAGTCAAATGTCAAAAGTCTTATTAATAAATAAAAAAACAATAAAACTGTCCCACGCAAAACAAAGTTGACAATCGTGGTTAAGACACGTTTGAGCCAAAGAGCTGACACAAGAAACAACCGACGTTTCCAAAAAACAGCCAATCGACACACGGAGTCTAAATCATGTTTGATCGTGATGTGACGTTATATTGATTCTTTGACTCGGACGCAGGTTTTAACTCGTTGCCTTAACAAGAGATTTCACCGTTTTCCTGTTTTTTAGTCGTTTAGGCGACAACTCAAAAAAGTCTGAATCATCGTTTCGTGATCTGATCGATAAGTCGTCCTCTTAATGATCGGTGCGGTCTATTTCCTGGACCAACACTTTGCATGCAGCCGCGACAGAAACACGTCGACGTCGCCGTCGCTCACAGTGTGAACACTCGTTTCAGCGTCACAGAAAACAAACAAACAAACAAACAAACAACATGATGAAACGAGACGTTTTCAGTCGGTTTCAGCTCCTGCGGCTGTTTCTGCTCCGGAGGGGGAAGGAAGGTTGTAGATATTGTATAATTGCTGCAACAGCAACACAATAAACAAACATCTTCACATCATTTCTCACTAAAGAAGAAGAAGAACTTAACGAGGCCGTAGACTTTTTCATTTTTCTCCACCTTTTCCTGTTCTGTGTGCACTGTGCACTTGTTGTAATTACTCACTTTAATGTTCGAGGACAGACTTTGCAAAAACAAAAAATAATAAAAAACAAACAAACAAGCAGGTGAGAACACTGAAGAAGAAGAAACGACAGTCTTGTTTTTATTTTCTATAAATCTGTTCTGTAGTTTTCCCTCGGATGTGGAGGTTTTTTTTTTCAGGATGAGGATTTTAATTTGATTTGATTTGTTTCAGTTTCATCGCTGTTTATTTCATTGTTGACGCGACATGTTTTTCACTTTAAGACAGGTGGTTTACACCGGTGAGCGTTTCCCATCACGACTCTGAACGTTTTAACTGTTTAGGCTTTTATCTTCAGATCAGATCAGTAAAGATTGTAAACTGGATAACGTCAGGTTTTTAATTAAACTGATATTTTAGGGTTTTGTTTTTTATCCTTTTAAAGAGCGAGCGGGACTGATGTCGTTGTCCGTTTTATTTTTTGTTTTAGAGGTTTGACACTTTGTCTCAGGACGGTGACAGACTCATCTCTTCATCTTTTTTTTCATTTTGTTACCATTGATCGATGAGGGCGACGTCGAGACCCTGAAGCCTTTCACATGTGCAGGACGTCGACGTTAAACCGACGTCCTGTGAATAAAGGTCAGGAGGCAGAGAGGAAAAAAGTTATATATATATGATAAATATATATATAAATATATAAATATACTGTAAGAATTTCCGTTGATGATGATATCTTACTGATCATTTTAGGGAAAGACAAAAAAAATAACGTCCACTTATTAAAGCGTAGTTGTCTTTCTACAGAATAGAGAACATAGCTACGAGAATTTCTAAAAGAAAAAAAGACAATGTTTTTATTGTGGTATTATTTGTATTTGTATTTCAATTTTTGTACGTATCAAGACTGTGAACGTATGTACGGCTGCCACGGCCGTGTGTGTGTGTGTGTGTGTGTGTGTGTGTGTGTGTGTGTGTGTGTGTGTGTGTGTGTGTGTGTGCGTGTGCGTGCGTGCGCGACATGCATGTTGAGTGTATGTTTTCACCTCGTCTGAATCACTGGAATCAATCAAAAGACAAAAACCTCAATCTGGTAACACACATTGGAAATTGTACAATAAATGTCCTTCTCCTTGTACAGCAACAACGTCTGAGGCCTCGTTCTTCACACACTTTTTTTTATCTCCTTTAAATAACCACACAATATTTATGGTACAGAAATAAAATGTTGATACAAAGTTTCCTCTTTTGACTTCAACTTCTTATTTGATGTCAAAGAAAAAGAGTGTTATTGTTACATTGCTCCATCACTACCAGGGAGGCTGAAGAATTAAAAACTAAATCTACGTCTGTAGAAGTTTATGTGACGTGTCGACACTAAATCTTCTTCCTGTGGTTTAATAAGAACATGGATCCTAACGTTAGAAGAAGTTTCTTCAACAGATGAATCATCCTCTTTCCCCGGTGATCTGGACCGTGGTGGACGGTTTCTCAACGTGGGGAAGCCCTGTTTTCTTTTCTTTTTTTGGAGGTGGTGGTGCTGCTGCAAACTTGGCAAGACATTAGCTAGCTAGTGTTAGCTTTAGTTAACTTGCTTGTTATATGTAGCTAGTAGCTCCCTCATTGGATCATTGGTCACTAACTAAGGTTGTCGACACCTGGTTGGACATTTTAGTCAACTACTGTACTTTACAGTAACTATGAAGTACTTGTACTTTACCCTCAGACTTAATTTAACCCTCTACGTTTATCTGACAGCTACAAAATTAGCACTAGCTTCACCTTCACCAGCTGCAACAAGTCACTGACACATTAAATTATCCACTGACGTTACTTTGTTTCTGTTTTGACCCTTTTATGAATTGTTTTGTCTATAAAACGTCTAGAAACTCCTATAACTTAGAGAATATTTATGGTAGAGAAATAAAATGTTGATTCAAAGTTTCTTCTTTTGACTTCAACTTCTTATTTGACGTCAAAGACAAAGAACGTTATTGTTACATTGTTACAACCTACAAAACTACCAGGGAGGTTGTAACAGTGAGACTGAAGAATTAAAAACTAAATCTACGTCTGTAGAAGTTTATGTGACGTGTCGACACTAAATCTTCTTCCTGTGGTTTAATAAGAACAAAAACTAGTCGTCACTGATGCTACATGAAGAACATGGATCCTAACGTTAGAAGAAGTTTCTTCACCAACATGATGTGATAATAAACACAACCAGCAGCTGCTGATCCACATCAACAACAGGAAGATGTTTGACTCTTAAAGAAACAACAAACATGAAACTGTGTTTATCTCCAGTGATGAACATGAGTGTTAATGTGTGTTGTGATGACAGATAAATGTTGGTCTCCACTAACTGACACATCTGATCCAATGGTTGAAAACAGTTGGATCATTTTCTATAAAAGGTTTTTATTCCAACGTCCCGCCTCATCAGTCATTGTTTAGCAGCTGTAGCAGCACCACGGTTGAAACCAGCATCGATGAAATGACTCGTTTTTACTAAGAACCTCGTCTTTAACCTGATACAAGTGACCTCATTCAACCTTCAACAACCAGCTGACCAACACAGACACTTGGTCCAGAACATTCATTTCTTTGTCTGTAAAACCTGAACACGTCTTCACACAGACGTGTAGATTCACATGTTAGATCAGAGAGGGAGTGGTTACACATGAACCTGGTCACATGACTCTAATGTTGTCTCTGATTGGTCAAAGTGAAGCTGTTACAACCACGTCTTTGTCTGTTTTTACCACTAAAGAACCAAAGAATCACAACTAAAGATACTTTTATTTCAAAAACCACCTTGTTTTTTCTCTCTAACATGATCTGACTGAGAAACGATCTTTTAGTGAAGTTACAGTTAAATATTAAAATAAACTCTTGATATTACTGGCCAGTTATTTTACTTTATTAATTGATTAAATAAATTACAAATATTAAGACAGTTACACAGAAAGTATGAAGCTGTCACAACCTTTTAGTTGCTTTAATCAATAATAAAACATGACATTTATTTATTTTAAATTGTATTTGACAGTGTTTAAGTATTTAGCTGTGATGCTGAAAATAGTAAACAGATAAATAGACAGACAGACAGATAGATACCTTATTAATCCCACTAGAAAATTGAGGCATCCTGTATCTTATACACATTATAAAAACAACAAACAATAGACAAAAACCTTTAAAAAATATGAAAAAAGATAACAGGGCAAAGATTACAAAGTACCACATGGTGCAACATGCAAAAAACACAGTGCAACAGTAGTCAACAAGAGTCTAGATCCACGTGTGTTCGTACAATTTGTACTTTTTAAATATTAATAAAGTGGTGGAGGTGGAGGTGGAGGTGGAGGTTGGTGGTGGTGCTTCAACCCCCTTCACGCCTCCTTCCCGCTCTGGAAAACTCTGGAAAATCCTAAAACCGTCCAGTATTAGGAACCGGTGCGGTGCCGGGTTGCCATGTTCGCCTCGGACCTGGCAACCCTTTCTGCCGGGCCTCCACCGGAACACATAAACGCCTCCCCCCTCCCTCCCCCTTCTTCCTCTACGGATGCTGCAGTAAAGTTGGCCGCGCCTGCGCACTTTCGGTCCTCTTTTTCTTGGAAGGTAAGTGTGGCATGGCGCGTGTTTCTGCCTTGGGGGGGATAAACGGTGGACTTTACTGTTATTTAAGTGAACTATTTACGGATTCACAGGTGCTAAAGTGTTTGTGGAGCAGTTTGAGAAGCAGTGGAAGTAGTTGTGTATTTTCTAGGTGGTTGAATTCGGTAGCAGGGCACGGAGCTGGGTGTGGGTGTCCGTGCTAACGTTACCAGGCTGAATCAAAGAGACATGCGGCCTACAGCGGCGGCGCGGTCGGTGGAAAGTCGCCTGTCATTCTCGGCGTTAAATGCCTAACTTTCCCCCACTTCATCCGCCGTCTGTTTTCTCCTCTGATGTTTTTAATCAGTGCAAATAAATCGCAATTACGACGAAATTCTGTCGAACCGAGCGTCAATCAACAGCCTCTATTTGGACCGAGCTGAATGGACGTGCTACCGCGACGTTAGCATTAGCTTTAGCTAGCACGGTGGGATAACGGTAATCGGTGTTTGTGAATCAGCGGCGCACGTTGGCCCCTTCCAACGTGTTTATCATATCCCTATTTAACAAAACCTGACCTTTTATAAACGTTAAAACACAAAAAACTTAACGTAACTGCAGCTAACGATTTCGATATTTAGCGTAATTGTTAGCTGAGTTAGCTTAGTTACCGTTATCTGGCGCTGTTGCACTTGTAAACTCGAGGCCGGCTAACTTGTGCTAATGTGTTAAAAATCCAGCTTTAAAATCAAAAATTATCACCGCATGTTTCGTTTAATGATAAATAGTCTCAAAGATGTCCTAACCTTTTGTTAGTCAATTAGCTAATCGGAAGTTTTAAATGGCGTCTTTTAAGTTTAATGTTTGCTAACTCATTCGTGGCGCAGCGTCCTGCCTCGTGTTGAGTCGCGGTAATTACCCCGGCGGTGTGATTCATACACATCGGTATTTCATTTATTTATTTATTTTTCCCCTTTTGTTTTTAAAACATATGGATATATAATGTTTAATTTTTTAAATCTTTTTTTGATTTTTATATTTTTCCGTTTTTTTTTTTTTTTTAAGAAATGAATCTACCGAACACAAGAGGATGACATTTACTTTTTTGAAATTCTCGTTAAATCTCGCGATATTTTGTACAAACGAGGCAGCGCAGCAGAGTGGGGCCCTGGAAAAGGCTGCAGCGCTGCCGAGCCAAACCAGGAGGGACACGGCAGTCAAACTGTTATTTAACCCGCTAGGTTTTTAGCCAAATTTCAGGATTTAAGGCTGCATTTTCATGCGGTTTCACATCCTAACTTTTGAATCAATTTAACCAATTAAAAGAAGTCCTTTAACTACTGGTTTTAACCGTTTTGCAGCAGATTAGTTGGTCTTTGTCACGTTTTTCTTAATTCAGGTAACAATAGAGTTGACATTTATTCAATTATTATGAAAATGAGAAAGCCTGGGATGTTTAATTTTAATTTAGTCAGCATTACTAGTAGTTTTTAAAACGGTAAATAACAATTTGATCCTTTGTTTCTGTAAATTAAAATGTTGATTTTAATGGGTAAATGTCGTCTGCAGCGCCCCTGACCCATCGCACCATGGCAGACCCCGATCTTGACTTCCAGACTGGCGAGTCTGGCGCCTCCGCCACCTACCCTATGCAGTGCTCTGCTCTGCGTAAAAACGGCTATGTGGTGCTGAAGGGACGTCCTTGCAAAATCGTGGAGATGTCCACCTCCAAGACCGGCAAGCACGGGCATGCCAAGGTATTGTACAAGTATCCTTGTTACTGTTAAGGCAATATGAAGCAGAGAGTATTTTGTAAGTTGAAAAAGTCTGCATAGGGAAGAAGGAGGGGAAAAACCTGCCTACTGTTAGAGAGATGTCCTCTGGCACAGACCTGAGGCTCAGATTGGACCTCAGGGATCTGGTTTCAGACCAGTCTGAGTGTTGGCTGTACTCGGCCATGGTCTCCTTATCGTTTTCTTTAAACACCAGGGTGCTCCCACATGTACTTTGACCTCCTGTGCAGCTTTATATTCTGGTTTTCCCTCTTTCTTTTACAGTTATCACTAAAACTTCAAAGTCAAGTTCCTTCAGATTCAACAGTAAACTGAACTGTCTCTGTCTTCTGTAGGTTAACCTGGTTGGTATCGATATCTTCACCAACAAGAAATATGAAGATATGTGCCCCTCCACCCACAACATGGATGTTCCCTCCATCAAGAGGATAGACTACCAGGTACGTACGGTGGTCTGAACCCTGTCACCGCAGTGAGACGGTCGGCTCAAAGAATGTGTAACTCAATTAGAACGAACATGTGACAGTCGTCGTCCGTCCGATATCCAACGTCAGGGAAGTTTTAAGTCGACAGTTTTCTTCAGAAAGGTTTTGTCCTGTAGCTTCAATCTGAAATGGATTGATTTAATCAGTGTGTTTTCTGATCAATATTATCCTTCCTTTTAAAGCAAACTCAAACATTTCTGCTTCATCATCCTCCCCCACCTCTCTCCCCCCAGTTCAGTTGGGTCCAGTTCGCTCTGCCAAAACCAGATCGAACTGATCACGTCATGATGACATTTCTCCAACTGATTCAACGTTAAACGGCCACGTCGGCTCAGGATTTATATTCGCCACCTCTCAGGGTTTAGTTACGTCTGTGGAGTGGTTTTATGACGCCGCTCGGCTCCGGTCTCAGGTCTTTAAAATTAGAAATCAAGTCCGTCAGGTGCTGTCGTAGGTTCATAGACAAACGTCAACTGCATCTGTTTTCATTATCAATGAGTCACTTTACAGATAAAATGGTTTAAAAATAGACATTTGTCGCAGTGGAGGAGCAGGAACAGACACTTTCCTTGACTTTATTTTCATTCTTTGTTTTTGTTTAACACTTTACTTAAACAAATAAAACTGGCATCTATTTCTTCTTCTTCCTCGTATTAAAAGATGGGAGTTCTCTGGTAAACACAGTCAGGAAGTGGGCAGTTTCTTAATATCTGCTGAAACAGCTGTTTTGGGAAAAAAAAAACATCTGATACGTTTTAACAAAACCACAAACTCCTGCGTCAAATTAACAAACGAGGAGCAACATGGAGATGAACTTCAACAGTTCTGCTTTTAACTGGTGCTGATCTCAGAGGTTCAACAGTATGAAAACATGTTGTTTTTTATTCTTTTTTTTCACTCACTATCAAACTCGCAGCACACGCCTATTCCTGATTAAAATCTCATCCTGTTTTCAGAAGCTTTGGATCTGCTGCTGTTTATACGTCGTCTCGTATCAAACGGCTCAAAATATGAATCTGTGTGTTAGAGATAAACACAAGATGAGTCTGTTGCATATAAACTAGTTTAAGTTCATGTCAAAACATGAAACAAGTTACTGCAACGAGATGTGATGTTTGTGTTTTGTTACTGTGGATTTTGTAAATCACTGACTTGTCTTCAACCCTCACAGTTGGTCAACATCAACGAAAACTACATGTCCTTGATGAGCGACAACGGCGACATCAGGGAGGACCTGCGCGTCCCTGACAACGAAGTCGGCAAGGAAATCGAGGCAAAGTTTGAGGCGGGCGACGAATTCATGGTGAGAATGAGAACATGACTGTTTTATGAAGTCGTAGAGACACTAGAGTAGAATAAAATAACTTTGGTAGAAGTTCAAGTTGTCACTAGAATGATTCTCCAGTAAAAGTCTTAAAGTATCTAGTATTTACTGTACTTCAGTATGACAGTAATCTATAAGTAAATGTAGTTAAGTGTAGAAAGTAAAAGTACAAGTACATGTTGATAAAACAGAAGAATATTATGAAGTTTATCCAGCACTTTAAAACATGGAGCTACAACAATCTTCATAGACAATGAATGAGTCTGAACTAAAGAACTAAAGTTGTTCTTTTTTCACTAAATGTAAATGTGTGTTTGATATTGATATTGTTGAAGTTTCTCCATCATCCACCTTTAAGATGGAGCCTCCATCAACCCTCAGACATGGTGTTGATGGTCTAAACAGTCACAGGTCGACTTAGAGTCAAAACACCACATTTACTGAGTCACTCAACATTGAAAATGGATCAGAGGAAAAGTCTCATTAAGTTAAAATGTAGTGAAGTCCAGATACTGTCAACACACACTGAAGAACAGTAGTGAAGTATTAGTTCTTTGTTACTATACAACACTGATCCTGGATCAGAACAGGACGTTTCTCTGACGTTGGAAATGAAGCGTTTAAAGTTTCAGATGATTGACTCGAACACGTTGTCTCTCCAGGTCACCGTGATTTCTGCCATGGGGGAGGAATGTGCTGTCGCTACCAAGGTCTTGGCCAGCAAATAGGGAGATGGACTTTGCTGCCGAGGCAACAAGCACCACCCACAACCAGTCTCTTGCATTCTCATTGGTTCTGTCACCAAAGCGTCGGCCTTCACAGACAACCTCAAATCATTCTGTTGTGGTTCTCTCTCTCTCTCTCTCTCTCTCTCTCTCTCATCAACATCATCATTGGATCTTTTTATTTTTATTTTATTTTAATTTTTTTTTCTCCCCTTCTCGTTTCTCTTTTCCATTTGCTGTTGGGAATGTTCCACTGCGGTTCTGCTGCGTGGTCCTCTGCCTGATCACTGAGGTTTTTGTTTTGGTAACGATCTTTACTTTATATATAAAAACAACTTCAAAAAAAAATAATGATCAGTTGCTCATTCCTGCTTGTTTTTGCCTTCAAAGGTGTTGGTTTTTTTTCGCCACTCACATTCCTGAATGTTTAAATAACAACGGGGATTCAGCTTTTGTATGATTATTTTTTATATTCTTTAGACTGAATATAGCAGGTTTAAAAACAAAAAATAAACAAAAAAGAAAAAGCCTTTTAGAGGGGAAAAATAGGGGGAGGGGGAGGCAGTTTGAGTTAAAACGCATCGGGAGGGAGGGTCGCCCCCTTGTAGATACTTAAATCCTGGTTTAGGTCGTCCCTCTATCTTAGCAGCCATACCGCTTCTCCAGCATGGCCTTCGCTCTGGTTCCTGTGTGGACCTGTTGCGACGGGTCCGTAACTTCTAACTCGCTGGGATGATTGGTGGTGGTGGTTAGCGGCACTTAAGAGCACTTGAGGTCCACCCCAGCATGTCAAAGCTCTAAAAAAAAAAAAAAAACCAAGAAAAGAGAAATGTTTTTGTTTTTGTTTTCTTTTGTTTTTTTTCCCTCCTAAACTCCCCAAAAACAGAAACAAACTTCAGTGATTTACCCTCGTGATGCCAGTCTCTTGTCTGTGGGAGGGAGGGGGACGGAGGGAGGCGTGAGGGGACTCACACCTCTCGTTTACCGGGGCAGTCGATGGGGTTCGCCCTCACCCCTCTCCCTCACCCCTCTCTCTCCGGCTGCCCCGGGTCGCCCCCAGTACACATAAAGGAGTGTTGGGTTTTGTTTTGAGAGGCGTGAGTGTGAAGCGGTGTGGGCCTCCGAAATGTTGGGAGGCGGTTTGCAGTGAGGTGTGTGTTTATTTTTATTTTATTTTCCCTTTTTTTTTTCTTTTTTTTTTTTTTTTTTTTTTTCCGAGGGACTCAATCGGGTTTGGGGAGGGTGGTAGAGTTGCAAACTTTTTGTTCACTCGAGGCCTTTGTCACCTGACTGGAGATGGCAAAACAAACAAACAAACAAAAAATAAATAAAAACGATGAAACAAATGGACAAAAACTGCAAACTATGTCTGTCTGGTTTTGTTTCCTAAAATAAAAACGTGGGTCACCGGAGGCTGTGTGGGTCTAAAATAAATGTCTGGTTAATTTTGTTTTTTTTTTTTTCTCAAGACGTGAGACACTTGAACCTGCGTCAGTCGGTTTCATACGTCGACTTGTTCACTTTGACCCGTTTTACAGGTTAAACTTGACTTTGATCTTGAAATTCAACATGTTTTCAAATGATAAACTCCTGCTACAGTTTATCAAATACAAAAACCAACTAAAAGAAATGATGCACAAACACTCAAAAAAGCTAAAAATTGGAGTAATTTACTGCATAAAAATGATTTAAATACTTGAAATTAACTAAATTAAATGAGTTCAGACAGTTTCTGCTGCAGCAGATGAAGTTCACTGATGGACATGATATAAAAATGTTTAAAACTGGAACCAGGAATAAAATGAAATGGAAGCTGAGTCTGAACTCAGTTACTGAAGTTTTCCATCTGAGCTGCAGCATCTTATGTGTATATGTGTGTTTTGATGCCATGGTAGTCGGAGACAGACACACCCTGACTGACTGAAATGAAATGTGAAGATGAATCATTCACTTGTGCCACACACACACACACACACTAGCAGCACAATGGAAACAAGGATGCATGCTCTTTCTTTCTGTCTGACCTGCTGCGGTTCCTCTGACTCATCAGGAGGGATTGTAGTTTCTGTCTGTGTGTGTGTATGAGCTCAGAAATGCAGCTGAATGACCAGGGATGGAGTGTGTGTGTGTGTGCGCGCGCCAATGATTAACCCAGCTCAGCAGGTTTATTATCAGGGTGTGTTTGAGCTACAGTTGACCTTAGGACTTAAATCACACACACACAGCTGCTAAAACAACAGGCGACTCCCAAACTCCTTTGTTTTCCGTTAAAAACTCGTCTATAAAGTGATTAAATTCACATTAAACGCTTCGTGTTTCCGTTAAAATAAAAGTTGTAATGTTGAGCCGGAGTCCTGCGGTGATAAAAACGACGCTAAAAGTCGTTAAATCGAGATATTTCATACATTTTTTAATGTGTGGAAATGTTTATTTCTGCTGCTGCGACGCTGTCGCCAAATATGGTCAGGGCGTTCCAGGAAGCCCGCGTTACGTCACAGCTGCGTCACGTCCGCTTCTCTCTTTCCCGTTCGATCCCTCAACATGGCGCCGGTGAGTCCAACCAGCAGCGCCTCTTTTTATACAATTTAATGTGAAATCCTTCGTTTTTTGTGTTTGTTTTTGACTAATTTAACTTATGAACTAAAGAAAAGACTGAAGTATAAAACTGTTTGTCTCTTTGATTCAGTTTCATGTGTTTTAAGCGTTAGATCGTAATAGTGACGTGTGCTGACACGTGCTCCATTCATTTATATGACAGTAGACCAGACTCCGTAGCAAAAAGGGCGGTTTTTAAAACAAATCAACGCTTTTCTTGCAGTGAATTTTAACACTTGTCATTTATTTATCGCCATCGTATAGTTTAATACCCATTGGTTAATTCGGCGTCATTTATAATTAGCTAACGCTTTAATAGAGCCAGAGAAATGCACTTTATTAGCCAATGATTCACATTTTTTTTTTTTTTTTTTTTTTTTTTACAAAAAAGTCAAGTTTTAACGGCTGAAACACTAACTGATGTGCTGATATGTTTATGTGTTTTAAGTTGACTGGTAATAAAAATGGTAACAGTCACTTTTTAAATGTATTTTAAATAGTTTAGTTTATGTATATATGGTTTTATTTGGGGTTAGTGGTGATTTTATGGCTACAGTGTAATTAAATCATTTGTTTTGAATATTTTAGGTTATAAATCGAATAGAAGTAGTAATAAAATATTAAACTTAGTAAATAAGAGGTTTTATTGGTCCAGATTAACACTGCGTTTAAGATTATTTCTGCTCAAATGTGTCTGATTTTGACGCTGTTGTTTTCTACATCGCAGATCAAACCCAAGAGGCCGACTGTCGGCAAAAAGTCCAAGAAAGGAGCCTCATGGAAGTTCACCTTGGACCTGACCCACCCTGTGGAGGACGGGATCCTGGACTCTGCAAACTTTGTAAGTCTCTGCTCCAGTTATCGAACCTCTTTTAGAGACAGTCGGGTTATTTAGACGTCACATGTCTGGACGTCATCAAACTAGCAGCTAACCTGCTGTATGGACTAGGGCTTCCTTCCCTAGCTCCGCATTTACTAGGGTTCTCTTCCCTAGTGCGTCACTATGCTCTGTTCAATAGGAAACCTTCCTCAAAGAGAGGATAAAGGTCAATGGAAAGACGGGGAACCTGGGTAACATCGTCCAGGTCGGCCGCATGAAGAACAAGATCAACGTCACGTCTGAGAAGCAGTTTTCTAAAAGGTGAGAAGAGACGTAGCAGCTGAGCTTCACATCAGTGTTTATCTTTTAATACTTTTAACAAAAAATACAGAGACTAACAACGAGCCGCTCTCTCCGTTCTGCTCAGGTACCTGAAGTATCTGACTAAAAAGTACCTGAAGAAGAACAACCTGCGTGACTGGCTGCGGGTGGTGGCGTCCGACAAGGAGACGTACGAGCTGCGTTACTTCCAGATCAGTCAGGACGACGAGGAGTCGGAGGCAGACGAGTAAAAACAACAAACAACGAGGGCGACATGAGAATAAAAGTAGAAAAAGACATTTCCTGTCCTGTGTTTTTTAACTTTGGTTGAATCTAACGACAGGTATCATCTGTTTTAATCCACGGTGGACAAATTAAATAAAAAATAAAAATGAACATTATACATTTCACAGGACTAATGCATCAACCTGCAACTGACTTGATTTGGTTATTACTCAAGTACAAATTCAAGGTATTTGTACTTTAGTTGAGAGTTAACGTTTCTATTATTTATCAGGTTATTATGGGATCTTTTACGGTTTTTAAGTTATCACAGTTTAAATTTGCTTAAATTAAGTTTTTAAAAACAAACTGGCTTTATGATGGTGTCAGGTTAGAGTCACATGACCTGTGATGTCATCCACTAACTCTTCACCTTTTTTTTATTTATTTCTTGTATCTGCCACATCTTTTATTTCTCACAAACAGTTTCTACATTAAATTGTAGATAAATTTGTGACGTTCCACACAGTTTGACGACTTCATCAATACGACTTATAGTTTTCAAACTGAGTCGTTAAACAACAAGAAACGTCCTCAACTGCCCCATAGACTCCAATGTTAACTGACCTGTCTGAGTCTGGAGCAAAAACTGGGAAGTTGTCACTTTAAACCAGTCACGTCGGTTTTTATTCACTTTATTTAACGCAAATGACACATGTACGTTTTCAACAAAACCTCCTGAAGCTCAATGTGAAGAAATTTCAGTGATACAAACTATAGGTTTTGTATTAAAGCAGCTGCTAATTGATTAACGCAGGAGAACAATAGATAAAAAGTTAATTATGTTTTTAATAGTAAATATTCTCGTGTATCAGCAGCAACATGAATGTGAAAAAACACCTTATTTCTGCTGCAGAACATTAAGACATGTTGGCGACATTGAACGTCCACTAGGTGGCGCAAATAACCTTCACGTTGAGTTTATGATCAGATCAAAGTGATTTACATTAAAACTAAAAACCTGTTTGATGTTCAGTCTCTAAAACTCATAAAACCAGAAGAAACATAACAAACATCAGACGAAACGACATTTAAACCTCAATTTAAATATTTAAAATAATAAAAATCTAATGAACATGAAGCAGGTTTCTCTGTTTAAACTTTAAATCCTTTTAAAAGTTAAAAACAATTTCCCTCATTTCATTTGTTTCTTTTCAGCTACAGAATCAGAAACTGACGTCTTTTAAAAACAACATGTTTATCACTGATAATGATAATAATAATAATAATAATAATAATAGTTTATATTCAACAACAGAAACAACATCCACCTGCTTTTAAATCTTCATGTCTGATAAAAGACGTCAGGTGACTTGTTCTCGTTTTATTATTAAAAAACCCCTGAAAAATATTGATTTATTTATTTATCTGTAGATAGAAAAACTCACATTTCAGCTTAAAGAACAAAACAAAACAAACAAATAACAACAACAGAAATCCTCCACATGTTCTTATCTTAATCCACTTTTTCTTTCTGCTCCTGAATTCATTTAAGCTGCCAACAAAACCTTCATCTCCTGAAACAGAAAAGGATGTTTATCTGCTGCCGCTCTTTCTGTTTCAGTGTGTGTGTGTGTGTGTGTGTGTGTGTGTGTGTGTCTGGATCCACTCCCGTTCACTCATCTGTTGTGTATAAACCATGTATCCTCAGGAATGTGTCCATCCACCTTCAGCTGCTCAACAGTCGACGACGTCTCACAACATTTCACATCGTTCAGACTCAGTCAGCAGATACTCACAGTAAATAAATACACGTCGAGAGAAAACACGAAGAAACTCAACGTGTTTTTAAATAATAATGTCACAAAGTTTCCTCAGCGTCCATAAAGAGAATCCTACGTGTCTTGTTTGATGGATTCTCAGGAAAAATGAAAGTTAAATGTTCATTTAAAACATTAAAACTCATCGTCAGAACTTTTTCCACAGACGAGGCGACGCTGACACCAACACCCGCTCAAACAAAACCCAGAGTGTTGACAACATCATCTGGATGAATTTACAGGCTGAGATATGACGAGCGTGAGAGAGAAACAGTTTAAATGAAATGTCTGTGTAATGTTTTTTAAGATGAAAGAAACGTTTTCAGTTCCAGTTTAATTGTTTACAATTTAACTTGTAAACAATTTAAATTGTTTATGATATAAGATTAATTTAGGTTGGAAAAAAAAAGTCTAATTTAAAGTTTTGCGTTTGTTGTTGTTGTAATACTCAGTTTGGCCACAAGAGGCAAAATGTAGCAAAGGTGAGGAAACAATGTAACGTTAAAATAATTGGGAATAAAATTACCGGTTTAACTATTTAAAACTAAAATTATTGTTTGTTTATCATCTGTCCTCATGTCAACATCAGTCAGAAAATGATACATTTTATTTATTTGGTTTGTTTCTCTGATCTTCTGTAGTTTTCTCTACTTCCTTTAAAACCAGGTTTAATTTAAAGTTGATTTTTTTCCACCTGCTGCTCTGATCTTCTGCAGAAAAGCATCTTTAAGTAATTTAATCATTGTCGGACTCTAAATGTGTTCAGAGTCATGTTGTTTTTATTCTTCTTCCTGTTGTAACGTTAACTGACTGATGTTAATGCTCCTAAACTGGTGCTTCTCCTCCATGAAACTGTAACTGTGTCTGCAGGTAACAATGTAAACTGACTCTTAATATCAGATTACAGCAACATACATGTGATCTCTGACCGAACCCACTGTTTTAGTTTGTCACAGTTAACATGTCATGTGGTGAGACTAACATGGAGCATGCCTGCCTAAATAGAGAAATAGATATGTAGCCTGAATTAGACATGTAGCCTAAATAGACATGTAGCCTAAATAGATATGTAGCCTAAATAGATATGTAGCCTAAATAGACATGTAGCCTAAATAGACATGTAGCCTAAATAGACATGTAGCCTAAATAGATATGTAGCCTAGCATAAATAACTATCTTGTGTGCATGATACAAGATATTTATTTAGGCTCCATTAGATAGTTAGCTTGGCAAGGCTAAATGGTTAGCTTGGTTGGGTTATAGCTATCTCAGCTAGGCTAGATAGCTTGTCGACATTAGATAGCTATCTTGACCAGGTTAAAGCTGTCTTGGCTAGGCTAGATAATTAGCTTGGCTACATTAGATGTTATCTTGACTAGGTTTGATAGTTAGCTTGGTTGGGTTAGATAGCTAGCTGTTGCCATTAGCTTAACTGGGTTTCTACAGGATCAAATGTGAAGTGAAATGAAAACCAAAGGGTAGAAATATATTTTAGACTCATCTGTCGTATTTACCAACGTACCAGAAATATGTCAGTATTTGGTTTATATGTTGACATATAAAGTAAAAAATATCATCATTTTCTTCTTGTTCGAGATAGTTATCTGGTGCACACAAGACAAAAAAATATCACTTCACATGACTTTAGCGGCTCTGTAATATACGACCATACGTAGACGATATTCTGCTTTATCATCTAGTAAAATATAAATATATGTGCTGCCCAGCTGATGGACAACGTCCTCCTGTCTGACCTCATGGTCAATGACTTTATTTAGTCTAAAAACAAATCATTTTCCTTCACACACACACAAAGAAACACAGCTGGTCGGTTCCCACCTCGTCGACGTCACTGACGTAGCAGCTGCAGCTAAAACTTAACTCACACAGCTTCACAGCAGCCATCTTATCCTCCCAGCACACTCACAGTTGAGCCTCAGGTGCTGAATATTTTATCAGCCGTGGTCACATGACTTCAGGTCTGAATCATTAACGCCGTCGTCTCCTCTCGTCTCGTCAACGTTTCCTTCAGCTGCTGCAAGAAGACGAAGACGACTCACGCTGCGGCTCTGGAGAATAAAACACAGCGGGTCAGTGTTATCACCTGTCTGCTCTGATCAGGTGTGTGTCTCTGAACTGAACTGCATGATGGGTAGTTTTGTTATTTCCTTATTCAACCAGAATCAACAGGTGATAAACTGTGACGTTGTCTCTGTTTTTCATCCAACCTGTTGAAGTTTGATGTGACGTTGATCTCTTGTATCGTGATCGTGGAGTGAAGAGGTGACTTCAGGTTTTATAGGATTTGCTTCGGCCTCGATGTGGTCCAGGTTTAACCTCCATAGTCGAACCTTTCCGTTGTGAAAATGGATCCTCTGTGTTCATTAATGTTTCAGAGAGGGAGTCTCGCTCTAGTGACTGAGGAGAAGCTGCTTCACATCTTCAGGTTTGAGACAAGTGAACTGGACCCAAACTGTCGTTTTATTTTGGCCAAACAAGAGGCCTCAAAGGGTCAAATTACTGTAAAACAACAAATTACTTTTAAAGACTTAGTCTAATTCCTCAGTTAATTGATCAGAAAATGGCATAAAAATAAGCAAATGTTGGAATTTTTGAAACTTTGCAGCAGCTTCACACATATTAAACTTCATATTATGAAGTTTATCCAGCACTTTAAAACATGGAGCTACAACAATCTTCATAGACAATGAATGAGTCTGAACTAAAGAACTAAAGTTGTTCTTTTTTCACTAAATGTAAATGAATCCATTGAAAATGGATCAGAGGAAAAGTCTCATTAAGTTAAAATGTAGTGAAGTCCAGATACTCTCAACACACACTGAAGTACAGTAGTGAAGTATTAGTTCTTTGTTACTGGTAATCTTTCATCTTTAGTCTTTTTGTCACAGAGGAAGAGGAGAAGCAGTCGCCTGATGAAGATGAGACAATGATAGAAGGAGCGACAGTAAACAGGAAGTAGGAGTGAGAGGCTCACTGACATAAAAAGTAAATAGTAAATAGTTGTGGTGATGGCGGCGTGGTTGGGTCGATTGTCTCTGGGCGACGCCTGGTACAACATGTACTCTCGCCTGCTGAGAACCAAACCCGTGGGCTCGATGGCTCATCACAGCGATGACCTCACCGAGCTCGGCGAGGGCTCTGCAGTCGGTCTGGCCAAGGTCCTGACCACCGTGGACCTGGTGTCCCTGGGGGTGGGCAGCTGCGTCGGCACCGGGATGTATGTGGTTGCCGGGCTGGTCGCTAAGGCCATGGCCGGGCCTGGGGTCATCCTGTCGTTCATCATCGCGGCGGTGGCGTCCATCCTGTCAGGTGAGACGCCATGAGGTCACGCAACACACTCACTGTTCAGTCACTGAGGTGGAACCATCACCAGGTGGTCGTTGTGTTCGTCTCTTTCAGGCGTGTGCTACGCAGAGTTTGGCGTCCGTGTTCCCAAAACCACCGGCTCTGCCTACACCTACAGCTACGTGACGGTCGGAGAGTTCGTGGCCTTCTTCATCGGCTGGAACCTGATCCTGGAGTACCTGATCGGCACGGCGGCCGGCGCCTCGGCTCTCAGCAGCATGTTCGACTCTCTGGCCAATCACAGCATCAGTAACTACATGATCACACATCTGGGGACGCTCAGAGGACTCGGTCAGTACCGGTTTTACTGATCATTAAAACCTGAACAACATTGTAGATAAACAAAAAACAACGAAACATCTGGTGACACTTTGTCTTATAAGTTCTTTTTAGTTTTAACTACTTAACAGCACAAGAAGATTTATTTTTTTGATCATCTTTTGCTTAATAGAATATTTTAACATCGGAGCAGGAGGTGGACAGATTGGGTCAGCGTCTGCAGTGATGCAGATGCTGCTCTGGTCCGTTGTGGTGAAGATGGAGCTGAGCTGTAAGACGAGGCTCTCAGTTAACCGTCCATCTACGTTCTAACGCTCACCTATGGTCACGAGCTATGGCCCGAAATGAGTTTCCTCCGCAGGGTGGCCGGGCTCAGCCTTAGTGGTCTCCCGGTGGAGACCCAGGACACGCTGGAGAGACTATGTCTTGAGGCCTGGCCTGGGAACGCCACGGGATCCCCCCGGAGGAGTTAGTGGAAGTGGCTGGGGAGAGGGAGGTCAGAGCTGCTGAAGCTGTTGCCCCCATGACGCAGACCCTCCGGATAAGCCATAGAAGACGGACAGACGGAAGAAATTTTTAACATTTTAAGAAATATAACCAGATTTTTCAGTAATGGAAAACTCGGACATCTCAAACAAAACAAACAAAGAAACAGGAAACATTTTGTTCTTTGAACAAGTCTAATTTAAGTCTAACTGCTATAGAACAACCAGTTTCTTCAAAAACTGTTTTCATTCTTACATTTGGACAAGATTGTGTTTTTGTGGCTGTTTTTCAAATCTAGATGTTGAATCCAGATGTTGTATCTAGATGGTGACACTACAGTGTATCCGAGAACAGTTATTAGATATTTTGGTGGTTATTCTCTTTGGTGTTGAACTTTGTAGACGGTCCCTCGACTGTTACTGGACCAAAGTCACTGCTACAAGTCAGAGGATGGTTTGGTTTGTAGCTCATGATCTATGTTAGTAAAGTTAGAAAGAGGTGTCGTTGGTGTTTTTGTAACGTTTCTCTTGTGAGTTATTGACCCAACCAATCAATCGTCGACACCTGAAATGGACAAATCGTCCACTTGTTTCCCGGAAACAAGTTCAAAAAACAACCAACTCTATTAATAAAGTCCAGAACAACCACACATCCTCCTGGTTATATAAACGATGAAGAGGTGGGTCACATCAACAGTGAATTTCTGGGGAATTCATAAAACAAAAGATCTCTCATGATCCCTAAACGCCTCCCACCTGGTGACGCTCGAGACAAACCTCGTTCCTTCTCAGCTGCTGCTGAACGTTCACAGACTGAACCACCAGACTGGAGAAGATCTTCTAAAACCAGATGAGGATCAGAAACAAGGTCCTGGTTGGTGAGACTGGCACAGAGAGATGGTGTAAACACCACTGAAGAAGATGAGTAACATCAGTGAAGACCTCCAACCCACCCAGGTCACAGATCAACAGCTTCTTCTACAGAACTGCAGCCTCCATCAGCCCCCGCGCTCCCACTCCCATAATCCCCCTCCAGAGAACTGAAGACTGTTAACTATTATCAAATTAGCCTCTCCCATCCATCCACAGCCACACCCTGCTGCTGCTGCTAATGCATCACATACATACATGACAGTCACATCTGGTCTATGCATCCTGTCTTATCTTTGTATTTTCTGTAGCTGCTGGTTTCTGAAACGTAACTTCACTTCACGTCAACATACGACGATAAAACAGCGTCTCACGTCTCAATGAGAAACATCAACGACTGCAGAAGTTTTTCATTAAACTTGTGACTGAAGCTTTCCAAAACTTTTATCAACCGTCAACTTTAAATCTGAGTTTTCACAGTTATAAATTAATGATTGACTGATTTATTTCAAGATGTGATCATGGAGACTTTATTTGTTTGAGAGAAACAAGGATTCTAGTTTAACTTTGTTTTATTTGTTCCAATAAAGCTGCTGATCTAGTTCTGATCTGGTTCTGATCTGGGTCTGACTGTGTCTCAGGTAAGGGTGAGGACACGTACCCAGACCTTCTGGCCCTCTTCATCGCCCTGCTGGTGACAGTGATCATCGCTCTCGGCGTGCGTAACTCGGTGGGCTTCAACAACGTCCTCAACGTGGTCAACCTGGTGGTCTGGGTCTTCATGATCATCGCCGGACTCTTCTTCCTCTCTGCCAGCAACTGGGCGGGCGGCAACTTCCTGCCCTATGGATGGTCAGGGGTGAGATACTGAAAACAAAACCTTTTGGGATCAATCTCAAAATAGTTTTAGTTAAAAACAAAGCGATAAAGTGATGTTTTGTTCCTACTCAGGTGATGCAAGGTGCAGCGACGTGTTTCTACGCCTTCATTGGCTTCGACATCATCGCAACCACAGGAGAGGAGGCAAAAAACCCAAACACCTCCATCCCATACGCCATCACCGCCTCGCTGGTCACCTGCCTCACCGCCTACGTGTCGGTCAGTAACGAGGAAGAACCAGTAGTGTTGTTCTTGTCAGTCGCTCCAGGATTCAGGCCGTTTTTTGAGAAAGTTGTGGTGTTTTTAGATGTTTTGTTGCAATAAATTTGCAGGAACAAGTAAAGCAATTTCTTTTCTTTCTAATTCAGCTTCCTCTTGTTGCTCCACAACAATTTAAAACAGTTTTCCTCTTTGATGAACTGTGTCCAGATACTGTTTCTCTTGGTCCTTAGCAGTGATGTTGAAGGTAAATGTGAGACTTTTTTATCTCACGAAACAAGGATGTGATTCACTGATGTATGATCAATGTTTGACTGGAAACACGATGATGATGATGATTGGTCAAAATTTCAAGGTTGTGCAGAATTTTAGATTGGTTGAATTTGCATTAATAGTTCCTGGAGGGTTTGATCAGTGACAGTGAGTCCTCGTCTGTAACATTAAACCCGACCGTCCTCTGTGCAGGTGAGCATCATCCTGACTCTCATGGTTCCCTACAACCTGATTGACGGCTCAGCTCCTCTCATGGAGATGTTTGCGGTGCACGGCTTCTTGTGGGGGAAGTACACGGTGGCGGTGGGATCCATCGCCGGACTCACCGTCTCTCTGCTGGGCTCATTGTTCCCCATGCCCAGGGTCATCTACGCCATGGCCCGGGATGGACTGCTGTTCAGGTCAGAGGGCGTCAGACACAAAGACACACACACGTAGGACATGTTTTTGTTGTTTTTTATTGAGACTAACTCCATGTTGCATGTGTCTACAGGTTCCTGTCATACGTGTCTGCGTTCACACACACTCCCACAGTGGCGTGTGTGGTGTCGGGCAGCTTCGCGGCGATCCTCGCTCTGCTGGTGAGCCTCAGGGACCTGATCGAGATGATGTCCATCGGCACGCTGCTGGCCTACACCCTGGTCAGCGTGTGCATCCTCCTGCTGCGCTACCAGCCCGACGACCAGACCGACACGCACCAGTTCAACTCTGGGGACGACATGGACGGACTGAAGCTCCAGGACGACGGAGCTGGACCCACTAAAGACGACCAGATGTTGATCGAAGGCGCGGGAGGCGACGGGTGTTCGTCGTATCACGCCGGCGGGACTGAAGGAGAAGGAGACGACTCTGACTTCCACACAGGCCAAGCCTCGTTGCTGAAAAGGCTTCTGGGAGGTCATTACTACACCCTGCGGCTGCGGTTGGGGATGCCTGACGCGTCGGCTCGACCGACCCCCGCCAGCGGCCGCATCGTGACGCGGTGCACCCTCCTCCTCTTCATCATGTCCTTCCTCCTCTGGTCCACCGTCATATTTGGCGTTGAGCAGGGAACCGGGGCCGGGGCAGTGTTTTCGGGGCTGATGGCCACAATGATGGTGGTTTCCATGGTGAAGCTTTTAATTCTGATTATACAGCAGCCAGAGAGCACGCGGAGACTTCCCTACATGGCGCCATGTGTGCCCTTTGTCCCTGCGGCGGCCATATTGGTCAACAGCTACCTCATGCTCAAACTGTCTCCGCTCACGTGGGCCAGGTTCACCATCTGGTGCCTCATAGGTGAGAGGAAAATATTCTTCATCATAAATTTAAGATGCAGTTCGGTTCAGTAGGAATCTTATCATCTTGGCGTCTTCTCAGCTGTTACATAAAAAAACAACAACATGGGTAAAACTCCTTCCTGAGAGATGTTGTTGTTGACAGATGTGCTTTCATATTTTCTATAATTTCTATAATCAAGGTGTTTGTGGTGATTTGGTTTAATTTACAACCTGGGTGTTTACTCATATATATTTTATTGTGTCATAACTCAACAATCCACCTTGGCAGTTGAGTTGTATTAAACATCTGGTTTCAGTTTCTTTAACAGTAACTCCACGTTTATTTTTAGTTCATCTTTACCGTACGAGTTGTCTGTTCTTGGAGTTTTTCTTGCTTGTTTTTTAAAACATTCTGAGTCATCAGAACTTCCCCAGAACAAACCGTTTCCTGGCAGTAATATAATGATTAGCTGACACAAATAAACCTGGCTGGAGGCAGTTATGTTGGTGTTTACTTTAATTCCGTTCATCACATCACCACATTATTTACAGAATCTAAAAAAGAAACATCTTCACCGACCTGAGGAGGTTCACTGGTCAATGAGAAGGTTTTAATCGTCCTTTACGTTGTTAGTTTACAAGGTATAAGAGATCACTGAGGAGAAGCTGTGGAGGATTCAGGAGGTTAAAGTCTTTAAGAAGATTGTAATGATCCTTTAGGAGGTTGTGGTCATCAATGACAAGACTCTAGATGACTATTAAGATCCATGGGGATCTAGTGAGGTTCCACAAATTATTGAGAAAGAGAGGTTCTCAAGGTCAATGAGGAGAATCTATGGATGTTTTTTGGATTTATAGTCATTAAGAATATTCTACTGGTCCTTTAGCGAGTTATATAGATGTTTTAAGAGGTTGTTGTGGTCAACAATGAGGTTATAAAGGCCTCGTAGAAGTTCTCCAGGGTCTCATGAAGGTCCAATGGGATGTTACCAGGATGTAGAGAATACTAAGGTTATAGAGGTCATGTTTCTAGGGGTTAAATAGATGGATAGTATAACAACAGTTCTAGTTGTCTGTCCGAGGTCTCATATGAGTTCCTAGAGGACCTTTTAGAGCTTCTAACATTCACTGAAGAGACTTTACATGTAGGTTTGGATGTTTTAAGGATCCTCTAAGGATTTCTCAGAGGTTCCTGTGGGTCAGGGAAGAGAGTCTGTAAATGGTGTAGAAGGTTACAGTCATTAAGAAGATTCAACTGGTCGTTTAGGTTGTTATGAAGATCCTTTAAGAGGTTGTAGTGGTCAATGGTGAGGTTCCAGAGGTCAGAGGTCAAGTTCTTCAAGGACATTGAAGGTCCAACAGGATGTTTTGAGGTTCTAAAGGCCACTGAGGAGATTATACATGTAGTGTTGGTTTTTAATAGTAACTAACAAAGTTCCAGTGATTAGAAGTTTCAGATTGATGTGAGGCTTCAGAGGACACAGTGGTCATAGAGGTCCTCTACTAGGAGTCTTTCAGGGGGTCTAAAGGTAAATGAAGTGTTTCTATGGGTAGTTTTGGAGGTTATAGTCATGAGACAGTTCTAGTTCTCATTCAAGAGGTTCTGAAGTTCACTGAGCAGATTTTACCTGTAGTTGAATATGTCTTAGTGGTCAAGAGGTCTTTAAAGGTCCAAAGAGGTGTTGGGACTTTTTAGAAGCATTTAAGGACTTTGTAGTGATCCTCTAAAGGTTTCTCAGAGGTTCTCAAGACTGTGAATGGTTTAGGATGTTACAGTCATTAAGATGGATCTGGTGATCCTTTAGGTTATGAAGATCCTTTATAAGGTTGTAGTGGTCATGAGGATTTGGAAAGTTTGGGTAAAAATCCAAGGAGATGTTACACGGTTCTTGAGATCCTCTACAAGCTTCTATGTGTCTTCAAAAGGGTTTTAAAGAAATTGAGACTGTTTTATGTGTAATTTTGGAATTGAATTGATATTTTCATGCTTATTGTTGTAGATTTTGTATTTTGGCTGTGAAGAACATGATGTACGTACCAACTTGTTGCAGTTAGATCTAATGATGAGTGAAGAGTTTCCCATCTTCTAGAGTTCATGAAGGTTGATAACTTTCCCCAGATGGACAGTTTATGAAGTTTTACCTTCTGTATTAACTGGACCGTGTCTGCTCTTCCTCAGGTCTGTTGATCTATGGTTGTTATGGAGTGTGGCACAGCACGTTGGAGCTGAACGCCCGCGAGCAGCAGGCCCACGCCAGCTCCTACCAGCGATACGACGACCACCTGGACGACACATTCTCCCCCGACGACGACCTTTACCCTCAGGAACAGGACGACACGCCCTACCAGGGCTGGTCTGCCCCTGATGAGAGGGGACACCACTACCAACAACACCAGCAGCAGCAGCAGCAGCAGCAAAACCAGTATGAGGACCAAGAGGAAGCAGGACACTATGAGGATAACGGAGACCAGTCTGAGTACCAGTCTGGGTACCAGTCTGGACCTGGAGGTCAGTACACAGGCAGGGGCGGTGGGTCCAGGGGACGGACCAATCATGGCTTTGATGCAGGTGAAGAGGACTGAGTCCAGTCACAGAACAAAAACTAAGATCAAGACTTATTTATGCTGCTTGTATGAGACATTTATTCATCTCCCAGTCATTTTAAGATGTTACGTTGATATTTCCAGTGAACTGTTGACTCAGTGTGAACTCTGCCTGTACAGAAACTTGGTTTGGAGACAAGTGGGAGTGGGGGGGGGTATGTCAGGTATGTTTCACTGAATGAGGTTCACGGCAGCTGCAGAAGCTTTGCTATGTTCTGGTTCTTTACCTACATCGATGCACCAACAACTCAACAACGAAGCAGGACATACACCAACGTTTGACACTTCACTCTGTCAAGTCATAATTTACCATTTCTCCCTCTGAAGTTATTGATCACCGTGTTTTGAATGAGTTGTTCTTCTTAAAACGTCGGTACGGTTGTGAAATCGTGTGTGTTCGAGGGTCACACAAACTGCCGTGTGATGAACCTTTTACATTCAGTGAATCTGTTGCTCAGACTGGACCTTCTGGATCTTATTAGACCTAGACCGTCTCCCTGGGACCTGAAATAACACGCCTCCACAGACTCAGGCCCCTCATTGTTTTAACGTAGCTGTGTTCTCGGTCTGAGTCTGTGCTCAGCTGTGGCACAGATGCATAAAAACCTCTTGTTCTTTTTTATTTCACCGACACTGAGCAGGTCTGTTATGAAGGAAAACAAATGTTATAGAAACAAGAAAACACGATCATAACTTCTTTACTTTTGACTGAGGCTTTGACCCGAACGTTCCCACTGACGGATCAAATGATCTGCGCCGTCGTCATCATCGGTCTTTACTTGGTTTCTGTTTCGCCGTCGGGTTCTGATGAAGTCAAGTTGTTAACGGTGTCTTTCTCCATCGTGGAGCAGATTTATCCATCGGTCTTTCTCGTGTTTCCTCAGACTGAAGGTTCAGAAGAATCAGTTTGCTCTTTCTCCAGTTTGTGAAACTAATCTTCTGCAGCAGAAGCAGAAACATCCTCAGAGGTTGAGTTAAACCTCAGCAGGTTGTTGTTACGTTGTTACATAATCAGACAGATTAAGGACTTTAATGTCACCGGGTTGGGTCGACATGAGATGGATGTGAAGCCGACGATGTTAAAGTTACAAATTTACTGTATTTTTATGCCTTGACTCAGTAACTGAGGCATCGTGTTTTCAGGTTGTTCATGTGTCTTCTTGTGAATCTCAAAAACACTTTGAGGAAATTGTTAAAAATGAAGCTGAAACTTCCACTTGAATTGAACCGTCCAAAGGTCAAAGGTCAAAGTAACTGTGACCTCACAGAAAAACATGGGTTTTCAATCAGATTTGATTGAAGTTATTTAACAGATTGACTCTGATGTTTCAGTCGTGACCGACTCATCCAGGTTTAAACATTTCTCTCGTTTCGCCGTCGGGTTCTGATGAAGTCAAGTTGTTAATCAGATTTGATTGAAGTTATTTAACAGATTCACTCTGATGTTTCAGTAGCTTTTAAACATTTCTCTCGTTTAAGTCTCTGATGAAGTCAAGTTGTTAACGGTGTCTTTCTCCATCGTGGAGCAGATTTATCCATCGGCAGCAGAAACATCCTCAGAGGTTGAGTTTCACTCTGATGTTTCAGTCGTGACCGACTCATCCAGGTTTAAACATTTCTCTCGTTACTTCTTGTAGCTTTTCTTTTAAGTCTCAGCGTCACAACGTTTCTTTTCCTCGCAGCTCTGGTGAACGTGTGGTTTCCTCACTGACTCTGAAAGTGTTGAAAGTTTCTGTTGTGTTGGTTTTTATTCTGAGTGAATGTTATTTACAGTGAAACCACCACGTTTAGTTTGTGTATTTGTCTGGTGTTTTAGGGAATAAATGAATCTTTTTGAGTGAAGTGATTTAAAACTTTTATTAATTGTGTCACAAGTCATATAAAAACCATTATAAAACAGAGTTAATACGCGTTGATAATACTGTGAACAGGATGATAATGATTAATGAAGGAGCAGTTAATGCACGTTCATGCGATTTAAACATAAAAACAAAAAGATTAAACGTCTAAAGATCTAAAATGAAACAACACACAGAGGAAACAATTAGTAAGATTCTAAAGAAAACGCTGAAACTAAAAATACGATGAAGAACGACGAGTACAAGTATTTTCTAACAGATGACTGATGGATGAGTTTGGACACAGATGCTGCGGACGTGACTCAGACGAGGTCATGTTGAGTCAAACGGGCAGAAAGCCAGAAAATCTTTCTCTTCCTGTTTGTGTGTAACGTGCTGACACGGCTGAACGAAGCAAATTATAGAGAATAAAACACAGAATCAATCCAGAGACATGTTTTATAACAACTTGGTTTGAGGAGTTTGAGTCCGTGTTTCACACCATGGCGCTCTTAGCGTGGTTGGCGGGGGGGTCGATGGGCGCGGCCGTGCCTCGTTGTCTGGAGTAGTAGAAGCTGTTCTCTCTGCTCGGGGTCCTGATGACGCCGCCGTGGCAACAAAGGATCATGGAGCCGCCCAGGAGGCAGAAGGCGGAGCCGACCCAGCCGGTGTACAGCGAGAAGCCGAACGACATCAGATTCTTGTCGTGGTGGGTTCCGATCGGGAACCAGATGGTGGAGATGATCCCGCACACGGCTGCAAAAAAAAAAATAAAAAAACACATTTAATGTTCGAATGTCTCCACCGGCGTTGACGTCCCTGAGGCTGCAGACAGGAACAACCTGCCTCGACCGACAGGAAGTGACAGTCTGACGGATGAACCTGATGACACAGACACAAAACACTAAAACACTAAAACACTAAAACTAAAGTGTCTCATTCAACCTGATTGTTTGGTTTTAATTATTGTTTTCATGTTGCAGTTGGATTCATTCAAACATCGTTTCCACAGATGTTTAAAAAACTTTTGACTCTTTAAACAAAACAAATCAAATCATTACAACTTTGTATAAAGATGTAGTTAGTGTCTATATAAACCTTATTAAAGATGTGATCAATAATAATAAAAAATAGTCACATTTTAGATATATAAGTAGCAGTTATAGTAAAAATGTAACATAATTAAAAGGTAAAATTTAGACAAAAATCAAATAAACATTTTCTTTGTAAAATAAAAATCAACAAAGATATAAAGACATTTTTCTTACTTTGACATTTTACATAAAAAAGTTTTACCCCAAATTTATTGATCGATCAATATATTTTATTACGGGGAAATTATTGAAATATTTATTACAATATTAACAATAATGATTATTATTACATAATAGTTGTTTATATTATGTATAATATTTTTTGTAATAATAATTGAATTATAAAATATTTATATTATTGTCTCTGGTTTTTCTTGATATTTATCAACATTGAAATAAAAAACTAAAATCTTTTTGTTTTTCACCACCAGGAGGCGCTGAAACGAGAAATGTTCAGTAAACAGGGATGTTTATTTTATTTTATTTTATTTATAGAAGTTAAATCATTTAACTCAATTAAACCTAAATACTGGTTCATGAAGTATAAAAATAAAATAAAATAAAATAAAATAAAACAGTGATTTATTTATTTTTCTGAAAATTAATCAAAAACATTTGTTCATATTTACTTTAAAGAAAGAAGCTGCTGATTGTTTCTAGTTAATGATGTAACTCAGTGTGACGTCACTGAGGTGTTGACGGGTGAGGAAGAGGAGGAGGATGAAGATGAGGCGGGGTCCTCACCCATGAGGAGGAAGAGGACTCCTCCCACGCGGGCGCGGCGCAGCTTGATGGTCGAGGGGTCGTTTTGCAGCCGCACGCACGCCATCGACATGAGCACGAGCACCATGGCGGGGAGGCCGAGGAGGCACGCGCATATCATGAGCGCACGAGACGTCTGGATGTAGTCTGACAGAGAGAGAGAAGTTGACATGTGAAGCATCTGTTTGGTGTAAAAACTTCAACCGTTCAACTCTCTGGCATCTACACACACGCGCACACACACACACACACACACACACACACACACACACACACACACACCTTCAAACAGCAGGAATTCGTTTAAAACTTGTTTTTATTACAAAAACAGTCAATTAAAAACACAAAACTCTTGAATTAATTGATAATTAAACCAGATGGAGTTTAGAAAGTTACTGTTGTGCACGCGCGTGCGCACACACACACACACACACACACACAGTCAAAATATAGAATGTAAATTTAACCATTAATTGATTAACTGATTTTTCCTGCAGTGATTAGAATTTAATCCACAATCAGTCGACTTTTCCTCGCTCATCCATCATCAGTACATCTACCTATCAATCACCAATATATCTATCCATCATCAATGCATCGGTCTATTGATCTGTTGCTCCATCATGTCTCACCGGGCAGTGCGAGGATCTGGTCCAGCTCGGAGCAGTAGTACAGACCCGGTTCGATGAGGCACTCCGCCCAGAGACCCTGCGAGCTCAGCTTGTCCATGTGGATGCACGTGGTCATCGTGTGCCCGTCGCAGGTGCGAACCCAGTCGTTAGTGGCAGTGGCCACGATGACACCGACCCAACCCGCGCAGCTCACCACGCTGCCGGTCAACTGCCTGCACATGTGCTCCATGAGAGGGGACGTGGAGTGGAGCCGCCGTGCGCTTTTACGCGCTCCAAAGACAAACCGTGAATTTATTTATTCTATTAAAAATCCGGTTTACTTCACAGAAAAATAACAAATATCAGTTTATTTTTCTGTGATTAGTAATTAAACAAAAAAGAAAATATGGAGTTTTGAAATAATAAAAATAAAAAAGTTTGTGATTTAATGAAAAAGAAGAAATGGATGAATAATCCTGCTGCGTCCTGCTGCTGCGTCTCCGGCTCGTGCGTCTAGAATAAGATTTATTTCAGGGTGTGGTGGAAAACACGCGCCTCGATCCAGAGATTGAACCAATCAGAGCACGATGAGAGACTTTAACTTAAACCAGATTCAGATCCAGAGACACAGAAAAACAAAAACCTGAATCCATCAGAGGAGAAACCAGACGCAGGACTGAGTCCAGAACCTGATCCGAGTCTTCAGCCAGTAAAGGACCCATCAGACTCAGACCTTGTGTTTATATTAAACACTCACCTGCTTCACTGTCGCCCCCTGCTGGTTCTGGACCCGGTTCTGGTCCTAGTCCTGGTCCACACAACCAGATCAAACCTCCTCTTTGATGAATTATTCATTTATTAAATAATTTCAAGCAGAATAAAACCATAAAAATGTGACGATTAAAGACCAAGTCTCTACCCTGATGGTGACTTTTCTTTTTTTAATCCACAGACATGTTTTTGTCCAGAATATAGTGATATAAAACATTAAACTTTCATTAATCACTTACAAAGTCTACGTATCATCATCATCGTCGTCGTCGTTATAATTATTATTATTATTTTTATTATTATTATCATCATGTTTTCTTTGACACACACCGGTTATGTTTAGCTACTGGATAGATCTGTCGTCCACGTCACGTTCTAAAAAAACTAAATAGACAAATTTTATATATTAAATGTTCAAAATCCTTCGTGAAATAGCTTCAAATGTACACTCTCCAGCGGCTTGTAAAATATACACAAAGTTACAAAACCCCGCCCCCCCACGCCGCCGACTCCTGCTGCTACAGTCGCTTCAACTTCCTCCAGACTCTTGATGTTTCCCCGTGTTTCTTCCTGCGTCTTCTAAGGCCACACCTCCGTTAAAATCTCATAAATTACCATCAAACTCTTTTTGTGACTTTGTTCTGTCGTCCTTGGTGTCAAGCTTCATCTTTTAAACCTCGTCTTTATTGCCTGTTTTTTTTTTTCTTCCTCTCTTTTTGTCTTTTAGTTTTTTTTTTCACCTTTATCTTCTTCTTCTTCTTCTTCTCGTTTTTGTTTTTCTTGCGTCTCATTGGTTTTTCAGGGCGTTGATGTGAGCGCAGATCTTCAGAGCTGGTCCCAGTTTGATGTTCATACTGGTCATCAGATGATCCTCGGTGAGAAGCAGCAGCGCTTGACCGTCGATCTCCTGCAGCCGGAACGCCTCGGCCACGTCACTGCAGCCTGGACACACACACACACACGGTGGTGGTTGAAAACACAAGTTTCATCATGATATCATGTATCTATTTAAAGTTGCACTATGCAAGATTTTTAAGTTAAAGTGACGTCCAGAGTAACATGAACCCAGAGTCTGTTTCACCAGGAATAGTGAAGGTTGTTCCACATCAGCAGATTCATCATTTTACTGAACAACAGGTCGATGTGTCCGAGAAGAGCGAGAAAAATGATGAATCTGCTGATGTGGAACACCCTTCATCACCACATTAGCATGTTAGCTAACATGACAACTTGCAGCCATTTAACTCTGTATAACATGCTAACACCTGGTGTGTTAACATTTGACGTTATTAAGACCCAACGTCAACAAAGTTAATGAATATAAATGTACATGTTTCCATCCAATAACAAACCAAAAAAACAACATCTGATACAGAAATAGCTAAAATTAATTTGATGACTGTTCCACATCAGCAGATTCATCATTTTCCTGAACAACAGGTCGATGTGTGTGAAGAGCAAGAAAAGTGATGAATCTGCTGATGTGGAACAACCTTCATCATGTTTTTAATAAACTCTGGGTTCACTTACTAAGTTATCAGTACTTCAGTTTATGTGTAGGGACCCTATTCATGCTACTGCTGAAGTGAAGTGATATTTTGAGCTATATTAGTGGTTAAAAAATGACAATTTAGATACGTTTGTCTGACTGCCCCATTTACTTTCATTGTTAACTATTTGGTTGTGAAAACAAAAGACGGTCAAACTGGATATTACTTCAACCAACGTAAAGTATCTGTTGAGGAGAGTTTGACTTGTATTCATGGTGAAATAGACTCTGGTTCATGTTGATCTGGATGTCACTTTAAGTAAAATGAACAAACTGAACCAGACGATGTTAAAACATCGACACTGGTGTGAAAATGACTGTTTTTGTTGATGGAGTCTGCTTCAGATAGGAAGGTTGTGTTTTTCAGTTGAAGACGTTTGTTTGTGAAGCTTTGTCATGAACGTTCCTCCAGATGTTTGCTGGAGGTTTGTGACGTTACATCACCCCGTGGTTAATTTCAGTTAAAGAGTTTTTGCGAAACTCTTTAATTGGAAACGCGGGAGACGTCGTCTGCTGCTGGTTAAGACGCTGGCGTGTTCGTTTAAATCAAACTGACACGTTTTAACTGGAAGCTGCCAGTTTCAGAGAAGCTGAGCAGCGTCTCGAGGGTGAAGACGTTTTTCACGGCGTGCTGGCGTCTACCTGGCAGTGTGTGTATGAAGGCGGTCACTTCCTCCACGCTCCACTGGGAGGGGGCGGGTTTGAAGGTGGTGGTGGGCGTGGAGCTGCTGGTCATGGCGGGAGCCGACGCCCTCCTCGCCCTGCGAGCCGCCCGCCGCTCCATCCTCCGATCCTCCTCTCCTCTGTCGTCGTCTTCCTCCTCCTCCTCCTCCTCTCCTCCTCCATCCATGTCCTCTTCCTCTTCCTCCTCCTCTTCTGCCGCCGCCGCCGCCTTCTCCTTCCCCTCCTTCTCACGGCGCCCGGCGCTCCACAGGTCACGAGGCTGAAGGGAGAGAAACGGGTGAGAACACGAAACGTGAGTCAACATTTTGAAGAGTTTGTGGTGAAATAAAAGTAGACTTTTAGGTTATAGACCTTAATGATAAAATAAACAGACCGACCATCATCATCCATCATCGAGAAAAACTAAAGACTATTCTGATCTTTGTTTTCAAACGTTTCAATCATCTTTTCTGCATCATTTTCTTTATTTTTGCTTCAGAAATTTGTTAAAATGAAACAATGTGAGAATCTTATTTTGATTAAGATTTTTGTGTGAATAAACCAGAATAAAGATAAAAACATGTTCTCTCATGTCAGGATAAAATCATTTGTAGGTCACATTTTACCTGTTGTCACTATTTTGATAAATTATTTGACTAAAATTACTATTATTAATAGTAAATGTATTAATTATTTAGTAATTTAATTACTAAAAACTGACCCACACTGTTTATATATATATATATATATATATATATATATATATATATATGGATCTGCATGAAACACAGTAGATCTCAACAAAGTAAATAAATGTAATTTTCTATATAAATATTTAAATATTAGCATCAACATGTTTCCAGACAATTGAAAAACACTTGAGTAAACATATGTAGTTGTTTATCATCACTGAAAAAGAAAACAAACAAATTAAAAAAACAAACATGTTGATGCTGCAGTTCCTCTAACAGCCACTAGGTGGTGTAGTTTCACTCATCTGAATTTATTTCAATTAAAATCAGAATTAATCTAAAATAATTGATCTGATATATTTTTTAATTTACAGCCCGAACGTCTCTGTTGTTCTGGAGTCAGAACCACATTTAGTTTTTATTCTATTAAAACTCATTATTCACATTGTAGTTCAACTATTTTCACCACAAATGCTAAATGCTAACATCTACATCCTGCGCCTGAACATTAACAGCTGTTTCCTCAAGTTTATCAACTTTCAGTTCAGTCTCTTCAGTTCTGACACTTTTCACCACAAAGTGTTTGTGGCCGAAAGAGAAAGAATTTCTTTATAAAAAAAACAAAAAAAACAAAAAAAACTGATACTGAAGTTTCACTGATTCATCAAAGATCTGCGCTGAGGTCAGACATCTTTAATCTCACAGGAACAATCTTTGTTTCTTATACTTGTAATATCTAGAAGAGTCACATCAGATCAGGAGCCTGAATCACATCGTGATGTTGTGATTTGACAAATATTGAATCAGAAACCAGTCACCTGAAGGCGTCACTTTCCCGTCCAGCTGCTCAGATGTGTGTGTGTGTGTGTTCAGGTACTAACCAGCCTCAGCAGCAGTGGTTTCCCGGGTACTGACTCGGCCCTGTTGAGCGCTGGTCGTGGTCTCTCCGAGCGGCTGCCGGCGCTGAGAGCTCGGAGACGCTTCGTCAGTCGAACGTTGAACCTGACGGGAGGAGGGATGGAGAGGAGGGGGGAGGTGATGGTTCTTTACTGTGTTACTTTGATTCACACTTGTAACTGTTCTCCACACCTTTGTTGACTCTTCGCCACTTCCTGCTGCCACACACACACACACACACACACACACACACACACACACACACTGCACCTGTACACTGACAAACACTCGTCATGTGACACTGGAGCTGCTCTTTGTGTTGTTGTTGTTGTTGTTGTTGTTAAGACAATAAGACCAAATCTCACCCGCGAGCACAGGAAGTGGAGCAGAAACGTTTGGACCGCATGAAGTTGTGTGCGTGGCCTCGTTTCCCACAGAACTGACAGTGAAGAACCGTTCGGTCCCTGTGACCTGATCCTGAAACACCGACACTTCAAGTTAGTTACTAGTTATCAGAGCGACAGGGTTTAGACCAGTGTTTATACCAACAAAGTACTAATACTTCACTACTGTACTTCAGTGTCTGTTGTACTTCTACCAAAGTCATTTTGTACTTCTACTCTAGTGTCTGTACTTTATACAACTCTGGTTTAAAGGAAATCACAGAGGGTTTTTAAAGCTTTTAAAGTTGTAAATTTAACATAAACCGTTGTTAGTTTCACTTCATGAAAACCAACAGACTGTTAATTCTCTGGGACTGAAGTTATTTTAATGAAGTTATTCATGTTTCATGAGCTAGATTTAGACAGTAGTTAGTCTTCGGTCTTACTGGTCCCGGGGTCGTCCGTGTCTCCTCCTTCCTCTTCGTCTGAGTCGGTTGAGTGTTCGTTTTGTTTGATAACGGCGTCAGTGACGGGCAGCGGCGCTCTGCCATTGGTCCCATTCACCTCTTGTGGTTTGGTCACCTGCTCCGGGATGAGCAGTGATGAACGGTTCACCTGGACGTCACCGAGGAGACGACACCGAGGAGACGACACCGAGGAGACGACACCGAGGAGACGACACCGAGGAGACGACACCGAGGAGACAGAAAAAAAATGAATGAACATGTTTTTCCTGGTGTGTGTGTGTTTATATGTGTGTGTGTGTGTGTACGTACAGGAAACGGTTGCAGTCCTTCCTGGATGACGAATCCTTCCACCAGGTGAGTCAGAACCTGTCGTCCTTCAGGCCACGCCCTCGGCTCCCAGTGGCTGCTCAGTGATTGGCCGAAGTTCTCCGTCTCGTCCTCCGATCGTTCGATTGGCTCGGCGTCGACGTCGACGTCGGTCTGACGCTGCGACTCCTCCACCGGTTTGTCGACCGTCTCAGGTTCGTGCTGCAACAAACCGAGGTCAGTCGGGAGGACGGGTTGGACCTTCTGGACGGGTGAGACGAGGGGGAGGGGGTGGGGAGGAGGGGGAGGAGCGTTTTCTGACGAGGCGGTGACGAACGGCGAGGAGGGCGGAGACTGAGAGGAGAGACTGGACAGAGCTGGAGGAGAAGAGACAAAACATTTGTCAACAAACTCATAATGCTAATGCTAATGTTAGCACTGTAGTATTTGTAGCATCGTAGCATTAGTTTACATATAGCATCTCTTAAAGAGACAGACACAGTCACTAACTCTGGGACTTAAATTCAAACTATGAAACAAAATAATGATAATGATGTTGTGTCATCAGGTCCAGATGTTGGTCCAGACGTTGGTACCTGACTGGTTGTCTGACATGTTCTCACAGAAATCCTCCTGAGGCTGCAGGTCTCGATGAGACTCTTGTAGCTTCTGACTCTGGACGGAGACGTCCGGAGCTGGGGCCGGGTCCAGGACCGGGGTCAAGGTCGGAGCCAGAACCGGGGTTGGGGTCAAGACCGGGCTCGGGGTCAGGACCGGGACCACAGGGGCTGAGGTCTGTGTTGGACCCACGGCTGAGATCAAACCCAGAACGGGTTTCGAGTCTTTAACGGTGTCGGGCGTCGTAGCGTCCGAGCTCTGAAGAACCCGACTGAGCTTCTCTGATTGGTCCATGGCGGTTTCTGCCTCCTCCTCCTCCTCCTCCATCTTCTTCTCCTCGCCATCTCCTCTCCGTTCTCCGTCTCCCTGTCCTTCCTCCGTCACCTCCATCCGCTCCTCCTCTCTGCTTGTCTCATCTTCCCGCTCCTTGGCGCTGATCTCCACCTCCACGTCCTGTTTCTCCTCCTTCACCTTCACTCTTTGGTCGTCTCTCTCCGTCCTCCCCTCGTCTCCTCCTCCCTGTCTCGCCCCTCGCCCTCTCTCCCTCTGCTCCTCGCTCTCCTTTGCCTCTCCTCTCTGGACTAGAGTCTGTGACGGCGGAGGAGGTGGCGGTGGTCCGGTCTGACTCGGAGGCGAGGCCGGACTCAGGAGCGACGGCGGCGAGGGCAGGGAGGTGGTTTTTGGCAGCGAGGGGTTCGGAGGAAGCGGAAGCGCTGAGTCTTCGCTGCTCAACGTCCTCTTTGATTGGCCGGAGAGCTCAGGCGGTGGCGGCGGTGGCGGCGGTGGCGTCTGCAGCGCGGCGTGCCCGTACGTTCCCGGCTGAGGCTGGCGGCTCGAGGAGAGGGCGATGATCTGCAGCTGCCTCGCCGCCGACGGCGAGCGCTCGAAGTGGGAGGGGCTGGACGCAGACAAGGAGCCGCGCTGCGATTGGCCGGAGCCGAGCGGCGTCGGAGATAACGGACAGGTCTTCGCACGACCGATGGGAGACGCCTGACCGGATGGAGTGGCGGCGATGGGCGTCTGACGAGGCGACGACGCCCGGTGGCCGTTGGGAGAGAGAAGCCTCGGCCTCAGAGGAACGGCTCGGACCGGAGAGTAGAGAGCTGCGGCGGGAGAGAAAATCAAAACAAACATGGTTGCGTTAGAAGGAATCAACATCTGTCTCATCTGAAAATTAAACCTGCCATTTCTTACTCGGAGGAGGGACGGAGAGGTGGCGGCTCGGCGCCGTCGGGCTGTTCTCCGGTGTCGTGGCGCTGGGTTGGGGTCGTGGCCTCAAGGGCGGGAAGAGCGCGGCGTGAGGGCGGGACAGAGGGGGCGGAGCCGAGGACGGCGGCGGCTTGAGACGCAGAGAGGGGGGGATGGTGAGAGCCCCCGGGGGAGGAGGCCTCAGGGTGAGACTCTGCAGCTGCAGGAAGAAGAAGATGATCAGTTAGTGTTCGTCCACCGCTCTGACGCCTGACGGCCTCTTCAGAAAACAGCGTCGACACATGGTTATTTTCAAAATGGTGACAATGATGCCATTTCACTAGTTTCCAGTCCATAATTTTAACAGTTTGCTTGTATATTGAAACTCCTGCGACCGTGATGTGAAACAGTACGACAGGTGAGAATCATTGCATGTATAATTTAGCAGCGTGATGTAATAAAATACATAAAATTTAATTTAAATAAAAACATAAAAAAACATTAAAAAAGTTATTTGATTTAAAATATATTTACAACAAAATAACAAATTATTTATAATAAATTCTCATAAAAAACTGACAAAAATAAAAATAAAATAAAAAAGGAAAAAAATACAAAGAAAAATGTTGATTAAATAAATAATAAAATAAGTATTTATTATTTAATAAAAATAAAAAATAAAATGAGTAAATATAAATTAAATTAATTAAATTAAATGACACAAATAGATAAATATATATGTAGAGAGAGAATTAAAAAATTAAACAAAGGAGGAATAAATTATGGCAACACTTCAGTAAAGTTTTGAGGTACTTTTACTTTTACATGAGTATTTTAATTTTCTATTCTTCTGCTCTGAAGTGGCAACAAACAATTATCTTCATCATCAACTAACCGACGCTGACTGATTCTCCTGATTAATCTGCTGCCGTTGACGTAAAAAAACAGAATAAATTGATGAAACGTTACGTTGACTGGGCTGCTCACCTGAGCGGAGGCAGGATTAGAGGAGGAAGAAGAGGAAGAAGAGGAAGAGAAAGAGGAGGAAGAAGATGAGGAAGAGGAGGACGGAGCAGGTCGCATAGCAGACGTAAGAATCAGCTGCAGAAGAAGAAGAAAACAAACGGAGGAAAAACACAGAAGACGAAGATTAAAGAAGGAAAAAGAACAAAACAACTTAAACTTTATTTATGTGAATATTTGTTTATTAAGAGACTGAATTTATTTAAATAATAATATTATATTTAGTGTTTAAATTTCCTGATTTGGCAGATTGAAAAAATAAAAAATACAAATATAAATAAATAACTAAATAAAGATATAGAAAATTAAAAATAAATAAAATTAAAATAGATAAACTAAATATCCACATTGGTATTTTACTACTTAAAATTCTTACAAAATATTAGAACATAATTAAATAAAAAACAGAAAAAATACAAAAAATAAATAAATAAAATGAAAATAAAGATATCTAAACAAATAATAGATAAATAAAAATAATAAAGGATATTTAGATGAAAATATTCTATATTTAACATTGGCCTATTAGTCAGAGATTTATTATTTTATTACTTAAATTATTTTTTACATCAGACGAGATTTAATTTGAAGTTTAATATCTGACAATGTGACCTGTGAACCAGCTGCTTCATTTTAATATTTTTATATTTTAATACTGGTCATTGTCTCTGCTGCAGTGAAGCAGTAAAACTCTATGCAAACGAGGAGGTGTGTGTGTGTGTGTGTGTGTGTGTGTGTGTGTGTGTGTGTGTGTGAGAGTTTGTTTGTTTACCATCTGAGCTCTAAGCAGCACCTGGTCTTGCCCAGACCCTTTGAGACCTTTTCCTAGGAGCAGTGTCTGCTGGGATACCCTCTGCCTGACAGGTGAGGGGCTCTGATTGGCTCGTAGACCAGGTGTGCCCACAGGATGAGCCTGTGATACCTGGAACAAAGAGAGAAGAGGGTGGAGGACGGGGGAGAGGACGGGGGAGGAGGGGTTGAGAGAGCTTCAGGGCGATGATGTTTTCTTTGTTACCTTGAAAATGAAATCAGCTGAAACGTGATTTTGTTTTTCATCTCTTTGTGTTAAAATGGTTCGTCCACGTCCCCTGAAAATATTGTTCAGCAACATCACTTCTCATTTGTTTTTTCAAAACTGAACGTCATCAACATCAGAGCAGCGAAGCAATGAACTGGACACACCAGGTTTAGAGTCAAATGAAAACACGGTGAACATCTGTGAACAACGGCGCCGTCCTTGACAGTCGAGTCAACGTCTTGAACTCAAACCGTCATGAAGCATCGATGAGCGTCAGAGGATCATTATCCTGCAGGAAGAAGCAGCTGCTGCTGGAGAATATCGTTCTAATAAAGAGTCAAAGTAACGTCCATGAACCGCAGGACACTCGGTCCAAACACAACAGTGTCCACATTTCTACCCATGATGCATCTTGGTGTTACATCAAAAAAACAAGACTCATCAGACCAGTTCTTCCTTTGACCACTTTTGTTTGGTTCCAGTGTTTTATACCCAGATATCAAAGATCCTGGTTTTAGTCTAACAGACGTTGGTCATTGTTGGATTCATCCAGTCTCAGAGGAAGCAGGTGAAGGTCTTTATAGTTAAAAAGTGAAAGTATATACGGTGAAGACTTTTGTCTTGACCGTGGTGGATGTTGGACTCTTTTTGGGGCAGTTATGTCGATGGTTTGGATTGAAGTGTTTTCTCTAATTTGGACCATATACATATGTGGTACATCCTTGTGAAACTTTGATAAAACTGATGATTTTGATATCTGGGTAGTAACAAGTACTAATACTTCACTACTGTACTCAGTACGTTTTGGGAGTAGTTGTACTTCTGCTCTAATATTGTGTACTACTACTCTAGTGTCTGTATTTCTACTCTGGTATGTGTACTTCTACTCTGGTGAGACTTTCAGATACTTTATACAAACATTGTTTTGTTCTAACCACCACAGACTGGAAACATCACACACCTACAGTGTTGGAGATGCTCTGACTGAGTCATCTCACCGTCACAGTTTGAATCTGCCCGTTCGTCCTGTTTCCAACAACAACTTCAAAGACAAAACGTTCACTTCCTGTTTGACACCAAGTTCTGTCCACATGCTACTTAGAGAAAACTGATAGTCTAACAGAAGTCATCTCTGTAAATCTGGAGCAGCTGAACATCTCCATCAACACCTGGACTGATGTGACCTCGACAAGTTCAACCACGTCTGTGAAAAGTCAACAACTCTAATCTGGTTTTACCAGAAGACAAAACCTGGACCGAAGAAACGTTTCAGACTAGAGATGAAACATCTGCATGAACCCGGAGCGACCTGCATGTTTTCACTGACATTAAAACCAACTGGTCGAGATGTTTTCTGAGACATGAATCTCCAGTCGATGTGTAACTTCAGTCTGATTGTTTCCGGCAAAAAAACAAAAGTTGGACACATTTTTGGTGAATAAATCTTTGGTGTCCTGGAGAAGAAAACCGAAGGGAGAAGTTCAGTTTGTCTGGACGGAGCAGTTCCTTGTTAAACAGTGAAATGCTCATATCTTTGAGGGATCGTTGCAAAAATGTGTTCACCAGTTAATTGATTATACATTTTTTCTCTGTAATGTCTAATATCAGAGTCGGCATCAGTGACGTCTGAGTTTTTTGTTGAAACTTTGGATCAAAACGTCTCTTGATGTTTAAAACTTCACATTTTTCACATGTTTAAGTTTAAATCCTTCACATTAACGCGATCAAATCAATCACATGTTGGTTCAAGACGTCGCAGCATGAAAACAAAGTCACATGCAGCTTTGTTGTCGACTTCCTACCAAAGAGTTTCTTTAAACTCTGCTCTACTTTTTCTTTAATGTTGATGAATCGACGAAAATCTGACATACAATCAAATGAAGTTCTGATAAAATTAAGTTTCATGTGTAAGTTGAATACCTCTGTGGTTTGTTTTTTTTCTCTTTTTGTTATTGTAGGTTCTTTGGTTATTTCTAATACAGTTTAGTTAAGAAAATCAGAAACTAAATTATTTAAAATAATGTTAAACAACATTTTAAAAGTTTCAATCTGTGAAACAATTCGCACCGAGACAAACACGCTTTACATAACGGTCCCCTCATGGTAATAAAGTGTTAAAATACGTCAACACCTGTGTGTGTGTGTGTGTGTGTCACACGTGACCTCAGCCTGAGGATGTGAAACAAACTGAGATAAAAGCAAACAGAGCGGAAGCTGTAAAACCCCGAACAAGTCAAACAGATGCACACACACTGACCGAGTGTGAGAGGCAGTGAGGCGGCAGTTGGAGCAGCAGCGTCGCTGTGAAACAGCAGGTGCAACTATCCCACCCACACTTTCTATCCTCCGGTCCGTCGGCAGCCGCAATACTACGCACACTGATGCTTCACGTATATATATAAAAAACTGCTGCAAAAAGTGTTTATATGTGTTTATTAATTTTAAACAGCTGTGTCTTTAAACTGTGATGTTAATGATCATCTGTGACCAAGATTAAAGTTTAAAAATCACCTCAATTTGGAGAAAAGTTGTGAAGTAATATGTTTGTTTTCTTTCCCAGAGCAGACTGGACGCTAGCTAGCTAATTAGCATGTTAACTTGAAGTGAACAACTGTTAATGCTAAGATTAGCGATGTAGCTAACAGTGCAAACCTTTAGCATTTTGCACTTTTTGATACTTGTACAAGAGCAGACTGGATGCTAACTAGTTACCATGCCGACTTGATTTAGCATCTGTGTTGCTTTCTACTATTACCTGCTTCTGCAACGTTTCTTCTATTCAGTTGAGTAAACAGCTGCTAACAGCTGCTAAACAGTTGCAAAGTTACTAAGTTACAAATAATACAAAGTTAGCAATGTGGCTAACAGTGAAAACCTTTAACATTTAGCACTGTTTAATAGACTGTTTTATACTGTTTTATCTTTACACAAGAACAGACTGGATGCTAGCTAGTTAGCATGCTAACTTGAATTAGCATTGGTGTTGCTTTTCACTGTTTACTGTCCAATGTCCACACTGTTTTGTACTTGTAAACTGTTTTATACAAAAACAGACTGGATGCTAGCTAGTTAGTGTGCTAACTGTCTCTGCAACGTTTCTTCTATTGAGTTGAGTAAATATCTACATTAGTGTTAGCAGATATTTACTCAACTCAATAGAAGTAACGTTGCAGAGACAGTATTAGCATATTAGCATGCTAACTAGCTAGGGTCCAGTGCTCTTGAATAGAACAGTATAAAACTGTACAAGTATAAAAACAGTGCTAAATGCTAAAATGAACTAGCATCTGTGTTGCTTTCCACTGTTGGATAAAATTTCTACTGCTGCAACATTTCTTCAGCTGCCAATGCTAATATTAGCGGTGTAGCTAAAAGAGCAAACTGTTGAATTTTTTTTTTACACTTTTCATTTTTATACAAAATCAGACTGAATGCTAGCTAGTTAGCATGCTGAATTCATGCATCGGTGACACTTTCCACTGATAGAGAAATTAACTGCTGCTGCAAAGTTTCTTTAGCTGCTAACGCTAATGTTAGTGATGTAACTAACACATGTGCACATTTGTGTATGTTCGAGGCTCTAACATATGTCGCTCTGTGAAAATAATCAAACCACAAATTTTCAGCCACAGAGCAAGATAAACGTTTTCACAGTTGAACAAGTGCCAGAAATGATCTGTTGTCCCGAGTCTCCATCGCTCAGTTTCGTATCCAAAAAATTACTGATGAAACAGAAACAGAAACGGTTCAATTAGAGAAATAAACAGTAAAATATAAAAGTTAGTGTGTAGATTTGGTTTCAGAAACAAGTGGAGACAGAATTAAGTGAGATAAAAACCTTTGCACACTGATGCTTTCTATTAGATAATGTTTCATTTGCATAAGTTTTACTGTCTTATCTTTTGTTTGTGTTCTGTTGTAGCACGTTAGCTCTAAGTTAAAATAACGTCTGCAGGTTTTTTTCCCTTTAAAGCCGCAGCAGCGGGATGCAAACAGTCCACAAAGACCCGTCCTACTAATCTCTTGACAATGATCCAACACACAAATGGATCAATTACAACCTCCACAGCCTCCGGACACTCGGATACGTCTACGATGTCGAGTCACGTTCTCTGACGTGGCGACGTTATGTCCTTTACCTGCACCACGTTCTTCTTGAAACAAGAAACATAAAATGCCAAGTGATCATTTCACAGTCACTTCAGTATTTCAGGCCTTTTGTGAGAACCGTTGACGCCTAATTTGTCTAATTTTTTGCTGCAATTTGTGACAGACCAACAACAACATTGTCCTCCAAGATGAAATGACTGTTTCTTGAGTAAAGTAATAAATATAAATGATCAGATATATTGCCTTGCTCCATAAAATGATTCATATGAACCATGTTGACCCTCAACCACGTACAAACACTCAAATATAACCTGGCACAACCAGAACCGTGAACAAACTAAACCTTTAAAGGTGACATATGTCAGATTAGCAGGGGCTAACCGGTTAGCATGCTAACATCAGCAGGAAACAAAGTGTTGTCACTACCTCTCAAGGTGATTGAGCTGATGAAGGAGTGAAGTTTCAGCTGTTAATGCTAACGTAGCATTAGCTATAGCACATGTAGCACATTAGCTAATGTTAGCTGTAGTACATATAGCACCTTTACTGGGGTAAATGTGAAAAGCGGGTTTCTATTATAGTGTATATATAATATTATTTGTGTAGGAGAAGTTGTGAAACTGTCAAGGAAGTAAGAGATGTTAGCTTAGCTTAGCATAAAGAGCTGGAAACAGGGGCGACAGCAGTCTGCTTCTGTTTTATCTTTAACACAACAACATTTTGTTGGTTAATTGGCACAGAAATGGCTTGCACATTTAAAAGTGTAAAGGGGAAGTTGTGTCAGCTAAGAAGTCTAGCATACGACTCCCACTACAACCACAATGTCTCATCTTTTTACTTTGGTTTTTATAAAGATGAAACCTCTCAGGCGAAGCGCACTGGTGGTTTGTTACCTGGAACGGACCTGGAGCATTGTCACACAGACACAATTGAAAGAATAATTTCAGAATCAATCACCAGGCGTCAAATTGCTACTTTAAAGTGTTTTGGATGATACAGAGATGAGTGTGTGTGTGTGTGTGTGTGTGTTACCTGTCTGCCAGGTGGGCTGGCCGGCGTGTGAAAGGGTGTGATCGGCGTGGTGCTCGGCGTGGACACTGGCTTCCCGTTGGTCAGGCTGGTGGAGGTTTTTGTGGACGTGCTGCTGCTGTGTGAAGAGGAGGTGGTGATGGAAACTGCGAGCGAGGAGGAAGAGGACGGAGGGAGGAGAGAGGAGGACGAGGAGGTTTGTGCAGCCGGGGGAGGTTTGGAGATGCCGGTCGGCGAGGGAAGGATGGGGCGAGAGTACGTGCGGAGGGCGGGGGTCGCGGTGGAGGTGAGTTTAGGAGGAGCAGGGACCAGGATGTGAGGAGACGCTGACGCCGCTTTCAGGCCGTGGGTGGCAGAGATGGAGGGAGCAGGGGTGAGAGGGGGAGGAGGTGAAGAGGTGGTGGGCGTTAACGTGGGCGCCGGGGAGTCCAGTAGCATGGGGTTGGGGGTGAGTCGAGGAGGGGTGGGGGTGGCGGGGGTGGAGGAGTCAGGCGTGGCGGCGGCGGTGGTCTGAGGACTGGTTCCATTGGCGGCCTCGCCGTGGTCTGACGGCGGCGGTCGAACCAGCTCCCTGTCCATCTTTCAACACTGTAACACTGAGACACAAAGACAAACACTTCAACCACAGAAGTTTACAGACAAACGTTGTACTAATACTACAAACAACAAACTCATACCAACTCTACACTTCTAAAAGTGTCAAAACAAAACAAAAGTTTAATTATCGACAAGTTTTTTAAAGTTTCTTTGACCTCAGTAACAACCGGACACAAGACATAACATAAGGCAAAATTATTGTTTTCTATAAAGATTGAGGCAAATTTAAGACTCATTTACTGTTTGGAATCGATGAACAAAACTTCAGTTGTTGCTCAGACTGAAAACTAGCAGCTGAACATTAAACAGTATTTAGATTATTGTGAAACTAACTACAGGAACTTTTATTTTATAAATCAGCTGTTTCTTCAATGAAATCCTGAGAATAAAGTGGGCTAGCTTAGCATTTAGCAACAACAGGAAGTTCTGTCTGCACTATGCAGATCATTTGGTTCATTTCTGGAAACTTCTTGGGCGATGATTTGCAAAATAAACCTGAGAATTTTTTTTTGACTGGAGGATTTCTAAGAACGACGGTCTCTGATGACTAAAACCTAGAAACTAAACTAATTCCTTAATCACATTTCAGGCCTTTTATTAAGATTGTCGAGGTCTAATTTGCCTGATTTTGTGGCAGCTTTTCTAAAAAAAAATGATTGCAATGAAAGTTGTGGAGTTTTTAGGTGTTTAGTTGCAATAAAGTTGCAGTAACAAGACAAAGTTGTGATTTTGTTCTTTGTTTTTCACCTTTAAATAGAAAAAAGTTGCAGGATTATTTTCTGTCTTTTAAAAAAACATTTTCTTTCACAGAGAGGAAAAAAAAACTTAGACTTGCTTAATTGCAACAAAACACCTTAAACAATGCAACTTTCATCGCAACTTCTTCCCCTTTTAAATGGAAAAATATCTCAATATGTGTTATTATTGTAATGTGAGACTTTTTTTTTTTTTATCTCACGTGTTTCCTGCTTCTTTCAAGATAAACAAGGAAGTTAGTTCACTAACGTATGAATCATCGTTTCCCAGGAAACGATGATGATGAATATTTGGTCAAAAGTTGCAGTGTTTGGTTTTAAAATTACAAGATTGTGCAGAATTTGCAGGGAATTAGTTGCATTTGCGTTAACAGTTGCAACCGCAACATCGTGACAACGAACCAATCACATCGTCCCGTATCATTAATAGTGGACTACAGCTAAGCCACGCCCCCTTTATTTATTTCTTTTTTTAAAGTGTCATGCCGAGTCTGAAACATCGGGTTTGTCTCGGTTTATTAGTCGTGTTGTTAAAGGTCATAGTCAGAGGATGTAAATGTCACCAGAAATAAAATAAGGAAATGAAGACGGAAGTATGATTTTGATTTGTTCTCACTGATCTGATTTTAGTTTTATAACTATATAGTCATAATGTCATGATTTCTAAAAAAAACCAAAGTTAACAATCACACGAGTCTAACTTTCATTTTCCTTTCACTGGTTCAGATTCTCTTCACGTCCACCGGAACAGATGAGAATAAAAACACATATTTTAAACTGATTATTTGAAATTTAACTTTGTTTTTTTAGTGTTTTGAACGGTGACACACACAAACTCAGCTCCTCAGTTGAATTGAAAACCAGAACCACAGTAAAAACCCGGCATCAGTTTTCTGTCCGGCGATGGACTGAACGTGTTAAAACAATCTCTCTGGTTTGTTGGTTAACTGTTGTCGCCTTCAACCAAGGCAGATTTCAACCACAGACAGTTATTTTTTTTCTGCGCCACAGACCGACTGACACACGACACCGTTACTATCAACGTCAGCCAGAGAGAGTTGGATCAAATCCACGGTTCATCTGAAGGGACGAGTTTACGACGACGTTATGAAGGTTTTTATTTCTTTTCTAGCATCAAAGTGACTTATTCTACAGATTAAACAAGTTGATTTTTACACCTAAAGCTCCTTTGACCAGTGTTTTATGGTAACAAAGAACTAATACTTCACTACTGTTCTTCAGTGTGTGTTGACAGTATCTGGACTTCACTACATTTTAACTTAATGAGACTTTTCCTCTGATCCATTTTTAATGTTGAGTGACTCAGTAAATGTGATGTTTTGACTCTAATCGACCTGTGACTGTTTAGACCATCAACACCATGTCTGAGGGTTGATGGAGGCTCCATCTTAAAGGTGGATGATGGAGAAACTTCAACAATATCAATATAAACACACATTTACATTTAGTGAAAAAAGAACAACTTTAGTTCTTTAGTTCAGACTCATTCATTGTCTATGAAGATTGTTGTAGCTCCATGTTTTAAAGTGCTGGATAAACTTCATAATATTCTTCTGTTTTATTAACATGTACTTGTACTTTTACTTTCTACACTTAACTACATTTACTTATAGATTACTGTCATACTGAAGTACAGTAAATACTAGATACTTTAAGACTTTTACTGGAGAATCATTCTAGTGACGACTTGAACTTCTACCAAAGTTATTTTATTCTACTCTAGTGTCTCTACTTCTACTCTAGTGTCTCTACTTCTACTCTAGTGTCTCTACTTCTACTCTAGTGTCTCTACTTCTACTCTAGTGTTTCTACTTCTACTCTAGTTTGACTCTCAGATACTTTATCAAACGCTGTCTTTGACACATACGATGGTCATGTAGACCAAACTAATGTAGTGTAAAAAAGTAGTGTTTTTCCTGCAAAAGTTAAACAAAAAACAGAAAGTGAAATCTTTTCTATTATCAACATCTTCATCTACATGATTCAGAGTTCACATGTTTCACATCTTTGTCCAGATTATTAAAAATAAACTGTCTCTGTTTCCTGTTTTGGAGAAGATACACAGACGCATGATAACGTGATGATTGTCTACATTTGACAATCCAGTCTACAAAGAAAACTGTTGAAAAATGTACATAAATGTTATTTTATTCGTCTTATATCACTAACATAACACGGCCACATGGAGGTGTAGCATCTCTGTCTATTAACTGAAAAATATTACATCATTTTACCGTCAAATCACTGATTTTATCTCATAACGACTTTATTTCCATTGTTGATGAATCTTAATCATCTTCTTCTGTTTTGTTGTTGTTTAAATAACAACACGGTGACGTGTTTAAACGTCTCAACAGATGAGCCGCGATGTTGGTCACCTCCGCGTGTGTGTGTGTGTGTGTGTGTGTGTGTGTGTGTGTGTGTGTGTGTGCCACAGGTGCATCATATAGTGTGTGACTGTGGTTTGTCTTATCTCAAAACAGAAAACTCCAACGTTAACGAGACTGAAACATCTCAGATGTGAACATGAGTTGAGTGAGAACAAACTACTGATGATCAATCAATCAATCAATATGTGAAGACACTGAAGTTTCTGTTATTGTTTTTAGTAAAAAATTTAAAATGTTACCAGATATAAAAGATAATACTAATAAATTATAATAACAGTTATTTCTTCATCTCTTCCTGTTTCTAATGTTGGTTCTGTTGGTCACTAACCACGTGAACATCATCATCTTTAATAATCAATCATCTGAATCGAGTGAATCGATTAGTGACTGCACCGATTCAGTCCTGATCAGTAGAGAAGGAGCAAAGTGATGAGTCTCCTCATGTCGCCGCGTGAGTCTCAGTCCAAAACAGAGCTGTCTGCTCCGTGAGTGTGTGTGTGTGAGTGTGTGTTGGGGGTGTTAATTCACGCAAATAGACCCCCCACCCCAGCAGATCCCCTTCCGCACGCGCACGAGCAAGCGAACGAGCAGGTGCCAGTCCACGCGCTGGTGACGATCCAGATGTCAGCATCTGGATTCACGTTTAACTGAACGTGTCAGTTTCAGTTTATTCTCACGGACGATGGCGGTGATTGTACTGACACACACACCAACACACACACACACACAAACACACACATATAAACACACACACACGAAGAGAGTCAGGCTTCAAGCATGTGACTGTTATAAAAAAAGAAAAGAAAGATGGAGACAGGCCTCCACAGCGCTAAAGTCTCACGATAATAACATTTCAGGAGACTGTCATGTCCACGTTCTGGTAAAGCTCCGTGGTCTCCTACCTTGTGATCAGTCTCGGCGTCGTCCTGCAGTTTTTATCTCCGCCGCCGTTTCTCCGCGAGCAGCGGCCGCCGCATGTCGGGAATAAATTAACACAAGTCAGTTGCAGTGTGATCAGATAAGAGCGGCCCTGGGGTCGACACACACACACACACACACACACACACACACACACACACACACACGTACACACACACACACACACACTCAGAGAGGCTGAAATGGGCGTGTGAAGCCTCCACTTCCTCGTCTGACAGCGACAGGAGCTGCTGCGAAGTGCGCGTCACCCTCCTCCTCCTCCTCCTCTCACCCAGACGATAATTTCTCCAGCCTCACCTCTGCTGCTTCTTCAGCTCCTGCAGAAACACACGCACACACACACACACACACACATAAAGTTGTAAACCGACACAGGCCCGTTCATGTTGTGTATGAGTCGCTGTGTGTGTGAGAGTGTGTGTGTCGCACTTTGTTTAAGGTTTCATCCACAGCCCGGGCTTTTTGTTGTTGTTTTTGTTTTAATTCCTTCCGTTAAATCCAACATCCACAAGGCGCAGAGGTCTCCCCCCCACACACACACAGCCTCCACCAGCACCTCCTCCACCACCGTCGCACCTGCCCGGTCTGTGGCGGGGAATGAGCCCCGGCTCGCGGCCACCGTGCAGCGGCTGCGAGGGGCCTGTTCAGTCCGCCCTGCTGGAGCAGCGCAGTGGAGGCAGCTGCTGCTGCTGCTGCTGCTGCTGCAGCGCCGAGGCGACACAGCACCACTCAGAGCCCGGGAGGACCGAGCACCGGGCTCCGGTACCGACATTTATACTGCGATATAAAATCAAAAATCCTGCGTTTTAGTCTTAATAAAATATAATAAAAACACTATTTCACCCTGGTTTAAATGATGCATTAACTTAACCGTCTAAAACTTTATTTAAAAGCACCAAAGATCAAATAAATAAAGGAAATAAAATAATAAAATGTCAAATTTGCAGAGGACAGTAACGAAATACATTTAATTGAGTATAGTTTTTTTTTAAACTTCTGACTCACGTCGCTCATTTTTAATTCACTACATTTACATCAAAGTTCTTCTTTCTCGTTACTTTAACTTCTCAAAATTCTAAATTCTTGTTTTTTCTCCTCTAAAAGGTGATTGGTTGTTTGTCAATAATCGGTAGATGACGTCACGTCTGTAACTGTAACTATGTCAGATCAGATTGTTACAATAACTGATGACGTGAATCTTCACATGATCTTGTTTCTAACGTCAGACAACAGTGGTGTCCACGAGGACGAATCAATGAACCAATGGACCATTAAAAAAATACAAAGACTCTACTGGATAAAACAGGCTTCTAGAGAACTGAATCACCCATAATTCATTGCAGGAGGATCTTCTTGTTGTGAGGAATTAGCCAGGAAAAGTCCACAGGTTGGATTATTGTGGTCTTGGGATCAAAACCAAAAACTTGATCAAATATATTTAGTTTTTATCTGTTTGATCTCCACCAACTCGTCTAAATCCATCCTGGGTCAAACAAACCTCCAAATGACCTCAAAGGACATGGAATTATATTATAAATAAATATACTTTATATTTATTATTGTTTTATTTTATATCATGGTAATAATCATAAAATATGAGCAGAGTCTCTGAGCTTCATCTCAGACATAAAATCTATCATTTAAAAGTTTTCTTAAATGTTTTTTTTTATGTTTCTTTAATTTTTTAAAAACGGGCATTTTTGTTATTCACGTTCCCGGGTTTCTAACAGACCCTCTGCTCTGTTTTATTTAATCTCGCAGTTTGTGGTGGTCACGTGACCGGTGTGGTATCGCGTGTCAGTAATCGGATGAGCCTCCTGTCATTGGACAGGACTGTGACTCTGCTGCGTCACTGGCGCTAATCTGCACCTGCGTCAATTTAGACGCAAACAGGTGAAACCAAACCGGAAGCTTACAGGAGAGACTCTTCCTTCAAAATAAAACGCCTCTGGCCTCAGCATGATCAGGTACGTCAGAGCAGTGACACTGAATTACACTCTGAGCACTTTATTAGGAACACCAGTCCCACTAGAGTAGAAGTAGAGACACTAGAGTAGAAGAACAGATTAAGTTAGGAAATGTGGTATTATCCTGGTCTGTAAGCTTTTATTTTGAAAGTCTAAGCCACACGTGTCACTCCAGTCCGTTGGATTTGACTGTGGTTTCTAGGGACACATCTCCTTAGCAACAGTCAAAAGGTAAAGTTGTGATTTTCATGTTTAAATTTATCATGAAATAGAAAATGACGCGTCTCTTCAACAAACGGAGGTTGGACACACACGTTTCACCTTGAAACGACGATGATCGTCACTAATGTTTTCTAAAATGCCTGAAACAAAAGTTATCAAGACAAAACCAGTGGAGGCGACGAGGAACTCGGTCCAGAGGAACAAACCGGTGAAGGTAAAAGGAGCAGAGGCTGAGCTCAGAGGACCGGCGCTGCGTAAAACCCGCGGGTCGAGCTGCCCACGACGGGACAGAAGCGACCGGTCCGCAGCCTCCACGTCCTCCACGGCGGCCTGTCAGCGGAGAACCAGGTCAGTCTCCGCCGCCCCCAAAACTCCGGCTGCGCACTGGCACAAAACAAACCCACCGCAACACCAGAGGACGCCTGAGCCAACACACCGGGGAAACGACCCCCGTCCGGGTCAACAACGAGACCAGCGCGGCGTCAAAACCGAGACCAAGTTCACAAGTCAGAGGTGAGAGGACAAGTGATCAAATCAGTTTTATCTGCACGGGTTTGACTTTCAGACCATGAAATCAGTCAGATTTTGACCTTTGACCTTTGACTGACAAGCTGATAATCAGATCAGTAAAATCAGAGGATCAATTCAACAACAACAGAAGAATCTTTAAGGCTGGAAAGTTTGTTTCTTCCACCCTCGTCCGTGTGGTTTTTTTTGTGTAAATAAAGTTCATGTGTTGGTTTAAAACCACAGAGATTCAACAGGTAGTTCTTCAGAGGGACTGTTAGTCCACGGTGTCCCTGCTGAGTCCTGCTGAGTCCTGCTGAGTCCTGCTGAGTCCTGCTGAGTCCTGCTGCGTCCTCAGACCAGATGGCGCCATGGATTAATCCCACGCGCCTTCTCTTTCCTCCAACTGTGACAGAGACCTGCAGGAACTGCTGCGCATCAGTAAACACCCAAGAGTTAAAGTTGGAAGATGTTGAAGTTACCTGAGTTTTATTTCTCTTATTTTGTCGTGAGGGTTGATGGAGGCTCCATCTTAAAGGGTGGATGGATGGAGAAACTTCAGAAATATCAAACAGAAATGTACTATGTGGATTCTGAGCAGCGTCAACGACTCATTGAATGGACGATGGTCTCTGGTCTGTGGAGGTCAGACCCTCGTAGGACGGATCCTTTGGAGGATTCAGGATCTTGATTGTGACACAGCTTCAGTTCTGATTGATCTGGTTACAGGTTGTAACGGTGAACTATTGTAACTATTGTCATTTAATTAATGAAGTCAGACAGTAAGGCCCAGTCCTATTTCTTCTCCCTTAAAACTACAACTTGGTTTCAAGTCTCCTTGAAAGGGAGATTCTCCTGGATGATGACGTGAGAAGAGTTAGAGTTTGACATCTTTACCTATGAAATGTGACATCAGTTAGTGTAGCGACGGTGTCGGAGCCACAACAACCTGTAGTTGGTCTTTATTCAGGTTGGAAAACATCAGCTGATGTAGCGTTAACTGCTACATGGAAGTTTTTGCAGAAATTTACAGGACGAAAAAAAAACCGAACTACTCTGTTGTAAACAGGCACAAAAACAAACATGCGGAAGATCCAGAGAAACTTCTGCTACGTTGTCCTGACATTTCTCCAGCTCGTATAAACGTCACCTCTCTCTGCAGATATTTGTTCATTGTGAAACAGATTTAGCATCGTTGTTTTAACTCAACGGTGCAGAATTTGTTTGGATATTCGTCGAACTAAGTATCCTGACACATTTAGAAAAAAATGCAACTTATTTGTGAAAATATATATTTTTTTTAGATTTGTGTTGTTTTTTTTCCTGAACTGGCCGCCATCTTTGTTTTTCCTCACTGAGTTCGACTGATCCAGTGCCACAAAAAAAATGACAAAATGGAGGTGGAGCAGGTCGTCCACTGATCTGGGAGGTCGATGGTTCGATTCCCTGTTTGAGACCAGATCCTAAACAACTTTTACTTAAAAGTTTTTAATGTGAAGCTGCAGAAACATCATTGACTACACAGCTCACAGAAGTTCAACCAGAACCTGTGAAAGATGAAACAAATGTGTGTTTAAGTCAGAAGACGCAGGTTGTTTATGTTTGTTTACGTTTGTTTTTTCATCTTTTCTGTTTCAGTCACAAAGCTTTTACAGTCATCGCCCCGAACCCCGAGAAGAGACGAGAGATTCAGAGAAGTCAGTTGTTGTTGTTGTTGTTGTCAGTGTGTGTGTGTGTGTGTGTTTGTGTGTTTTCCCACACTGTGTTAACAGCCGTGTGTCGTATCGTGTGATTGGCTGAGCAGAGGCGGAGGCGGAGCTTGCTGCTCTGGAGGAGCTTCGTCTGAGCAGAGCGATGGCGTTCGTCTCCATCAACCCGAGCAGCGTTGGTGAGACACACACACACACACACACACACACACACACGTAACCACACATCTGTTTGTGTTTATTCACTGTGTGTGTGTGTGTGTGTGTGTGTGTGTGTGTGTGTTAACAGGTGGCTGTATGAGTCTGGAGGAAGTACGGTTGAGGCAGCAGCAGGAAATGATGCAATCCAGGAGGAAACAGAAACAGGTCCGACGCCTTTTTAACTCATTTATGTTCAAAATTAAATGAAATAATCAAAATAATATTATTATCAAAATAATAACAATAATCAAACCCTGACTGTATCTTCTCTTAGCTGCAGTTTCATTATTTATCTGTTTATCACCACAACTTCCCTGTTTCTGTTCACACACCCACACACACTGTTGTGTCTCTAAATGAATCATGAAGTTGATTCATATCTGTCTGATGATCAGCTCCATCAGTTCTCACCCTCTAGTGGTGGTGTTGTGGTATTATTATTATCATCAGTCCTGATTGTTTTCACTCATCTTCAGTTCCTCCTCATTTCTACCTCAACAGAGCGACTCTTTGTCTCTTCGTTTTTTCTTTTACGTTTTACTTCACCAGTTTTCTCAAAGTGACGAATCCACCTGAAGAACTTGATTTCACACCAGATATTAACTTGATAAACACAGAGTTACAGTCTTTCTAGGTCTATTTCCAGATGATAATGAGTTGATACTTTGTGTTGGTAGAAAAATCACATCAATCAGATGAGTTTAGACAAAGTTTGTGATTTGTAGTTTCAACCTAAAGAGTCATAACGACAGTGTGAGGGACATAGAGTTGACAGGAGACAAATCTCTATGTTTTAAACCAGTGTCAGACTCAAACTAACACGTGACTTGTGGTAGTGAGGAGACGGTTCCTACAGACAAACCAACGTGTCTGAACTTTGTAAATGTCCAGACTGATTCTATAGAAGATTGTTGATGAAGTCACAACGTTACCTGAAGTTGTTTTACTGTCGACGCCGTCTGGAGGAAAAGTCTGGAGAAGTTGATTGATCCAAACACTGTCAGTAGACGCCAGTACAGGAGTTAAAGAACTTGACTTTTAAGGACTTTTCCTCAAGATGACGTTTTCTGCAAGAAACCACATTAACGTCTCTTCTCCACCACATGGTTGTGTCTCTACTCTACTGGTCTCTACTGGACTCTACTGGACTCTACTCAGTCTGGTAGCAGACACGTTGTTTTCCATCACAGTTTGGTTCCTCCTCCACGTGAATGTGGTGAGTGGAGTCAAACTGCTGCGACGTCACGACACTAAAACATCAGTAAACATTAATGGACATGGAGGAGATGCTGTACTTGTTGCTGGGTTAGCTTACGACCAGGTAGCTACGACGATGGCTATCACTCTTGTCCTGTTTAAAAATGGAGCTTGATTATTTTGTTGACTCTCTCAACTCAACTGGCGTCTGGTGGCAGCTTGTGAAGACACTCCCTCTGACCAATCAGTGGCCGGCGTCTGTTCACGTCACGTTTTAGTATCGACCCAACTCCATTGGTTCCTCCACAGAGTAGGAACTAAAACAGTAGCTGGAACCAGGAACTAGCACCAAGTGAAAACACTAGAGACTGAGTAGAGATGAGTAGATGATGGAGGAAAAGGCATAATTGACACCAGAGAAAACTGAGGTATGAAGAGAAGAACATGATGAAGCTGATAACTAGAAATGTCTCATTCATTGTGTTTGTTTCGTTCTTGTTTCAGATGAAGGAGCAGGTGTTGGAGCAAACTCACGTCCTGACCGGTTGAACGTCTCCTCCCTCGTCTCGTCGCGACTCTGTCGGCAGCTCAACGCCTCAAAACACAAAAACAAAACTAAAACATCTGTGAACTTCACACTACAATCACTTCTGTGTTGTTAACTATAAAACATACAGTTTAACTGACCATTCAGCCATAGATAGAGATTCAACGTCTTTGTTGAAACAGGCAGCATTAAAACATTCACGTGGCAGCCACATGTAGTCCAACGTCCTCATCGTTAGAAGTTAATGTGATCATTATTAAAAGTCTGATCCATGTCCAACTGTTATATCATTTAGTTCCGTATTAAAACAACATGTGACACAAACGTTGAGTATTTTATTTTTTGAAAAGACACGTCTGTGTTTTAGTTGCTCACCAGAGTAGCAGCCTGTCGGAGGCGTGTCCTGAAACGTCACATGACGCCGTCATGTTACATAACAAACCCGACGGAGACGTGTTGGCTGATAAATGACTCAGTGTCTCTTCAATCGACGGCAAGTTTGTTTTAACTTTTTCATCTGGGCTCAAAACAAATAGATGAATTAGATTCAGTCAGAATAAACAACAGTGTGTTTTCTCTGTGACAAGTGAACATTGGTTTGTTTGTTTGTAACAGTTTGACTCTTTAAGGTGTTTTAGTTGTTTATGGAAACAATGTAAATATCTGTTTGTATCCAGGCAGATTTGTCACAAAATGTCAAAGAAAAATAAAAAACCTGTTTTATTGAACTCAACTGAACTTAATATGACTTATACTCACAAACTACAAGTGTTGTATATTAATAGTTTGATGGTTTGTGTTTCTTTAAAGTCACATGAACCAGAGTCTATTTCACCATGAATACGAGTCAAACTCCCCTCAACAGATATGTTACGTTGGTTGAAGTAATATCCAGTTTGACCGTCTTTTGTTTTCACAACCAAATAGTTAACAATGAAAGTAAATGGGGCAGTCAGCCAAACGTATCTAAATTGTCATTTTTTAACCACTAATAAAGCTCAAAATATCACTTCACTTCAGCAGTAGCATGAATAGGGTCCCTACACATAAACTGAAGTACTGATAACTTAGTAAGTGAACCAGAGTTTATTAAAACACTGTTTTACAAGACTTACCCAACGTCTGGTTTTATAACAACTGGTGATGAAGGTTGTTCCACATCAGCAGATTCATCATCTGGGTTCAACATGTTTCTCTTCTCATACATGAACTTATAAGACTTTAAACATTCATTTGATGTTTTTAATTAATCAATCTAACTCAGAGACATAATTATCTTGTCCTACAGAGAATCTATAGTCTTTATTTACTAGTTAATACAACTTTTATGTTTTAGTAATTTATTTTTTAGCATAAAAAGCGTTTTCTATGGATATTTTTAAAAGGGAAATATTATATTGAAGAAATAATTAAAAGTAAATTAGAAAAAAAATCACAAATATAACTGATTCAATTAAACCCAGAAGCACAACTATAATATAATTATATACTATAATAAAATCAAAACATAAAACACTAAAATGAGCGTAAATATATGTAGTTTATGCTTTTATCATTTCATACAATCACGGCTCTATTTCATGTTTAAATAACAATAAGAACAAAAAGCACAAAACAATAAAACTATAGAATAAAATATAAACATTTACACTTGAAAAAAATGAATAATTCTGTAGATTTTTGTCTTTTTCTTCTTTACAAAATGACTCTTATCACTTAGAAAAGTGTAAGTTCTTATTTTTATTTATTAATGAATGACGAGTGATGAAATCAGTTCATAAATGATCGATGATTCTGATTGTTTATTCCTCCTCTACCGGTAGAGGGCAGCACAGGCTCCGACCAATTCAGAGGCGATGAAGGTGCACGAGGAGGGTTAGTGACGATGAAGATGACGATGATGAAGATAATGATAAATGACGGTAAACTCGTGCTGTTATAGGAAATATTTAATATTATAGTCAAGACACAGAACCTGGAATAAAACACACACACGCGCGCGCACACACACACACACACACACACACACACACACACACACACACACACACACACACACACACACACACACACACACACACACACACACACACAGATTAAAGGGCGGGGAACTAAATGTCAGCGTCGTGCTGCTCCTGAACATACATAATTAAAATGTCATATTAGGTGACTGAAATATTGAACTGCGCATGCGCGGGAACTGCAATTGTTTTGTGCCGCCGTGATTGTAGTTTTTTTTTTTTCTTCAGACGCCATTCTGTGACGCTGATGATGCGTTCAAGTGCTCATCACAAACTCGGACTTTTCTACTTCAAGTTAAAAAAAATAAAAACATCAACATTAAAATCCAGTTGTTTACTTTTATTGTTTTACACAAACAAACAAAGACAGATTTATTTATTATTTTGGCCAAAACAAACAAACAAACAAAAAAACATAAATTTAATTTAAAGTTTAAAATAAATACACTAATGTTTAAATCCTGATGTTTTATTAATCAGCTTTGAATTAAAATATTAAATGTCTCCATGAGGATTATTGATTAATTAAAATATTTTTTACAGATATTATTCATCTGTTATTTTATTTATGAAGTTATTGACTTGATCAGATCTTTTATAATATTTATTAATATTTATTATCTATGAACTCACTTTAAACTTTTTAACACCACATATTCTGTCATTAAAAATAATAAAATAAAAACCTACCAGAGTATCTGTGGCTTATTGGTTTTATATTATTTACAGAAATGTATAAATGTAATATCTAAATATATGAAACATCTCCAGTGTAAAGTCATATCTTATTCACTTATACAAACTTTATAACGTTCATACTCCCAGTTTATAGTTTGTATTTATATTATATATGATAGTTTATTTCTCTACAACTTTATCATAATAAATCATAGTAAATTATTATGAAGGTAGAAACTTAACTCTTTATCGTCAACTGTATCATACTTGATAGATGAGTTTAATATTCTGTTTATTATTATATTTATTATGATGTCAGACACCAAAGGGTTAAAATCTCACGTTAACTTTGGTCTTTGATCAGAATATTGATTTATTGTTTATGTAACAATATTCATGTTTTATTATTATTTATTTAATTTTGTCATTGCCACACAATGTAATTTGATTTAATTAATTTGTTGTTTAGTAAAATGTGAAATATTTGCAGTTTTTTTTAAATTGTTGAATGTATTTTTTATTTTTATTTATTTTATTTTGTTCTGTTTTAAGACGTTACTGTGGCTTTAGACAAACTAGTGTTATTGTTATTATTATTATTTTTAATCTTATAGAGGTAAAAACAAATCGATTAATTTAGCAGAACAACAGATTCATTTAAAAATAAAAAGTTGTAGTTGTTAGAAATTAGATTATCAGCTTGTTTACATTTGATTTTTATTTTTAATTAAAAATTGTTAAATTGTTGTTAAACTTTTTTTTTCCAAATAAACTTTTAATGAAAAAAATAAATAAAATATTGTCTTCTTATTTATTTATTTATTTATTTGAGCTACGCGGTCGCGTGCGCTTTCCGTTGTAACGTCCCGTATTTCCGAGGGCGCCTGAAGGCGGCATGATTCGGTGGCTGCTGAGCTGATCTTTGTGCGAACGAAGCGGAGCGGTCGCAGTTAGCACCGGACAGCGAACACACACACACACATACACACACACATACTCACACACACACACACTGAAAGACGGCGGAGAGAGAGACGACGGTTTGGGCCCGAAAACCTCGACAGGCGGCGACGATCAACGGTGACAGCGACGGCTTTTAAAATGGTGAGAGGACGTTAACGGAGCGGTGAGCGAACGGCTCGCGGCGCTAAGAAGAAGCTAGCTGTGCTAATGCTAAACGGTTAGCGAACTGTTTTCCTGACTCATTATTGAACAGCCTGAAAGAAGCTAAGGCTGCCATTTTACACCAGCAACACGGCCAGTTGGTGCCTCCTTTCCGCTCCTGTTAGCTCGTTGAATACTCTAATCGTGTCCAATATATACCTCATTATATATTTATATCAAATCAAAATATAAATATGATCTAAATATGACGCGGGGTTTGGTGGAAAAGCGCCTAGTTACAAGCTAACTGGCTAATCGAGCCTCGGAAGCTAATGCTAGTTAGCTACTAGCATTAGCTAGCTAGCTAGCTAGCAGTGTTGCGTAGCAGACTCCGGCTCGGTTCGTAGTCCGCTTGCGCGAAGAAAATCTCAACCTATATCTGGAAAACCAGCGTTAATGTTGGGGTTTGTTGAGGCAGGTGAGTCGGTAGGTCGGTGGTGGTTGAGCTGACGGTGTTTAACGGTGTTTAACGGGAACCGATCGGCCTCTCCGCCGAGTGAAGGATGGTGATTTGAACCTGACACAAGGCTCCTGGAAATACCTGGAGAAAAAAAAAAAACCTTCCGTTTTCCAGGCCTTGAGATGTTTGAGGTAAAGTTGATTTAAAGCGGGTTGTTGTTGTTTATTGATCAGATCTGACGTGTGTTGCTGTTGATTGATTGTTGTTGTGATGATTGACACGTCTCGTTGACTTTTACAGTGAAAACAAACATTTAAACATTTAATCATCATCTGTTTTATTTAGTTTGTATGTTAAAAATTAAGAGGAAATCATGTCGAAGTTATTTAGTTTAGTTGTTAAGATGTAGCAGTCACTGTTTTATCTTCTTAAACAGTTTATTTTCCATTTAAACACATAGAGAGACACTAACAGGTGACCAGATCAATAACTGACAACTTCACACTGATATCGATTGATTATCATATGTCTACATCATCCAGTTCGTTGGAGACATAAGTAAAAAGGTTGATGACTCACATTTAATCCTGTCTGTTTTAATTGATTAATATTGATTTTATAACAGTTTGTATTTGTAGAAGTTGCAGTTAATAATGTTTATAATGAAGCTTTTTGAGGCTTAATACAGGTTCTGTTGGTTTAGAGGAGGATTTATTATGTTTTGTAATATTTGTTTTTTACTGTGACTCGTCCAGTTGTTTGACAGTGGTAGTTACAGGTGTAAACCACAAGTTAAATGACAACGATACGGCATTTATCAGTATCACCAAGTCATGATAGGTGGTCCTGAGATCGATGTGACTGTAGCTCAGTTTCAGTGTAAATTAACAGGTCAGAGCAGGTGACACATCAACACTGGTCAGTGTCCTGCTGCTTCTTCTTCAGGTCCTGGACACATTGGTCCTTGTTTCCTGACGTTTTGTCTGTCGATTCGTCTTTTCTCTGATTTATTCCTGAGACGAGACTAAACGTCCTCATCATCTGTTTCTTGGCTTCTTGCCGTGACCTGTCTGGCTCTAGGCTGCTGGTGGTGTTTGAATGTTTAGGAAGGAGCTTGGATGAAAACGTGACAAGATGGATCCATGTTTTCACTTTGGATCAATAATATCGGATCTTTAATCCTCTAGTAGCCGGACAGTAGCACAGCTTCATCAGTGTTTGTGTGTTTTATTTAAAGATAATGTTGAATATCAATCTATCATCTTCAGTCACTGACAACGCTATAACAACTTTATCAGACATGAAACCATTTAAATTAAACATTCATCTGTTTTATTGTTTATTGTCACAGAAAATACTGATTTTAAACTCCAGTCTGATGATGATGATAATTGTAGCAACTCGACCTGAAATAGTTAAAAATTAATTGTCAGTTGTTTGAAAATGGATTAACTTTCAGTTTATTGGCTCAAACGTCTCAACTCACTTTAAAATGTTTAAATTGGTTCATTTTTTTTGAGTAAATTCACTTTTTGTCACATCAGTTGTCACACACACACACACCTGAGTGTGTGTGTGTTTAAAGAAACAGTCGTCACTGACTCATCAGAGTCTGATGTTTTAGTTTCACTCAACAAAAAAAAAAACGATGCTGAAACCAAAGTGACGACGTTCGTCTGCATCTGCAGGTTTTTATCGAGACTCTCCAGGATTTCACGATGTTTAGATCACGATTATTAACACGAATTCAACCAATCAACAGGACTTTTCCTCCATTTTTGACCAATGATCATCATCATTTCCAGTTAGATGTTGATCCAGACGTCAGTCAACTCACTTCCTTGTTTCTTGTTTTTGGGAGACGCAGGAAACATGTGAGATAAAAAAAAACAAAAAAAAGTCGTCTATTGAGAAACACTTATGTCTCTGCTCCACCACATGGTTGTGTCTCTACTGGACTCTGCTCAGTTTGGTAGCAGACGCGTTGTTTCCATCCCAGTTTGGTTCCTCCTACGACCATGGCCATCACTCTTGTCGCTGTGTAAAAATGGAGCTTGATTATTTTGTTGACTCTCTCTGTAGCTGGTACCAGGAACCAGCACCAAGTGGAAACACTAGAAACTGAGTAGAGACCAGTAGAAGCAGGTGGAAAAGGCCTGTTAGTCACCGAGAAACAAAAAAAAAAGAAAAGCTGCCGCGAAATCAGACAAATTACATCTTAACTATCTGAAAAAAAGCCTGAAATCCTGAAGGATCTGACGTGTTGTGTGTTTGTTTGCTGTTGTTTACCTTCTGTGTGTGTGTGTGTGTGTGTGTGTGTGTGTGTGTGTGTGTGTGTGTGTGTGTGTGTGTGTGTGTGTGTGTGTGTGTGTGTGTGTGTGTGTGTGTGTGTGTGTGTGTGTGTGTGTGTGTGTGTGTGTGTGTGTGTGTGTGTGTGTGTGTGTGTGTGTGTGTGTGTGTGTGTGTGTGTGTGTGTGTGTGTTTAAATGTAGGCTATTAGGTTGTTGAGTCTGGTCGGGCCACACGGTGACCGGGGTAATCTGATTTGACGAGGCTGAGCTTTTGGTTTTTTTTTTTTCCCACTGATGCTGCTGTTACCTCGTCCTCTTCTACTTGATCAAGTCTGAGTCGTTCATGAGTGTTGTTGTTATTCAACCGACACGTTGGCAGCAAACCAGTCGCCACCGGGTTGGAACGTAGTGGTGGTTGTTGTTACAGGGGTTTGTTTGTTTGTTTGTTTGTTTTCGGTATCTATTGGAGCTTTAGGTCGTCAATATTCAACACGATTCACACTACAGCTGCTGCTATCGATTATTTTATAAATCAGTCAAATATTTATTATAATAATGGTGAAAAATGGTCGTAATTCCTCTTAATTACACACGTATGTTCATGTGTGACGAGACAAATATCAAATATGAACTTTTGAGAAGCTGCAATTGATGCTGATCATTGATCATTTAATCAATGAATCAATTAAAACCAAAATGTATCAATAGTTTCTAGATTATTTGAAAAACAACTTCGTTGTAAACACAAACAAGGTCCAGTGAAGCATTTGTTGTTGTCTCACATGTCGGGTGGATGTTCCCTGAAACGAGTCGTGACCTTTGACCTTTGCCGTCTTCCTGCCATGTGCGATGATGGAGCGTGTCGACCAACACGGAGGATTCTCATTTCACAACAAACTTTCTAGAAACTGTTGCCACACACACACACACACACACGTCCGTCCTTGTTGTGTAGCCGCCGTCAACTGACTCCAGGTCAGATCCAGTCGGAGGCTCACGACCTAAAAACCTTCCTGGTGTGTGAATGTGAAATCTGATCCCGGAGCTGCCTTTAGGGCTTTAACACCGCTCGAATAGAAACGCAGACGGAGGCCGAACGCTCTTCAACCTCCTGTGAGTCCGACGGCGGAGCTGTATTGTCTGCCCCAGTTGCCATGGCAACTGTGGGAGCACCTCAGGTAGGTAGGGGCCGTGAGGACGAGGAGGAGGATGTTAAAGCGAGGCTGGTGGTGTTTCCTGTCTTCTGTTACATCACACGTATGATGATGTTAAAAAAACAAGGACACGAGGCAGGAGGATGTCGCACCGGGTCGACGTCCACGTGACTCGTGTTAGAAAACGAACCGTCGGCTTCAGTTGACGTCGGTTAAATTCACGTCTGGTGTGAGCTCAGGTCGACTGACGTTCAGGTTGTGGTCTGGTTGTGTCCAGAGAAGGAGAGAGGAGGTGGCGGCAGACTACAGCTGCAGTGCTGTGGTCAGTCTGAGGAGGTGGAGGAGGAGGGAGGAGGCAGAGGCAGGGTGTGGAGAGGAACAACACATTTTAGTGACCGACTGACGTCCTGATCCAAGGCTGCTTCATCGTCTTCATGGTGTTTGACTTGTAGAATCGTAACATCGTAACTTTATGTTTCCATTAACTGCGCTGCCATGTTGTTGTTGTTGTTGTTGTTGTTCCTCGGCAAAATTGTTGCGTCATTAATAGACCAGATCCTCCAGGGTTAACGTAAATTCGACCAATCATTGTCGTCGCCGTCGTCATGGTTTCCAGGTAAACATTGATCCAAACGTCAGTGAATCACGTCCTTGTTTCTTTTAGAAGACGCAAGAAACGTGAGATTAAAAAAAGTCTCATTTACCTTCAACATCACTAAAGACCAAGAGAAACAGTCTCCGGGCAGATTTAACCACAGAGGAGGAAACTGTTTATATTGTTGTGGAGCAACAAGAGGAAGTCGTTTAGTTACGATGAAGAAAATTGGAGGAAAATTTACAACAAAAACAGCAACTTTAATCACAGTGTTTTTTTCTTTTTTCTTTTTTAGAAAAGCTGCTGTGAAATCAGACAAATCAGGAAACAATAATCTGGAAAAAAGGCCTGAAATCCTGGAGTAGTTGTTGTTGTTGTTGTTGTTGTTGTTGTTGTTGTTGTTGTAATACTGTTTTAATCGTCAGTGACTGACTGAAGTCGTTATTATTTCCAGAGATTAAAGTTGAGCTGTGAGGTGTGTGACACGTATGTAAACACAGTAAATGATCGAAACGCAAACACACACACGTCAACTCGGTGTGTGTGTGTGTGTGTGTGTGTGAACTCGTCTGCTGTTTTACATGACAACCAGAGACTTTAAAACAAACAACCAAACAACAGATGAAACGGGTGAAACCAGGACGACTCCTACTGGATCATTAAAACTTTCATGTTTAATTTAAACGTTAAAAAAATGATCATTTCAGAAAATTATAACCTCAGATACATCTACGAACGTTTCCACCACATTTAAAACCAACTTAAAAACCTTCTGTCTGCTAACGTCAGCCTCCTTATCTTCTGCTCCCACCACCATGTTTCTAACCCCGGTCACCTGACCCACACCAGGCTTCTCATTGGTTTATCAGCAGCTGTGATGTTTGTACCAGTCGTCAGCTCTTGGTTCGTCGTCCCGCGGCGTCAGACCAGGACTCAGGACAGGAAGTAAACGGAGCAGGTCGCTGCGCTTCACGTCCAGCGCTGCTCGTCTGCTCTCGTCTAAATTTAGCAGCGCTGCTTCATGAACGCAGCAGTTTCTGCCTCCGTGTCTCTGCTGCTCTCACACTCAAAACAGCAAAGACACGTTCTCTGCTTTGTCCTCGTCCTGATTTAAAAAAACAAGCTGAACATATACGAGTAGAACTTTATCAAGGTTTAATTCTTTAACAAAACCAACAAAAACACCAACATCCAGCCCCGACACAGGAATGTAAAATAAATGGTTGTGGCAGCTAGCACCATGCTAAGCTAGCCTGTTTAATCAAATGGAGCCAACTAGCTTAGATTTAGCATATCTAGTTTAGCAGTTTATGGTACAATATCTGTAATATTTAAGTTCTCAACCCTCAATTTTGAAAATTTCCATTAAATTTCTCATTAATTTTCCCATAAATTTCCATTAATTCCCATGTAAAGTTTCCAAATTTGATAATTCCCATAATTTTTCAACCCTTATTTCTTCTTGCAGTGACTAAAACAATGTCAGATGATGATTTTATCAGATATTTTTCTTTCTTTACTTGTTTTGATAATGAAACAAACCGACAGTTCAGAGCAGGTTGTGTTTGTTTTTTCTGGATCAATAAAACGTGAAAAGCTCTGACTCGGTGGAAACCGTCAGACCCGACGTGGCGTCTCTCCTGCGGCTGCCAACGCGTCGACGCTGCAGACGCCGGCGTAGATTTACCTTCTGCCCCCGCGTCCCGACGGAGGATGAAATTACAGCTCCACGTCTGTCAATTAACCTTAATGATCGTTGGATGTCGGTCAACAGAGTCGCTGTTGAACCGGCTGAGTTTGCTCCGTCACAGTCACCACCTGAACTCTAACTTTAGACGGATGTTTTTAATAAAAAGCTGCTGTAATCTCACACATCTCTTACAGCCTGATACAGACTGTAGCTGACGTAGAAGTAGAAACTAGGTCGTTGACTCGTGTGAGTCTTGACAGAACCGATGAGGAACCACGGAGGCTGAAGTGGACTAATCTGTCATTAACTGTGACGTCTGGAGGATCAGAGCCAGGTGTCTCCTCATAAACCTGCTGGTTAACTGGGCTAACAGAGCTAACTGGGCTAACAGAGCTAACTGGGCTAACAGAGCTAACTGGGCTAACAGAGCTAACTGGGCTAACAGAGCTAACTGGGCTAACAGAGCTAACTGGGCTAACAGCTGATATTTTTCTTTTTTTTCTTTTGATATTTTTTTTATTTTTTGATACTTTTTATATTATGACATATTTAAACATATTTTAATGCTCTATTATAAAAAAATGACATTATTTTTGATGTCTATGACATTTACTACTACTCCTATAATTGATGTTATATTACTGTGTTTTTTCTTTTGACAGTATTTTCTTCCTCTTCTCTCTCAGGTCATCTGGTGAGAAGCGCTGAATCTCTCAGGTGGAGGAGTGGCAGACAGCGCCACCCAGGTGCTCCAGAGCGGGACTGCATCCCCCTCCGTCCTCACGACCCGACCCGACCACCGGCCACCCGCCCCCTGAAGCGCCGCTGACGCCGCCGCCAGATGGACCGCGACCTCTGAGAGCAGAGCGAGTCAGGACAGAAATCAAGCGCGGGAGAGGAGCCGGGGGGGAGGAGAACGGACAGGGAGAGGAGAGGACAAACGGGGCTCTAACCATGTCGTCCAACAGGTCCCAGAACCCCCACGGACTGAAACAGATAGGCCTGGACCAGATATGGGACGACCTGCGGGCTGGAATCCAGCAGGTCTACACGCGGCAGAGCATGGCCAAGTCACGCTACATGGAACTCTACACGTATCCTGACAGCAGCGAGCGCACGACGCTGATCCCTGTTATAAATATGACGCTGCGTTGTAGGAAGAGTGACAGATGTTTTTATCCACGTAGAACAACCAGTTACGTTCTGAAATATTCACCAAACACTCGATACGAACTAGACCATCAGAGTTACTAAATATTTACCAACAGCAGCTCTGACTGAAGAGTTTAATGACAGGTTTGTTACTTCCTCTTCTGAAATCAAAACCTGTTTTTAAACCGTTGTGTGCTCAGATGATTAGAAACAACAGACGATCAGTCATCAGGTCAGAGTCTCTCTCTAAACTTTACTAAAACAAACAGTTCGACTGCTTCACTTCCTCTCACGTCTTTTCCACCTTCATTCATTTATTTTTTTCCCTGAAGTTTGAGCTCGATCCCGTCAAACAACATCGTCAACACTAGATTCAGAGCTTTGATCTGTTTGTTAGTTTGTAAGTGAACTTCTGTGTTGTGCTCCTTAACCCCCCTCACAGACATGTATATAACTATTGTACCAGTGTCCACCAGTCGAGCCAGGGCAGAGGCTCCGTGCCTCCGGCCAAACCCTCGAAAAAGTCCACCACTCCAGGAGGGGCTCAGTTTGTAGGCCTGGAGCTCTACAAGCGACTCAAGGAGTTTCTGAAGAACTATCTGACCAGTCTGCTCAAGGTGAGTCCAGTTAACACGTCGATGAACCTCAAAATGAACCGAACTTCACTGTTCCCACGTCACACACGCTCCTCTCTGTGTCCTCCAGGATGGGGAGGATTTAATGGACGAGTGTGTGTTGAAGTTTTACACCCAGCAGTGGGAGGATTACCGTTTCTCTAGTAAAGTCCTCAACGGGATCTGCGCCTACCTCAACCGCCACTGGGTCAGACGAGAGTGTGACGAGGGACGCAAGGGCATTTATGAGATTTACTCTGTGAGTCCGACACCTCACTCATCACTTCATAGTCACATTTTCTGCTTCTCATGTGAGATAAAACTTCAAAATAAGAGTCTCGCCCTAACGTTTTCTTAATCTCCTCTTCCCAGCTGGCACTGGTGACCTGGAGGGAGTGTTTATTCCGACCCCTCAACAAACAGGTGTGTTTAGTTTCTTTTTATAGACGTGATTAAAGGAACAATAGCAGACGACGGTGTTCAGCTTTAAAATGATTCATTTATGTGATTTAATCTCTAATTTCTGTTCTTCAGGTAACAAACGCTGTGCTGAAGCTGATAGAGAGAGAGAGGAATGGAGAGACCATCAACACCAGACTGATCAGTGGTGTGGTCCAGTCTTATGGTACGTTCTCACACACACACACACACACACACAAATCACAGCACAGATCTAGTTCACTCTAGTCCACTTCACCATGGATCAGTGAGTCTCAGTCTCTGTCGTGATCGTTGGCGACTTGTGTTTCCATGATGTGGAGTCTCAACAACTGGTCTGAGACCTGTAGTGTTCACACTACAAGACTTGTCAGTGATTGACTCCCGATCACACCGTGACGTCACCAAACTCTACGTCTGGTCACGTGAACTAGACAGGATGTAGCCGCTGCTTCTCACCGTGATTTACAGCCGTTTATTGTTGACGAGCACCGGTGAAGGCGCTGCCTCCGACACAGACTAAACCGCTAAACCGGCGTGTAAACATCACCATGGCAACACGCTGGTTTTCACGATGGAGCTGAAATCAGCGGCAGACCTCCCGGTACCGGGTAACATCTGGATCAGGCGGGGGGAGTTTGTAGAAAGTGAAAATGAAAGAAAAAGCGTTAAAAGCGTCAGACTTTTAAACGTGGTTGTGAGTGAATCAGTGAGGCGGCAGCAGCATTTATCTCACATCCCTCCTCTGATTGGCTGTCGCTCTTTGTCAGTCTCTTCAGACTCCTCCAGTTTTCTAACATGACAGATCCAGTCCGGTCTCAGACCAGGTCCCGGCGGCCTCTGATGGAGTCGTTAGGGCTGTTCACACATTATGATCATTAACTGATGATTCACCAACCATCAGAGGACCAAGTCCACCAGACTCCACCACTGGAGATGATGGTGGAGTCGACTGGTGTCAACCAGGATAGGCGGAGGCTCGACTGCTGGAGGAGCAGCGGCGTGTGCAGGTTTACCTCCACGAATCGACCCAGGATGAACTGGCCAGGAAGTGTGAGCAGGTCCTCATCGAGAAGCACCTGGAGATTTTTCACACCGAGTTCCAGAACCTGCTGGACGCCGACAAGAACGAAGGTAACGACCTCGTCTTGGATTCACAACGAGATCCAGAAACAACCGACGGTGCTGCTGTGAAATCAGACCGATTAGGGACTGATCAGAAACGTTTATATCATGAATAAACTGGATCCAGCGCAGAATAACAGACTCGTCCTATAATAGAGAAGTTGATGTTTCAGTTCGACGTTGTTACAGAGTCACGGTTGTTTGATCCATCACAGGAAACATTAACCAGACAACAGCCCCCGAGTTTAATTTCAGTCGTCACGGCATCGATGTTAATTATCTACAGATGATTCAATCAGCCGCCGGTGACGCTCGTCAATTAAAGAGAGAAAAAAGAAGCTGCTGCTGCTGGAGAGAAAAGGAGATGAAGTTCAACTGAACCAACAGACACCGAACGTTGTTTAGTTTCATTTAATTATGTTCTGGTGCCAGAGGAACATTATTTTATTCTGATGTGGTCCTGGTCCTCCATCTTGTTCCAGATCTGGGTCGGATGTACAACCTGGTGTCACGGATCACAGACGGTCTGGGTGAACTGAAGAAGCTCCTGGAGACTCACATCCACAACCAGGGTCTGGCCGCCATCGAGAAGTGTGGCGAAGCGGCGCTCAACGTACGACACCTTCACTAGTTTCTCACTGTTCATGTGATCGTGTGAAAGAATCAGTAAGATGTTAAATCTAACGTGTGATTGTTTTGTTCCAGGATCCTAAAGTTTACGTCCAGACGACTCTGGACGTCCATAAGAAGTACAACGCCTTGGTCATGTCTGCCTTCAACAACGACGCCGGCTTCGTGGCCGCGCTCGACAAGGTGACGAGTCCCCAGAGACCCGATCGGATCAGAACCAGACCAGGACGTTAACGGAGAAACTGAACCTGACTGAGATTAACTGAGCTGTGTCTTCCTGTTCACAGGCCTGTGGTCGGTTCATCAACAACAACGCCGTCACCAGGATGGCTCAGTCGTCCAGCAAATCCCCCGAGCTGCTCGCCAGATACTGCGACTCTTTACTCAAGAAGAGGTGGGACCTGGTGTGGTACTGAAGACACTGGACTGACCAGACGACTACAGAACTGTAGAACTCTTAATACTAGTGCTGTAACTCTATTATACTATAGAACTATAAACAGGTTACTAGAGAATGACCAATTAAAAAAAAACATAAAAAAGAACTTAAATTTTTACCAAAAAAGTAAAAACAACAACAAAAAAAAACAAAACAAATTAAGGCAACAAATGAAAAAAAGACAAGAAATTGTAAAAATTGTACAAAACAGTTACATCAACAAATGATGGAAAAAATGAGTAAAAAACATATTTACATGAAAAAGTCAATGTCAAAATCAGAAGACTAAGACAGACGTTCAGTGACGTCTGACGTTTACTTCTCTGACGTGTTTGTTTCTTCTCTTCAGCTCCAAAAACCCGGAGGAGGCGGAGCTGGAGGACACACTGAACCAAGTGGTGAGAGACGAACAGTCGCGGTGTCGTTACCACCGTCTCTGTGGTGTGTAACACTGACGTGTGTGTGTTTCCCTCAGATGGTCGTGTTCAAATACATCGAAGACAAAGACGTTTTCCAGAAGTTTTATGCGAAGATGTTGGCGAAACGTCTGGTTCATCAGAACAGCGCCAGCGACGACGCCGAGGCCAGCATGATCTCTAAACTCAAGGTCTGTTGCCGCGGTAACACGCGGTGTCACACACACACACACACACACACACATCAGGACCATCCGTCTGTTTAACCCTTTGTTGTCGTCGCTTCCTCTGCAGCAAGCCTGCGGCTTCGAATACACGTCCAAACTGCAGCGAATGTTCCAGGACATCGGAGTCAGTAAAGATCTGAACGAACAGTTTAAGAAACACCTGACCAACTCTGAGCCTCTGGACTGTGAGGACACACACACACACACACTCTCTCTCTCTCTCTCTCTCTCTCTCTCTAACACACACTCACACAAATACTCTAATACACACACACACACACGTTATTCAGACTGGATCTTAAACCTCTCTCTCTCTCTCTCTCTCTCTCTCAGTGGACTTCAGTATCCAGGTCCTGAGTTCTGGGTCTTGGCCGTTCCAACAGTCCTGTACCTTTGCTCTTCCGTCTGAGGTTTGTGTCGTTAATCACTGGTTTATTTGTAAGATCAGTTTGTTTTAACGGTTTGTTTGTAACGATGTGTGTGTGTGTCTGTGTCTCTCTCTGTGTGTGTGTGTGTGTGTGAGCAGCTGGAGCGCAGCTACCAGCGCTTCACGGCGTTCTACGCCAGCAGACACAGCGGCAGGAAGCTGACGTGGCTCTACCACCTGTCGAAAGGAGAACTGGTCACCAACTGCTTCAAGAACAGGTGAGTGTGTGGCAGACAGGGGGCGCCGCGCTCATTCATCACACCGGCCTCACTCACTGTTGTTGTTGTTGTTGTTGTTTCCAGGTACACGCTGCAGGCCTCCACCTTCCAGATGGCCATCCTCCTCCAGTACAACACGGAGGACAGCTACACCGTCCAGCAGCTCACCGACAGCACACAGATCAAGACTGTGAGGAAATGACTCACATCTGAACGTTGAACCTTTATTTATTTACACAACAATGATGTTTATGTTGTTGTTTGTTTCAGGATATTCTGGTTCAAGTTCTGCAGATTTTGTTAAAGTCAAAGCTGCTGGTGAGTGTGTGTGTGTGTGTGTTGGACACTAGATGGCGTCAGATCATGTTTGTTGAGTCTCTAACGTGTCTTCGTGTCTTCAGGTGTTGGAGGATGAAAACGCCAACGTGGACGAAGTCGAGTTCAAACCCGACACCGTCATCAAACTGTTCCTGGGATACAAGAAGTGAGAGACTGTTTGTTTGTGTTTTAACAACAAACAAACATGAGAAACAGGAAGTGACGGTGGTTGTTTGTGTTCCAGTAAGAAACTGAGAGTGAACATCAACGTCCCCATGAAGACGGAGCAGAAACAGGAACAAGAGACGACTCATAAGAACATCGAGGAGGATCGAAAGCTGCTCATCCAGGTCTCACACACACACACACACACACACACACAGAAACACACATGTCAACAACAAACAACGTAAACAAACGTTTGTGATGTTTCAGGCTGCGATCGTCAGGATCATGAAGATGAGGAAGGTTCTGAAACATCAGCAGCTTCTGGCTGAAGTTCTGAACCAACTGTCGTCCAGATTCAAACCCAGAGTCCCTGTTATCAAGGTGACACACACACACACACACACACCTAACACACACACACTTAACACACACACACACACACACACTAACACACACACACACACAGTAACACACACACACTAACACACACACAGTAACACACACACAGTAACACACACACACACACACACACACACACACACACACACACACACACACACACACACACAACACACACACACACACACACAGTAACACACACACACACACACACACACACAGTAACACACACACACTTAACACATACACACTTAACACACACACACACACACACACACACACACACACACACACACACACACACTAACACACACACACACACACACACACACACACACACACACACACACACACACACACACACACACACACACACACACACACACACACACACACACATACTCACACTCCTCTTGTCGTCTTCACTTCATGTTAAATTAGTTTCGGTTCAGTTTTAACTGATTTTTTTTTTTTTTTACATTTTGACTTAAAATGTTTTTTGATTTTTAAAAAAAAATATATATATATATATATATATATATATATATATATATAGACTTTAAATGTTACTTTTTTAAAAAAAAAAATCACATTTTTAAAATATATATATATTTTTTTTACATTTTATTCATTTATTTTTTGACAATAAAAAGAAAAATCTGACGTGTTCGTCTGCTGCTGAAACGGTCCAACGACCTCCTGAACTTTCCTGTTTTTATTTCAAATGTAATAATTTGTATGAAACATCACTGACGTCGTGTTTGTCTCCCTCTTGTGGACAGAAATGCATCGACATCCTGATAGAGAAGGAATATCTGGAGCGAGTGGACGGAGAGAAGGACACGTACAGTTACTTGGCCTGATCGCCCCCACCTCCTTCCTCCCACCGCCGGCTCTCCTCAACCTTTATTTTTATTTGTTTATCTTCTTTTTTTTTTTTTTTTTTTAATTTTATGTCTGAGTAATAAAGTGTGGATCCCTCTGAGCGGCGGCCATGTTGTGAGTGTGTCGCCCTGATATGAACAACGTCAACGTGAGAGAAAAGAGAAAGAACGAGAGAAAAAAACAACAAAACAAAACAACGACGACGACGACGACGACGGGGCGTGAACTTTTCTTGCTTTTGTTTTTTCCTTTTTAAAGGAACGAAAACCGACGCCCCTCCTGCTGAGACCGGGAAACCCCGTCTCCACGCTGCTCGCCTCGTCCCGTCCCATCGTAACGGACTCGACCGCGCTCACTTCCTTGTTGTCATATTGTAAATAACCACAGACTCTAAAGACGAAACAAAAAAAAAAAAATAAAAAAAAAAAAAAAAAAAAAAAAACAAACCTACTCCTTCTTTACATAGCGAAACGTAATGAATTAGCCAACAGCCAATCAGAGGAGAGCGCCGCATCCAAAGGTTTCTGCATGCTCCTGCCTTCCTGCACCGCGGCGACCGCCAAAAGATTTAACCACGAAAAACAAGTCGAGTCACTGACGGCGGCCGACCATCGAAAATAAAAGTCTGCGACTGAACCGGACGGAGGAGGCGGCGAGGTTAGAGCCGCCGCCGCCATGATGATGACGCCGCTTCTTCTTCACCCGCTGAGGTCGTCCACAGTTTTGGTTTGAGGTCGGTGGGTCGGTGTCGGTGGGACGCCTGTTTCATTACTGAACGGTGGACATTTGTATAGTGTGGTTCATTTTCTAAATGTGTGATAAATAATAAAAAAACAAAACAAAAAAACAAGGAAAGATTTCTCTAAAGCGACTCCACGACTTTTTATCACCAGAGAGTTAAAACTGTGAGTTAACAAAATAAAAGTCCCAGACAGGAAGTTGGTTTCTCGATCAGATCCTCCAGGATTTAATGATGATGTGATCACGACTATCGACAACAAATCAATCGATCGCTGATCCATACGTCAGACACAGGAAACGTGAGATAAAATAAAGTCTAATTTTATTCTTTTAAAAGTGGAAAAAAATGTAGTTTTTAGATGTTTTGTTGCAATAAAGTTTCAGGAGGATGTAACTTTAACTCGCTTCTGCAACTTTGTTGCAACAAAACGGCTAAAACTTCGGAACTTTCATCGCAACTTTTTACTTCTTTTAAGGATTAAAACGATGATTCAGAAACTGACGAACGTTTTGTTGCAATAAAGTTGAAGTTGCTTTGAAAGAAAACAACTTTTTATCCTTTAAAGGAAAATAAACGACTTCTAACTTTCTCCTGCAACAAAACATCTAAAAACAACTTTTCTATTAATTTCCGACTCATCATGTTTGATTCCTTAAACAGAAAAAAAAAAGATTAAAGTTGCAACATTTTAATCGTTTTGTTGCTATAAAGTTGTAAGAGCATGTTGAAGATGTGATATTTTTTTTCCTTTTAAAAGGGAAAAAAAAGAAGAAACTTTTAACTTTCTCCTGCAACTTTATTGCAACAAAACGTATAAAAACAACAAGTTTTTACTAAATGTTTGACTCAGTGAATCATGTCCTTGTTTCTTTTAGAAGACGCAGGAAACATGACGATAAAAAAGTCTCATTTACCTTCAACATCAACTCACATCACAAAGAGAAACAGTCTCTGGTCAGATTTCACCACAGAGGAGGAAACTTTCATATTGTTGTGGAGCAACAAGAGGAAGTCGACTGTTGAGAAACAACTTTGTCAAAGTTGCAACTTTTAATTTATTTTTTACCTTTTAAAGAGAATTTTTATTTTTAAAAGAGGAAAAAAACAGCAACTTTTTCCCTTTAAAAGGAAAAAAAATATAAAAATTGTAACTTTGACTTGTTTCTACCGCAACTTAATTGCAACAAAACGTCGCGACTTTCATCGCAATTAAAAAAGGAAACGTTAGAAACTATGAAACAAATATTTCATCTTTTAAATTTAATTTAAAACTGTTGAAATTGTTACAAACTGAAGGAATAAAATAGTTTAAAGTTTCAAGATTCTGTAAATTGTTACAAACTGTGACACTTATCAAAATAAAAGTCCTGGACAGGAAGTGAAAAAAACAAAACAACACAACTTCACCGTTTATAATATTTTAATCTGCATCACTTTGAACAAACAAAAAGAAAAAAAAAAAAAAAAAAAAAAAAAAAATCCCTGTAAACTTTACAAAAACAAAAACAAACAAAACAAAAAAAGAAGAAAATCAGCACCTGCGTCATCGGAGGAGGAAGTGGTCCTGGTTCAACGAGAGAAGAAGAAGAAAGTGAAGAAGAGACGAGAAACAAATCAGTTTAACGAGCCCGTTCTCTGATTGGCTCTTGTTTCTGTGACTCCGCCCTACAATCAATCAATCAATCAATCAATCACTCACACACACACACACACACACACACACACACAGAGAGAGACATGGTCTCGTCTCGATCAGCAGTGATGAAGTTTTGTGACGTTCGACAGAAACAGAAACGACAGATTCCTTCACGTTTATGACGTTTCATGCACATTAACAAACAAAAACAAAGAAAACAACAAATAACATCAACATCATCATCATCATCATCATCTCCTCACACGTTTCCTGACCTGGAAGTTGTTTTATTTTTTAAACATTTCAAGGACGAGTGAAGGAAACTCCTCGACTGAAGCACCAGGTTTTTATTTTTATATATTTCTATTTTTGTTAAAAGGCCCTGAAGACTTTGATCCGTCGACTACAGACGCTGAGTTTGTAATAAATTACAGAAGAAGAAGAATCAGGAGGAAGAGGAGCTGGTATTGCTTCAGAGTCTGTGGCGTCTTCACAAAAGCACCAGAGTTCACGAGAGAAACGACACCAACAGGAAGAGGAATGATGTCAGAGATCGAGGAGAGATCTGATTGGACGACACAAGGAGGAAGAGGAGGGTCAGAGGTCAGAGGATCCTCTGTGTGCTCGAGTTCAAACTTTAAAAAAAGAAAAAGTCAGTGACCTTGAACTGATCCAGGACCAGGAGGAGACGGGTTGAGGACTCAAGGCACAAGAGAGAAACACGGCGGCTCGAAACAACAACAACAAAAACAATTAATTAACGTTTAAAAACAATAATAATAATAATAAAGTTTGTCTGCGTCTTCGTTTTCTGCTCGTTTTAGTTCTTATCAGTTGACGAGTCTTTTTTTTTTTTATTCGATCTGACACAAAAGTAACAAAACGATGTTGATTTCATGTTTGATGTTTATTATTGTTTAATAAAAAACGTTTAATCAAACCTGAGATCAACGTTCATAAAAATGAATCTGATCGTTTACGACGATCAATTAATTTAATTTAATGTCAAAGATTTGACAACGTTAAAAACAAACGAAAAGTTAAATCTGATCAGAAAATGTTTCAAATTATTGTTTTTATTTCTATTGATCGTTCGGCTACAAACGTTTTAAAAAAAAAAAAATGTCTTGAAAGTTTTAATTTAGACAAAGATTCAAGTTTTTCACCTGAAACTTTCTAATTATTAAGAAATAAAAACAAGAAACGAGCAGAAAACGACGACAAACTTCGTCGTCGTGATTTGATTCAAGTTGAAACAGAAAAAGATTTGAACTCGTTTCGTTTCCTCGATCAGAATCTGACGAAAACGTTTAAACGTTCGCTGGTGCTGAGATTTACAGACTTTCTCCAGTGGACAGTGAACGCATCGCGACTCAGACGTCAAAAGTTGAATTAAAACGAAGATTAAAGCAACAAACAAACAAACAAACAGGATCTATGATCAGACGCTGATGTTTTACGTTTTCGTCCACACGGGGGCAGCAGAGACAAACGTCAGCTGGTGTTTGTTTGTTCGTTTCAGTCGCTTTGTGACTTCACGCTGCAGAAAAACAAAAACAAAGACAACAAACATGTAGGAGACGGAGGTGAAGCTGGTGGAGGATTTTGGTCCCTGAAGCTTTGAATTAAAAAGCCAGTTTTACACAAACAGACAATGTTTTTTCTTTTGTTAAAAGACAAAACGATCGGCACCTTCTTCAGCTGAGGGAAGATTCATAGATCCAAAAAAACAAAAACAAAACAAAAAAACTCCTGACCCGACAGAAGAAACAAGAATCACACGAAGAAAAACGAGAAGATACGAAAAGTTTTTGTTAAAAAAAAAAAAAAAAAAAACAGCAACAAAACTCGGTTTTCAAATATTCCCAGTTTTCCTGAAGCTTTCTAACGTCGTCTGGATTTTCCTGAAGTGAAGGTGTTTGTTTTGTTTGTTTATTTGTTTGTTTGTGTGTAAGGCCTTTGTGTCGTTGATCCTCAGGAGGTAGACGTCAGTCAGGCGATCTCCATCTCCCGCTCGATCCCGACGTACTTCAGAGCGTCGGCCTGACTGTACCTGAGAAGATCAAACGTTTGTTTAATAAACGTCTGTATCTGAACTCACGTGGTCACATGATCATCTCCACTTCCTGTTTTTAATCTCACTTTATTCTGAAAGTCCTGACAGGAAGTCACAACGTTTCTCCTGTTATCATACAGGAGGATTTTATTTTGAAAGGTCAGAGGATGAACTGGTTTATTAATAAAATGACGTGAGATCAGATCAGAATCAGAGACCTGATCCAGGATCAGGATCTGAACATTTTATTTATGCATTTTAAAATCCCTGGTTCTGGTTCTGGTTTCTGTTCCACTGACCTGTAGTCGAAGAAGAGCTCCTCTCCGGTCTGGATCGCTCTCTTGGCGAAGATCCCGATCCTGTGATCACCGTTCACCATCATCACTGCAGACGAACAGAAGAGTTAAATTCTAGTTGACACCAGTTGATCCACCATCATCTCCAGTGGTGGAGTCTGGTGGACTTGGTCCTCTGATGGTTGGTGAATCATCAGTTAATGATCATAATGTGTGAACAGCCCTAACGACTCCATCAGAGGCCGTCGGGACCTGGTCTGAGACCGGGACTGGATCTGTCATGTTAGAAAACTGGAGGAGTCTGAAGAGACTGACAAAGAGCGACAGCCAATCAGAGGAGGGATGTGAGATAAATGCTGCTGCCGTCTCACTGATTCACTCACAACCACGTTTAAAAGTCTGACGTTTTAACGCTTTTTCTTTCATTTTCACTTTCTACAAACTCCCGCGTCTGATCCAGATGTTACCCGGTACCGGGAGGTCTGCCGCTGATTTCAGCTCCACCGTGAAAACCAGCGTGTTGCCATGGTGATGTTTACACGCCGGTTTAGCGGTTTAGTCTGTGTCGGAGGCAGCGTCTTCACCGGTGCTCGTCAACAATAAACGGCTGTAAATCACGGTGAGAAGCAGCGGCTACATCCTGTCTAGTTCACGTGACCAGACGTAGAGTTTGGTGACGTCACGGTGTGATCGGGAGTCAATCACTGACAAGTCTTGTAGTGTGAACACTACAGGTCTCAGACCAGTTGTTGAGACTCCACATCATGGTAACACAAGTCGCCAACGATCACGACAGAGACTGAGACTCACTGATCCATGGTGAAGTGGACTAGAGTGAACCAGACTGGACTAGTCTTTAGACAGGTTGTGTTTTTACCTTTAGCGTAGCAGTTTGGATTGACAGAGTGGTTGGCGAAGCGGATCTTGTTTCCTTTTCTCGTGGCATCGACAACAAAATCTGAAAAAACAAAACGCTGTCGTCACATTCTCTGTTTCTTTAAATCGTTCAGATCTTCATCGTTTAGATGCTCGAGTTGTTACCGTTGTTGAGGTTGAACAAGAAGCTGCACATGTATTTATCATAGACTTTTCCTCTGCGATCGGCTTCGTCCTGAGAGATGATCTACACACACACACACACACACACACACACACTGGTTAGACTCAGTCACAGGTGAATCAGTGTTGATCAGTCAGACGGTCGTTACCTCTCCACAGTACTCAGAGATGAACTCGTTCTTCTGGACCGGTTCTTTGATGAAGATTCCCCAACCAGCGACGTCTGACGGCGCCAGCAGGAGGTGCTGAGATGAGAAGGAAGGAAACGTTACGACACGACGTCGATGGTTGAACCTCAGCTGAACAACGATGTCTCGTGGCCCTGAACTCAACCAACTAAACTAAACTGAAAAACCTTCAGTTGATCCAAACTGCTGCAGCACGAGTCCTGACAGGAAGTAGAACCAGAGATCATGTTTCCTCCATCAGATCTCATAGTTCGTCATTATCTTAATAGATCAGTGTGATCATAACCTGCTGGTTTATTGTGGTTCCTAGAGTCTCTTAGACCAGAATGGGAGGTAGAGTCAGGATGGAACCAGATCCAGTTTGGGTCCAGGAGGCAGACACTCGTTCTACATTTAAGGTGAGAGTGAAAACTTTCATGATAAACTGGTTAGTGATGGTTCAGGTCCTGGACCTTCCTTTAGTTAAACTGATATAGGATCAGGCTGCTGGAAAACTCCCATGATGCACTGCTGCTCCTCTCTGTCCCTCACCCTCCGTGTCTTTCTGATCGTTTCTAATCTATAATCTAGTGTGAATCTGATCCAACCTTCTTGGCTCCTCTCTGGATGGAGCAGTTCTTGCAGGACACGTTCTTGCTGTCCCAGTGGTCGGCGGCGCCGCAGGTCAGACAGAGGTCGGGGTCACACTCTCTCACCGCCAGGTAACACGGACACTGTTTGGTGTTACACTGAGCTTTACAGCGACAACCTGGGAACCGGTTCTGACCTGCAGGACGAACAAATAACATGAACACGAACAGAAAAACTATAAAATCATTAAAACAAATAAAGAAAAGTGTTTGTTCTTACACTCAGAGCTGCACTGACAGAACTTCTCACAGAAGTTCTGGGCGGTGATACACGGACACGACGAGTCACACGGCTGCCGAGGGTGGTCACATGGTTGGTAATTATACACATGATTGGACGAACCGTCTGTAGAGGACGGAGGAGACGTTAATATAGAGAAAGAGTTGACTCAACTGTTCTGAACTCACATACAGATTCTTCAGTATCTGGAGAGGAAGCTAACATGTCGTCAGACAATGATAACGATATTTATGAGTCAGTGGAGAAAATAAACTGTAAACTCCTCAGACTAAAGGTAACGACATGACGTGTTGTTGACGTGAACCAACTCTGACCTTTCTTCAGCTGGATCTTCCTGCAGTGAGTCGCCCACAGTCTGTGTTTCCTCTTCTTCTTCCTCGGCGGCGTGTCCTCGTCTTCGGTGGGAGCTCGAGCGATGATGCTCGACTCTTTGACCCTGAACTCGTAAACCTGCGGGACACGGACACGTCAGTCTAGTTTAATAACAAACAACAATAAACAATGAAACAACAAGAGCGTCCAGCGCGAGCCGACCTGTCTGCAGGTCTTGGTGCCGATGAGTCGTGCGATGGCGCAGTAGTTGTCGTAATACGTCCCGATGAGAACTCGGAACAACGAGGCCTCGGCGCCGCTCCACTCTACCGCTTCAGCTTCACCCGTCAGCTTCATCTTCACCGGAGTCTGACACCGTGAGTTTCCCTCTGAGAAAACAAACATGGCGGCTCAGACTCAGAACAGACACAGATGAGTCTTTATTTTAGATTTTACAGGACGTGAGGCGCCGTACCGGAGCTGCTGGTCGTCTCGTCCTTCTTGTCTTCGTCGTCTTTGTCGTTTTCCCGTTCGTCCTCTTTGCTTCCCTCGCGGTCGCTGTCCGTGTCTTTGGTTTCCGAGGAAACGGTCGGCGTGCTGGGCCGGCTGTTGCTGTTGGGCAGTCGACCGCGGCGGCGACCCACCGTGCGTTTGGACGGCGTCTTGGCTCGTTCAGCAACTACACCTGCTGGATACTCTCTCACCATCCCGTCCTGACAAACAACAACAGCGGTGATTTGACTATAAAATGACACAACTCGTCTTTGACATCAAATCATAAATTCTGCGAGAAGACAAATGAGTTAGTTGTGTGATATTAAAGAAGCTGAACACATCAACGTGACGATGAGGCGACTCACCTGCACCAGGTACATGTAGCAGTCGATGCCGCAGGGTTTACTCTCCACCAGGTTCTCCAGGTTCTTGCGTTTGTACGTGTTTGGAGTCGCGTGGAACGCTGAAGAGAGGAGGTGAGATTTTAATTAATAAACTAAAATAATTCTGACTCCACAGTCTGAAAGTGTCAACTTCTCGTTTTGATCTTGTTGTTGATGACGTGTGTGTGTGTGTGTGTACTAACGGTGCAGGAAGCAGTCGTATTTGAAGCAGCGTCGACAGAACAGAGTGTGGAACGAGTGCAGACTCTGTTCACGTTGCACCGACCGAGCGTTTGGACCGTCGATGTTCGGGGTGCACTCAGGTGGTAGAGCACCGGGAAGCTGCTGCTCCGTCAGCTCCTTGTACCTGAAACACACACACACAGAAATTAAAGCTGAGGATGACTCACACACACACACACACTCAAACTCATCAGATGCAGAAAGAAACATTTAATGAAGAAAATAATTAATAGTCACAATAATCAAAGATTTGTTTCAGTTCTCAGAACGATCGTGAATTTATAACTTCTGGGACATGAACAAACAATAATATTTATATTAAATGAGATAAGTAAATGTCAGGAAATGACGAGGAAGTTGAAGAAGACACCAACTTCTCTTTGAGCTCCTCAGACGATCCTTTGTCAGGAAACATGGAGGAAATGGCCTCAAAAATCTTGTCAGAGGGAAACTTCTTGGTGCTGTCGTTGGTTCGACCTGCAGACGACACACACACACACACACACACACACACACACACACACACACACACACACACACACACACACACACACACACACACACACACACACACACACACACACACACACACACACACACACACACACACACACACACACACACACACACACACACACACACACACACACACACACACACACACACACACACACACACACACACACACACACACACACACACACGTTGCATGAGGGGACGACAACAACACATCTCCCAGTCTTCTAGTTCATCGTTTCACTAAAGTTTTTGTTAAGAAAACAAAGGAAGGCGTCGTGGCGGCTGCACAAAGACAAAATAAAAAGGGGGAATCTTTTTAAAAACGATGACAGATTCATGTGTTTTTGTGGCCAAATCACATCATCGTCATGTTTGAAGTAAAGAAATGAGTTTAAACACATCGCTGGTCACATTTAGGTTGTGATGACAAAACAGAAACAATCACCGATTCATTTCTTCCTGACGCCGATAAAAACTGGATCAACTAGAAAAGCTGGTCTGAGATCAGAGACTCTCACCACTGTTTCATCAAACAGAACAACTGAACACAAAGTGTGAACGCTCGTCTCGGCTGCAGACGCCACGTTTACGTCTTTATAACGACCCCGGTCGTCACGTGACTCACTCTCGCTGTTGTTCAGTCCGTCCTTGCGTGAATCATCCGGATGCTCTTTCCCGTCACACATCTCCATCTTGTCCACCTTGAAGTCCTGTTCTTCCTCCTCCTCCTCGTCCTCGTTGTCGCTGTACTGAGACAGAGCGCTGACCAGCTCCACGAAGATCTCGTCGTTGATGAAGCCGCACTCTGGGACCAGACAAGCATTAAATATCGACACAAACATCTATTCATTTCTTTAAACAGTCTCTGAATCAAATAATCCAACACGTTAAACTCCAGCGTCTCTCCGACCTCGTTTTTATAATAATAATTATCCTCAATAAATCTACGATTTAAAACCAAAATAACAAACAGAAAAACCTTCTGCTCTTTGAATGGAAAGTTTCTGTTAGAGCCAATGTTTAACCATCAGTTCTCGTTATAACATCTGTATGTGACCTTTCACCCTCACCTCTGTCTCCGTGGACTTTCCCGTCGTAGTTCTTGATGAGTTCTTCGATGAAGGTACCGTCCTGGTCCAGGATCTCGTCTCCCATGTAGGGGATGTTGTGGAGCACCGTCTCGTCCTCCACCTGATGAGGACAAACACAACCGGAGGTTAAAACACATGACACCGCTGTAACATTACTGGTTTCTGGTTTATACGCACCATGAAGTTCTGCTGCAGCGGCGACCACGAGTACATGACGGGGACCGAGGCGACGGCGTTGAGCGTCTTCAGAGGGATGACCTGCCGGGGGAACTCAGAGAAGCCGCTGTCCACCGTACACTGCACCGGAAACAGACAAAAAGACTCAGTCAAGAGACGTTTTTTCCTCAGAGACGCCGTCGTCAAACGGAGGAGACGAGACGAGACGAGGCGCCGACCTCTCTGGTTCCTCGCAGCGAGCTGACGGACGTCATGATGTGAACCGGCTGGATTCTCCTCGTCTTCCACTCCTGGTTCAAAATGTCCGTCCGCTCCATGATCTTCTGACGGTTGGTGCTGAACATGCTCTGGAGGTTCGAGGAGAAAAGAAACAGTTTTACACTGAAAACCTAATTTTTTTTTTTATACGTTTTGTCCTTTCATCCACATGTAAACGGCATTTTCAGTCCAGCTTCGCGTGGACTTCATGACATTAGGTCATCGTGTTTGACAGGAAACGTTTGTTTCCATAGAAACTATTAAGGATGATGATCTTCGTTATGTTTATTCAATTAACTACGTCACCACTGATTAACGACTCACGGGGCGGAGGAGACATGTATTTATAGTCGTAGTAGCTGGTGAACCACCTCATATTTGTTTGAAATCCAGGACGACGTGTCCACAACTGGTCGGTAGAGCTGGATTCATGGTGTTTGGTAGTTTCATGGTGTTACAGGAGCTGTGTTGACCCGAGGGTTTGTCGGGCAGCTATAGTCGACTCAGCGGTTAGCAACACTTAGCAACCCTTGGCTGAGATGGTGCAGCGACTTTTCAACTTTTTTAATTGGTAAAGTTTTTCTTCTGTGTCGTCAGGTTCAACTCAGGTTCAACGTCTCCTACAGCTTCAGTTTCTCAGCTCCTCCACTAACAGCTGCTCTGCTACATGTGTTTAATGGAGCAGCAGTGATAAACGTCCCCCGGGAACTTGTTTCCTGCTGCGCCACATTCCTACAGTTGTTGAGTTCATTAGAACTGGTTTTACCTTGTAAGAAAAATCCATAACATAAGAAAAACAAAAAGTTTTCTGTATGAACCAGTAAACTGCCCAGCTCTGCCTGTCAGTGTAATTTCACTGTGGTGGTCTGAATCAGACCAGATCCTCCTGATGATGAAGTAAACTCTCGTCTCCATCGTTTGGAAACGATATCTCCACATTTCAACCTGCAGGACTCACAGTCCTCAGTCCTGTGATTCTAGGATCGTGACTGGTTGAGCTGATTCTACGCAGGACTTGATGATGGCAGGTATATAATTCGTATGCGTGTGTACAAACCTTGACTTCGTCGGCTCGTCTGAATCGTTTCAGCTGCCGGAGCCTCATGTACTCAGACTTCACCCTCCTCTTCCAGCAGGCGGGGCCTTTCTCCGAGCGCTTCCCTGTCAGCACCATGATCGACCTGAGGACCAACACAAAGATGACGATGATGAAGGTTTATACACAAACGTCTGCTGTCGTTTACAAGGAATTAAAACAACAAACTAACAACCTGACGGTTTCATACTGTTCAGCTTGATAAACTTTCACAAAATCAGATCTGAGTGAATTTGGATTTAAACACAAGAGAAAGTTTGGAGAAAAGTTTCCTCCATCACTTTATCTAAAGATTAATAATCTACCAGCTCATTCTGATCTTGTTTACCAGACTTTATAAAAGCAGCTTCTATTCACGTCTCACTTCTTTGTTCGAGTGTCAACATTAGAGAAGTTTAAACGCAGGTGACAGGATTTTCCTGAACGCTGCTTTTTCTTTTACCAGATCTGTTGTTGAACGAACGGAGGAAGCCGAGCAGGAAACCTTTTGTTCTTTCACGGCGCCGTGTGTGAAGCGCTACACTGTGGCTTTCTACCTCACAGAGATAAACATGTGAACATAAACACACACACCCGATCGAAATATTAAAGTTTAAACCACCTCGACAGACTCCAACAGATTTATCTTTATCTCTAAATCAAATGTTTATATAAAACTTGTTATCTGAGTATTAAACCTACAGTAATTTTACTGTCAACTGACGTCTGAACCCGTGACTTCAGTCCGATGTGAGAAAACCAGCTCTAGAAAAACAACCACATCCATCAATCTCTTGACGTCAGGTCGTCTCGAGACGACGCAAACAAACAGCGTGAAGAAGAGGAAGTGTTACATATTGATGCCCGACGTTAATATGTGACGTGTCGATCACCGCCACTGATTATTGGACAAAAGCGCAAAAAGCAGCAGCGGTTGTTGTTCAACAGACACGATTCATCAATAAATCAACAATCACTTTATTACAGGAGATCAAAGACGTGGTTGTAACAGCTTCACTTTGACCAATCAGAGACAACATTAGAGTCATGTGACCAGGTTCATGTGTAACCACTCCCTCTCTGATCTAACATGTGAATCTACACGTCTGTGTGAAGACGTGTTCAGGTTTTACAGACAAAGAAATGAATGTTTTGGACCAAGTGTCTGTGTTGGTCAGGTGGTTGTTGAAGGTTGAATGAGGTCACTTGTATCAGGTTAAAGACGAGGTTCTTAGTAAAAACGAGTCATTTCATCGATGCTGGTTTCAACCGTGGTGCTGCTACAGCTGCTAAACAATGACTGACGAGGCGGGACGTTGGAATAAAAACCTTTTATAGAAAATGATCCAACTGTTTTCAACCATCGGATCAGATGTGTCAGTTAGTGGAGACCAACATTTATCTGTCATCACAACACACATTAACACTCATGTTCATCACTGGAGATAAACACAGTTTCATGTTTGTTGTTTCTTTAAGAGTCAAACATCTTCCTGTTGTTGATGTGGATCAGCAGCTGCTGGTTGTGTTTATTATCACATCATGTTGGTGAAGAAACTTCTTCTAACGTTAGGATCCATGTTCTTCATGTAGCATCAGTGACGACTAGTTTTTGTTCTTATTAAACCACAGGAAGAAGATTTAGTGTCGACACGTCACATAAACTTCTACAGACGTAGATTTAGTTTTTAATTCTTCAGCCTCCCTGGTAGTGATGGAGCAATGTAACAATAACACTCTTTTTCTTTGACATCAAATAATAAATTCAGTGATAAAGTTGGAGAAGTTGAAGTCGTTAATATTTGTAGTCGAAGTGGAAACTTTGTATCAACATTTTAGTTCTGTACTATAAACATTCTCTAAGTTATAGGAGTTTCTAGATATTTTATAGACAAACAATTCATAAAAGGATCAAAACAGAAACAAAGTAACGTCAGTGGATAATTTAATGTGTCAGTGACTTGTTGCAGCTGGTGAAGGTGAAGCTGTTGTTTAATTCTAACGTTAGGATCCATGTTCTTCATGTAGCATCAGTGACGACTAGTTTTTGTTCTTATTAAACCACAGGAAGAAGATTTAGTGTCGACACGTCACATAAACTTCTACAGACGTAGATTTAGTTTTTAATTCTTCAGTCTCACTGTTACAACCTCCCTGGTAGTTTTGTAGGTTGTAACAATGTAACAACAACGTTCTTTGTCTTTGACGTCAAATAAGAAGTTGAAGTCAAAAGAAGAAACTTTGAATCAACATTTTATTTCTCTACCATAAATATTCTCTAAGTTATAGGAGTTTCTAGACGTTTTATAGACAAAACAATTCATAAAAGGGTCAAAACAGAAACAAAGTATCGTCAGTGGATAATTTAATGTGTCAGTGACTTGTTGCAGCTGGTGAAGGTGAAGCTAGTGCTAATTTTGTAGCTGTCAGATAAACGTAGAGGGTTAAATTAAGTCTGAGGGTAAAGTACAAAGTAAAGTACAGTAGTTGACTAAAATGTCCAACCAGGTGTCGACAACCTTAGTTAGTGACCAATGATCCAATGAGGGAGCTACTAGCTACATATAACAAGCAAGTTAACTAAAGCTAACACTAGCTAGCTAATGTCTTGCCAAGTTTGCAGCAGCACCACCACCTCCAAAAAAAGAAAAGAAAACAGGGCTTCCCCACGTTGAGAAACCGTCTACCACGGTCCAGATCACCGGGGAAAGTGGCTGTTATATCAACCCAGGTATTAACATTTTCTTCACACTAACCAACGATATTAAAACAAAATAAAAAAGAAAGTTTGAAAATCGATACGGACACAAAATGTGGCACGACACCCCCCAGCGAGCTAGCTAACAGTTGGTTAGTTAACAAAGATTGAGGCATTCACAAAGCATCAAGAACAAACCCGGGCCATTTGAATCACGTTGGGGGAAAAAAATAAAACACACCGACATTGACAGCTTCTCTTACCTGAACCGGAGGCTCAGTCCTCATCCAACGGAGCTATCCGGGATCGATATGTCTCTCACACACGGGCAAAGTCGTCCTTTGTGTTCGGGATTAGCTGGCTCCGTGTTCCGGCTAGCTATAACGTTAGCTCGGCGGCTAGTTAGCAGTTAGCTCCGGGAGGGAGGAGAGAGCGATTCACTTTGCGCGACACCGGCTTTTACGGCAAACAGAAGAAACGTCCGCCTTTTCTTTACTTTAACCCAGATTTAGTTCTAAAGATCCCGCGTATGTGGATGAGAATCACAATGTTTAAATTTACCTCTGCTGTTATTATTATTATTATTATTTTAAAAGAACCAATTTCAATGTTTCCGCCTCGGCGCTGCTACGGTTCAAACTGCTCACCGTCTCACACTCACCGCCCACTACGGCTGCAGTGGATTCAAGAGGCGCCAAACGTTTGGACCAATCAGAGGCGCCGACGTTAGATTCTCTCAGTATTTAGACACGCGATTGGTTGGCTCGTTTCAGCGCGCTAACCAATGAGATTTAGAGTTGCTGCGGGGGCCCTGTAACGGGGACATGTGGACAGGTTTCCTTTGTTCTCTCATCTGTCAACGAAATAAAAAATAAAAACAATCAACTATTTACTTCACACCAACATTTTTAACGTCCATACTTCATTTCTGACGCGCTGTCGGTGTCGATAGCGCGTGTCAGTTGTCACGTTCATGTCGGTGAGGTAAAAACAAACAATCAAAAATCACTTCACCGACTAAAATTGAGTGCAAACAGTTTATTAACAGCTGGTTAATCGATATCCTCTTGTTTATCGAACTGCCTCGTTTATTTGTCCTTCAGTCGTTCATGAATAAACCCTGTCACCTCGGCGGCGTCTCAATAAACACGCGCCGCTTCCTCAGACCTGACAGCTCAGGTGGGGGCACGAGCGGAGGTGGCTACTTTTTGACCTCGCGCGCTGTGCGGTTCCTCTTTCATGACATTTATACGTGTATTTATATATTTAATAGCACCAGTTTGTCTGGACCAGACTAGAAACCGGGCGGGTTCGTTAAATGAATGAGGTTGTTTGGCCGCAGACAGTGAGGGCAAGGGTCGGAGAGTTTATTAAGCCCCGCCTCCTCTCTACAGCCATTGGCTGACGGGTCCTCGTGCTGCGTTCAAGAACAACGGAAATTTAAGCAACACTATTAAATGATAGATAGATAGATAGATAGATAGATAGATAGATAGATAGATAGATAGATAGATAGATAGATAGATAGATAGATAGATAGATAGATAGATAGATAGATAGATAGATAGATAGATAGATAGATAGATAGATAGATAGATATATCTATCTATCTGAGCACACATCTAGCAACTATACAACAAAACCTTAATGTAAACTCTAAATACAATCATCACAGCATCGGCCTGTTGTGTCCACATCATTTACACAATATGTCAGTCAGTGAGGTGTTAGAGCTGTTGCCTCACAGCGAGAAGGTCCTGGGTTCGGCTCCCGGGTCGGGAGGTCCTAGTCTATCTGTGTGGAGTTGGCATGTTCTCTCTGTGCCTGCGGTGAGCTACAGCCTTGACCTATAAGCAGCTGGGATGCAGTCAGTTCATTCCTACAATGCTTACATTTTCTTAACAGACAAGCTACACCCACCTGTTGGTGGGTGTAGCTTGTCTGCCATAGTTCTGTTGAACTATGGCTCCTTTTTGTAACACACAACATATCACAATAAAAACACAATTTTCCAAACCTTAGATACAGTATAAATCCTCTACTTCTGCTCAATGAAAACATGTGGCCTGACCCTGAAGATCACAGAGGTAACATGTAGAAAATGTGCTTTCATCTGAGCCTTTATGCTCTTTTATGTTTCATGGATATTTTGTTCAATAAATGCAATATTGCAATATTGCAAGTGCAATAAATCTTTTCCTGTTCTATTATAAACAGTATTTATACTGTACATCCTGTTATACACAGTAAAACATGTGAACAGTACATGTGAACATACAGTTCCCAAACAAGAAATTCACTGTAGAAGTGGTCGATTACATGTTTTGCATTCAAATACCTGCAAAACTGAAACATAAATGTCATATGCAGTTTTTGTAATGCCAACAACTGCCAGTATTTTGAAACCTGGTGCACTTTGACTGCATGTGCCCTGTGAACTGAAAACACATGTAATTCTTTGACAGAATCATTTAATTTTGAGTCGGATGTGTTTTGGTAAAGTTAGTGTGTGCAGAGAAAGATGTGTTGTATTTTTTTAATGACTGAAAAAAAACTGTAAATGTATATTAGATAAACAGATATGCTGCAGTGACATGTTTGGCCAGCAGAGGGCATCTTTGACCTCAGATCTGTTTTGCTCCATGAGAGTTTGTGACTGTGTATTTACACTGATGTATCACTGATAAAATATGACGCAGGTCTGCGTTTATCTAAGTCAGATATTTATTTCCTTATTTTTATGCACTGAACCACTGACAGTTAAACTTAACACATACTGATCTTAATTTAGTCCAGTTGAGATGTTTCTGGTTCTATAACACTTGAAATCCTTTGAATATTATAGATAAAGACATCTTAAATATGTCAGGAACAATTAAGCAACATCTTAAAACTGATCAGGACATTTCTCTACTGTCTGTCCACGCCCATTTCTGTGTAATTCAGTTTCATTTTCATGTAATTCATGTGGTACTGAGGTATTCTCTTTGGTCTAAGTCCATAGAAGAACAACCAGTAAAACAGTCACAATCAGTCTTTTTCACGAGGATCTACTGGATTCAATAAACTGTAAAGATCCCACTGATGTTTCTGTGGTTTATCTTCACATCCACCCCAGGTGTTTACAGAGGTAGGGGTCGAGATCCTGGAGGATCTTTATCATCTCTGAACTGGCAGTTTCACCTTTCCTCCTCACTGTGTCGATGACACAACGAGCTTTGTCTCTGTTGCTCTTTAGCTCATGTGCTGATTCCCTCTCAGAGTCAGTTATCACCTGTAAATCAAACAGTCGGTCCAACAGAGTCTTCAGAACAGGATCTGATACTGATTCAATGAAGCGACTCGGTTTGCAAAACAGTTCACTGTTTGATGGCAGAGTCAGAGGACTCGGCTGACGAGGCCTTTTTACTCCAGAGTATGAAAGACGGACTCGTCTTTCCCAGACTGTGTTGGAGCTGTGTTTGTCTCTCAACAACAGTTTAATTTCTTTCATGATTCTTTCTAATTCCACCTGGAACGATGGAAAGTAGTTGTCGTAGTTGCTACAGTCAAATTCTGCTTCTGTTGGTTGAACTAGAACCGAGTCGTCTTCAGGACAAGTGGACAGTGTGTAGTCCTGGTCTGGGTGTAGTTTACATTTTGAGGACGTCTCTATGTACCTCTCATCTCCATCTAACTTCTTCCTGTAGAGCAGCACATCTGGGAGAGAGATGTTTCTAGGAAGCATCAACACATTGATCACAGATTCTGGATCAGGATTTGTCGGAGGTTTGTAGAACAACAGAGACAACGCTCGGACCGGGTCAGGTGGTGCACCTTCATCCATGACGTTACCGAATTCAGAAAACCCAGTGATGTTTATAACAATATGAGTTTCTGTTATCTTATGAGGGCTGATAAACTCAATGACGTCATCATTGACATGAGCAACTGACAGGAAGTGACGTCGTCCTGTGGAGAGGATCTCACAGTGTGGGAGATGAAGCTGACACACAGACTGCTGCTCACATTTGATGTCAAACAGGGGTCCTGCAGGCTTCTTGTGATGTTGAGCCAGTAGCCTCCTGTTCCAGGGGACAGTCCTGTAAACCACGTCCCCTTCTCCCTCCATGTGAAACAGCAGGCCTGTCACGCTGCACTGGTACAGGCCTGAGCGGGAGAACCGGAAACTGTAGGTCTCATCGTCTTCTCCAACACTGATGTCAGGTGTGAACTCCTCAAAGCTGCTGTTTAACTTCATGTCAGGTAAACTTTTAGATCGTTTTAAGGTCTCGGTCTCTGCAGAGGTTACTTTACTCAGTGAGGGATCGCTGTGAGACCGAGACAAACATCTGGAGCTTCTCCTGCTACGACCAGGATCTGAGGTGATGTGGAGGTGAGACAGTGACTGTAGGGTGTTTTGGACTGAGATGTCCACAACTGTGACAGGTTCCTCTGTCTCCACTGAGTCATCCATGACAAAATCAGATACAGATACAGGGGTGTAGGCCTTTGAGTTGACTTTGCTAAATTGGTTGATTGGTGGGTATCCACTAATAGGCATGCCCATCCGTCTAAATCCAATGGATGAACTACTATCTGCTGAGTTCATCTTCTCCTCCGTGTCACAGTTTGAACCATAACATCTACACATCCTGGACAGAGGTCTCCTGATCCATCCGACTGTCCTGCTGAAACATGACGTTCCTCTCTTTGTTCTTTTTCGTTTCCCTTCAGACGCCGTTTGTCGGTGTTCAGAAACATCACAATCACAGCAAGTGGAGCTGCAACAGCAGCAGGGTGCAGGGTGTAATCGGGACATGTTGTTACCTGTCTACAGGTCTGTAGGGAGTCCATGACTAACTAAGATTCTGAGAAAAAAAGGAGGTAAACAAAATTAAAAGACCCTCCAATATTTCATATGTTAGTTGTTATAGTTAAAATTAATAAAGTGTAACACAACAGTTTCATACTAGGACTAAGATTTTGTGTTTTTAATCACATTTTGTGAGCTTGTTTAAGAAGATTGCAGACTCATTGTAATCTTTGTAAAACACCGTAACGTTGTTTTGTATCTCTATGTACATAAATACCTTGAGCATGTTGGTGAATAACATCACAATTTGAGCAGAGCGAAAGACGAGCAAACAGGTTTCTTATCTTTGCATGTGACTGAGGTTACAGTCAACAAGAGTAAAGTTTGACTCTACACTTGAGGTGACGAGACAATATCTCTGATACACACAGCAATAAAACTTTATGATGCATTCACACAATATATCATTGATCCTAATGTAACTCCATAAAAACCGACCATGGAAAACATGAGAATCATTTATCAGGAAACACCTGACTACAGGATTACATGTTCATTTTTTCAGTGAAGAGTTAAGACGTTTTACAGCTTCCTCAGTTCTTCTTTCCTACACTGTTCATTCATAATAAACTCTACAGGTTTCAGATATTGATTAATATGTTAACACATCAGTTTGTTTTCTGTCTTACCAGTGAGATCATCATCATCATGAAGTCCGAGCTTCAAACATTAAAAGAAAATAAAGAATAACCAGTAAAACTGAACTCCTGCTGTGACTCTAATGTTTCTCCGGTCGCTGTCAAACTGACTCTGTCTTTATGAGGAACTGATGTTCATCTGTGATATTTGTCCCCAAGTGTTTTGTTGGTAGGGCGCCACCTACTGATGTGAATGTGAAGTACAGCAGTGGCTGAGAAGAGAAATAAAACAAGAACAATAAAGTTATATCCTCCTTTAGATACATGAGTCTCAGTCAGTTTGTGATTTGTCTTTTTAAAGAAAATAAATGTTATATAATATAAAAATATTATAATATTTACACAAAGAAAATCAAATTAAATTAAATCACTGCAAAAATACAGGTCCATGTGAGGATCTAACAGCACTATCATGCAGTGATGGGGACTGATCAGTGTCATTTTACATGAATATAAAATAAAAATGTCTGTTTTTGTTTTATTTTATAACATTATTTATTGATTCTTTGATCTAACATCAATCATGGTACAGTCATAAAGTATTTACAGAGCTGTGACAGGAAATACATTGTTTGAAGCAACAACACCAATATACACAATATATATTATATTATATTATATTATATTATATTATATTATATTATATTATATTATATTATATTATATTATATTATATTATATTATATTATATTATATTATATTATATTATATTATATTATATTATATTATATACACTTTAGAGGATTTGAATATTTAAATAATATTTTTATACAAAAGTTTTAGCATGTTCAAACACATTGTTATACATCCAGTGTCCAGTAGATGAAAACATTGTACCAGTAAAACTACTGAGCAATTATAATTAATATGTGAAACATATTTACAGCCATTTAGCTATGATATAGGAACAAACTATGATGGGGGACTAGACATTGTATCTGACAGTAAAGCTGATCTCAGAGCAGTTCAGACTGAAGCACTGAGAGTCGTCTACACTTCTTCTGATTCCTCTGTCAGTCTCTGCTGGATGAAGCTTCCTCTCCACCTCCCAGTAACATGGTCCAGTCAGAGCCTCTGTACACAACAGCTGCTGCTGCTGCTTCAACATCTGGATCATCAGGACACAGCTGCTCCTCAGCTCACACTCTCTCATCCTTACTCTCATCTTTACAAAGATGCCCACTTCCATCTGCAAAGATGAAAAAGAGCTGAGAGTCATGAAGCTGCACAAACTGTTTAGTGATGATTCACTGTTGTTCCATGTGAACAAAGAGTCTCTGTGTGTTGATCAACATCTTCTCTGCTTCTGAAATATCAGCTGACACATCAACATGGAGGCCGTCACTGAAAACATGTGACACATGTGAGGTCAGGACCTGAGCTCAGGTTCTGGTCTCTACAAAGACCACATGGGTCCAGAGCAGGTCCCTACAGGCTTCAGTCACACTGATCTCAGAGCTGTGACACAGATGAAGCTCATCAGTTGTTTAGTGTTTAAATGAGAGAACAAACAGTGTGAGATCAGTTTGATGAGTGACCACACTGTCTCTATACGTCCTGTGAGGCCGTCAGCTGTGATCCAGCTTCACTTTCTGGTTACATTAACACAACAACAACACACATGATCACAATCAGCTGCTCTGATTGGCTGACTGTTCTCTCTGTGTCTTCCTGTCTCCATCCTCCTCTCACAGCTTCATTGAGGAAAGCAGCCACTGAGAAGGTTGGAGCTTCACAGGAAACACTGGCTCTTTGCTTTGATACTAACTGGGTTTAATACAACAGAGCTGAAGGCAGCGTGGACTGACTCCATCCCTCTACTGACCTCAAAGTCTTCAGTCTGTAGTCTGGACTCTCAAGATCACACAGATCCTTCATGTCTGAATCCTGCAGGTTGTTTTTGATCAGTTCCAGTTGTCTCAGATGGGAGGGGTTGGACTTCAGAGCTGAGACCAAAGAATCACAGCTGATCTTTGACAAACTGCAGCTGATCAATCTGAATAAAGAGTATAACACCGCTTTAAATAAAAGTGATTTAATGTGAAATATCAATCTTTGTTTTCAAATCAAAGACTAGACTTAACATATCTCCCATGTATACCAAGTCCTTAAGAGTTCACAGGAAAACAACCTATTCCTTAAGGCAGAGAAATTTGAGTTTGTTTTGCTTTGCTAAAAAAAAATATTGCAGGTTCATTAAGGTCTTCAACAGAATGCCTTAAATCAGGATGATTTTCCTTTAGTACCCTTCATCTTGTCAATTGATTCTGAAACAATATTTCAGTCCAGCCTGATCCGTCTTTTCAGTTCATCAAAGAGGCAGATGCTTCTGATACATTCTGTTGATATTCAGGTCCAGATCAAAAACTCAACTTACTTTCTTTTCTTGACACTTATGTAAAGTTAAAAGTAACTGTAATCTAGGCAGAATGCTGTTACTTGCTAACCTGGCTTTAGAGGAATGGCATGAGCAGCTTGTTAGTATGGACTGACTAACCTGAAGAAACGTACTCAGAGTATATCGAGTCTGCCAACGGCCTAAACTACATGTACTTGTAACATTAAATCTGATGTTCTCTCATGCCACTATGTTTCAGAGGAGTTTTTAGCCAACACAGACACCATCATTCCTTCCACCTGCATATTTATTGCAGTCATCAGGAAGGTAGAGGTTGCAGTTAATAGTAGATGTATTCTGGTCCAAAAAATGGACAAACCAATCACCTGTATATGCCTATTTCTATCATCTCCAAGGTGTTGCAGCGAGCAAATACCTCCTGTTTTACCTGGCAACATGGCAAAACCCAGGGGTGTTGAGAGGCATTTTTGGTGGCAAGCTGGTAGCAGGGCTTACATCTCAGCTTGCACTATCTATATCCGGGCCAAGACTTTACACTGGCCTGCTGCAAGACTTCTTCACCCACCCTCTATCCCAAGTTGACTTTGTTACCAATGTACCCCCATCTCAAGTTAGCTGTGTTTCTCAAACCCTCTGGTTTTAAAAAACAAATGTGAAAAAAAGTGACTACTAAGATGTTGCATTTACAGACTAATGGATAAACAAAATGAAAACAGTCTCTGACCTCAGAATCTCCAGTCCACAGTCTGGACTCTCCAGAAAACCACACAGATCCTTTACTCCTGAATCTTTCAGCTCATTGTGACTCAGGTCCAGTTCTCTCAGATGGGAGGGGTTGGACTTCAGAGCTGAGACCAGAGAATCACAGCCAATCTCTGACAAACTGCAACTGTTCAATCTGAATAAAGAATAAAAAATGTAGATAAGTTATTAATGATCTAATCAGATGTGTCCTGATCAATGATCTTCATAGATCAAGTCAGACATGTTACATGGCAAAAAAACATGGAGTCTGACCTCAGAATCTCTAGTCCACAATCTGGACTCTGTAGAAAACCGCACAGATCCTTTAGTCCTGAATCTTGCAGCTCATTATGACTCAGGTCCAGTTCTCTCAGATGGGAAGGGTTGGACTTCAGAGCAGAGCCCAGAGAATCACAGCTAATCTCAGACAAACTACAGCTGTTTAATCTGAATAAAGAATAAAAGATGTGTTATGGAACAAAGTTCCTGTTTAAAACCATCAGTGTTTTATCGTCTGTTCACATCTGAAGAAGGTTTGAATGTAGAAATTAGAAAATGTAAAAATATCTGAACTAAAAGGATACCTAAATACCCATATTACCAAAATGTCTCAAATGACGGTTATCACTAGATGCTTGTAAACTATAAAATTAGAAAAAATGCTGTCTTTTTTACAGATTAAATAAAAACTTGTTTCAAAGAGCCATAATGTTCAGTTGTAGATTAAAAGTAAAAGATCTCCAACAGTAACAGACAGTGAACTGACCCCAGATTCTCCAGTTCACATTCTGGACTCTCCAAAAAACCACACAGATCCTTCAGTCCTGAATCCTGCAGCTTGTTGTAGCTCAGGTCCAGTTTTCTCAGATGGGAGGGGTTGCACTTCAGAGCTGAGACCAGATAATCACAGCTGATCTCTGACAATCTGCAGCTGTTCAGTCTGAAAGAAAAATAAAAAATGTGAGTTGAGCACAAATTTTCTGTTTGCCTTCAGTATTTCATCATCCATTCAAAGCTGAAGGTTTGAATGTAAAAGTTAAATAATGTCATGGTGAATGCAATTGTAAACTAATTGCAAACAAATATATAAAAAGTTAACTGTTGTATGAAAAACATGATGTAATGTGAGTTAAAACAATGTAGTAAAACTTATGTAAAGTGTTGAAACAGATACAGTACTTGTTATTATGATATTTTAGGTCTGAATATTTTAATTCCAACATCACAAAGTCTGATAAAAGTGTTGGAACCATCACATACTGATTATAGATTTGTTATTGTCTGAGAGACAAAACATGTTTTTCTTGTTTTGTTAAAAGCTCAAGAGATGAACTTTGAAGAAAAAATAAACAGCATCTGGCCTAAACCAAAGACCAAGAAAAGACCTTACCATGAATATCTACAGTGTGGATCAGTATAACATTTGTTTGATGTCTGCAGGTTAATGTCAACACAACTTTCACATCAGCTTCATCTCAGCAAAGAAATAAATAATGGCATCTGACCTCAGAGTCTCCAGTCCGCAGTCTGGACTCTGTAGAAAACCACACAGATGCTTCAGTCCTGAATCCTGCAGCTTGTTTTTACCCAAGTTCAGTTCTCTCAGATGAGAGGCGTTGGACTTCAGAGCTGAGCCCAAAGAACCACAGCTGATTTCTGACAACTGCAACACCAAAATCTGAAAAAGAAAAAAATGTTGATAAAAGGACTAAAATCCTCTTCATCATTTCATTTATTCCATCACCTTCTTCTTCCTGTATTTGAAGCTGAGCAGGTTTGTCTCATTTAACATGTTTAAGGAGCAGTTTGCACTTGTCACGACACAGTTGCTGGTGGCCTTAACCCTCAATGTTGTCCATATACACAGTGCAGTGATCTTTTTCTATCAGAACTACACTGGTGGAGATATCTTGAATGTCATGAGCAAAGCTTCAGCATCTGACTCAAATAAATCCAATGGGTGTTGAGTTCATACAATTCAGTAGAAACTTGACAGTAGAAACGACAACATGTCCTTTAATACTAGGATATATCTGGGGCAAAATTACACTTTTTCTCTAACGGTCTGTGACCCAAAATCCAAAACTGATGGACCTGAACTGCAAAGATTTTAAATGAACATGTCCAGTTGCTGAACTGACCTAAGTGTCTCCAGTCCACAGTTTGGACTCTCAAGTCCAACACATAGAGACTTCACTGCTGAATCCTGTAGGTTGTTGTTATTCAGGTCCAGTTCTCTCAGGTGGGAGAGGTTGGACTTGAGAGCTGAGGCCACAACTTCACAGTCAGTCTCTGAGAGTCGACAATCAGCAAATCTATAAGAGAAAATATAAAACCCATTACAATAAAATTGGATGATTTGAAATAAGGAGACTGAGGTCATCTTATTTTACTGTATTTGACATAATAATCGTCACCAATCTCTCAGAGTAGCAGACACTTAACAGAACTTTTTTTACTTACAGAGTAGCAGAAGGAAAATGGATATATTTAGGCTCCATAATGTCCACAATCCGCAGTGATGTGACTCCCAGAATCATTAAAAATTATTTTTTCAGGGATTAGGGTTAGGGTTAGGAAGGTAAAAGGTGGAAGGTAAAATCTCATTAATACTGAGTGAATCATATGATTCATTAAAAAGGTCAAGTTTTTGGGTCATTGCGGGACTAGCAATGTTGTATTGGTTTTACAAAATCAATAAACATGACATTGACATTTGGTGTGCAAAAGAAGACTTCCAATCTGTTGCAGACTGTTGCAAATACATGCAACAACAAGAAAGCATGCCTGTTAACAGTGCAGCAACATAAAATAAACCAAAGGCCCCAAAACATGCAGTAGAAAACAAAGAAAGAAAAGTAAGAATACTAATACAAGTACTGTTTCTATGTGAAGAACTAAACTACTGATCTACACCGACTGATGATGTTAATGATCATGTCTGGACTCACAGAGCCTTCCTGCAGTTCCTCACAGCTGGGATCAGTCTCCGTCTTCCCTCCTTTGATGTGTTGTACTTCTTCAGGTCCAACTTATCCAGAACCTCCTCTGACATCTGCAGCATGTAGGCCAGAGCTGAACACTGGATCTCAGAGAGTTCCTCTGATCTGGTCTCTGACTTCAGGAACTCTTGGATCTGCTGATGAACTGAGTGGTCATTCATCTCTGTCAGACAGTGGAAGATGTTGATGCTTCTGTCATGAGAGATTTTATCACTGTTCATCTTCTTCAGGTTGTTGATGACTCTCTGGATGGTTTCTGGACTGGTCTCTGTCTGACCCAGCAGACCTCCTAAGACTCTCTGGTTGGACTCCAGACAGAGGCCATGAAGGAAGCGAACAAACAGGTCCAGGTGACCGGTTTTACTTTGAAGGGATTTTTCCTTGACTCTGCTTAGGAAGATGTCCAACGTTGAATAAACATAGTTTTTTTCCAATGAAGCCCTTCAGTGCATCAGTCTTCCTGTTGGTGAAACAGTGGAACATGTAGACTGCAGCCAGAAACTCCTGAACACTCAGATGAACAAAGCAGTAAACTGTTTTGTGGAAGATCACACTCTCTCTTCTGAAGATCTCTGTACAGACTCCTGAGTACACCAAGGCCTCTGAGACACCAAGACCACACTGATCCAGGTCTTCTTGGTAGAACATGATGTTTCCTTTCTGCAGCTGTTCAAACGCCAGCCTCCCCAGCTTCAGGAGAACTTCCCTGTCAGCCTCCGTCAGCTCCTGTGGACTCGTCTCATGGTACTTGTGCTTCTTCCTCTTTGTCTGAACAAGCAGGAAGTGTGAGTACAGGTCCGTCAGGGTCTTGGGCAGCTTTCCTCTCTGCTCTGTGGTCAACATGTGCTGCAGAACTGTAGCACTGATCCAGCAGAAGACTGGGATCTGACACATGATGTGGAGGCTCCTGGACGTCTTGATGTGTGAGATGATTCTGTTGGACAGCTCTTCATCACTGATCCTCCTCCTGAAGTACTCCTCCTTCTGGGGGTCGGTGAAGCCTCGTACTTCTGTTACCCTGTCCACACATGATGGAGGGATCTGATTGGCTGCCACAGGTCTAGAAGTGATCCAGACCAGAGCCGAGGGAAGCAGATTCCCCCGGATGAGGTTTGTCAGCAGCAGGTTGACTGATGACTTCTGTGTGACGTCAGACACGACCTCCATGTTGTTGAAGTCCAGTGACAGTCTGCTTTCATCCAGGCCGTCAAAGATGAACAGCACTTTACAGACAGCCAGCTGCTCTGCTGTGATCAGGTGATCAGGTGTCATGTTTGTATCATTGGTTTTTACATTATAGCTTTTCTTGGTGACTAACAGCTTCAGATACTGACAAAAAGAAAACTAATTTCTCCAAGAAATGTCAGTGGTCATTAACACTTAGCAAGCAAACTTTGTGTCTGAGGGTCCAGGTTCATTATTGAAGTCTATGTGTCTATCCACAGAACAGTCACTCTTCACAGACAAACATCTGGATCCTGGATCTGGTCTGTCCTCCTCTTCCTTCATACAAAGATTCATCTCGTGGACTTCAGTCAGTCTGGGAGAGAAACCAGTAACACTGACTCACAAACATACCAGGATCAGGGCAAACAGGTCTGTTTACACCCAGTCACACCCAACACATACCGAGGAAACACCATTAGAATACAAACTTACACATATATCTTGTATAAATATATGTTGTTAGTTGCAAGTTTAATGTGAAATACTCAGTACAACATTGTATCCAAACATAAATCAAACTGTTGGGTCTGTTAGTGTATGGACACAAGTTCAGTGTGACTCTTCTTTCCTCTACAGCAGGGGTCTCAAACTCAAATTACCTTGGGGCCGCTGGAGGTAGAGTCAGATCTTTTCAAACGTCATTATTAGCAGTTCGTTAACTTTAATAGGTTCTTCTGAACCTGAACTGTCCTGAACATGAATGAAATATTGTAGAACATGCATGGTTCTTCTGAACGTGGCACCGCCTCCGCTGTCCGCACGCCCCCGTGCCTCTCTTGGTGCGTGTCTGCTGAGCTCCTTGGGACATTGCTCCGTTAGCGCTGTGTCCGTGGCTGCTGTCTGTATATAGACTGTGTGAGACGCCAGGGTCAGCATGCTACTGCGATATAAAGTAGACTGATAAGGCCACTCACTCCAGCCGCGCTTATCAGCTCACTGGTGCTGCCTCTCCCTACAGCTGACAGCCCCAACCACCCCGCTCCGCCTTATTTCCTCTTTTGGCATTATTCTCCCTGATTTGTAATAACTTTTGGTTATGCTGATTATGTAGTTGAAGATGTCAGGACATGTAATAGACGGAGGACTCTCCTTGTCCCTGCTTCTGTGTGTTTTGGACATTCCTCCATCCAGTACTCACATTTATCCAGCGCAGTTTTCCCATTGATCCAGAGCAGTGTTTACCACTGAGTGCCTCTAATATGGCGACTTCCGGGACTGATGACACACAAAAAGGTGAAAACCCTCTATTAATCTTGCGGGCTGCACTAACATCAAACTTTCATATCAAGTTGGGGGCCACAAAATAGGGGACAGAAACAAACCGACTCAATTTGACAGTAAAATAATAACAATAATGTTGTTTTAACACTCACCTTCCTCCGCTTCACTTTCCTCTTCCTGCTCCGTTCACTCTGTTCACAAGCTGACTGAACAAATTCACTGTTCCCTCCATGTTATGATGGACCTTGTGCTCCTGCTTAGGCTTTATTGTGTATATAAGTAACTCAACTGGTTTTTGATACGTGCAGTTTAGTGGAAGGTTAAGTGAGATTGTCATCTGGACAATGTGTACAAACTCACTACACCAGGAGATGTTCAAGTGATTAAAAAAAATTGAAGCAATTATACTGATAAACAATGTATTTGATTATATACATTAATATATATCGACACATACCGTCTGTGGTTATATACACATTGAGAGACAAAGCAGGAAAATAAGACTGAAGATTGATGATTCAGCAGTGATGATGATGATGGTTGTTTGACCTCAGCATAGAATCTAATTCAGCTGCAGCAGTTTTCTTATGGCTGTTAGGTTAAAAGCAGATCTGATAATTCAGTGGGACTGACATTAAAAGCTTCACAAACCATTTAAAGTATCTTATGAAGTGACACTTTAAAATCATTGTAATGTATGTCATCGTTCTGGTCCTCATCAGCAAATAAGCTGCTACATTTCGTAGTAAAAAGACCTTTTTTAGGGAAGCCAGAAACAAGAGTGTTACAATGGTCAATTCTGGAGGTAATAAAAGCCTGAATGAGGGTTTCTGTGTTGTTTTGGAGAGAAAAGCACACCATGGCAATATTCAAATGCAAATTTAAATTATAAGGTTATTTTAATTTTATATACAATTTCTGCGTGTACTTCAGGACCAATAACCGGTACTTCTGTTTTGTCGGGTTGAGCTATAACGTTTTTTTGCTGTCCATTAATTAAAGTCTGAGGTACAATTAAAAAGGGCATCAATTGACCTGGTGTCAGAGGACATGTCAACATAAAGCTGAGTATATTCAACATAACTATGGAAATTCACAACATGCCTCCTGATGACAGCACCAAGAGCTGTACCCAACAATTTCAATTCATAGCTCTCAGATGAACATTCATCAATGTTGATGAATAATTTAGACAGAAAATTACACCCATTCAGCTGTGAACAAGGATCTAACATTGGACTGGACATTGTGTCTGACAGTGGCGCTGATCTCAGAGCAGTTCAGACTGAAGCACTGAGAGTCGTCTACACTTCTTCTGATTCCTCTGTCAGTCTCTGCTGGATGAAGTTTCCTCTCCACTCCACTTCCCAGTAACATGGTCTAGTCAGAGCCTCTGTACACACCAGCTGCTGCTGCTGCTGCTGCGTCAACATCTGGATCATCAGAACACAGCTGCTTCTCTCAGATCACACTGCCTCATGCTCATTACCACCTGCAGACAGAGGGAGAGTTGACAGAGACTCACTTGATCAGTCAGTGATGCTCAGTGTGTAGATCAACATCTTCTCTGCTTCTGAAATATCAGCTGACACATCAACATGGAGGCTGTCAATAAAAAACATCTGACACACGTGAGGACTGGACCTGAGCTCAGGTTCTGGTCTCTACAAAGACCACATGGGTCCAGAGCAGGTCCCTACAGGCTTCAGTCACACTGATCTCAGAGCTGTGACACAGATGAAGCTCATCAGTTGTTTAGTGTTGAAATGAGAGAACAAACAGTGTGAGATCAGTTTGATGAGTGACCACACTGTCTCTATACGTCCTGTGAGGCCGTCAGCTGTGATCCAGCTTCACTTCCTGTTCACATCAACACAACAACAACACACATGATCACAATCAGCTGCTCTGATTGGCTGACTGTTCTCTCTGTGTCTTCCTGTCTCCATCCTCCTCTCACAGCTTCAGTGAGGAAAGCAGCCACTGAGAAGGTTGGAGCTTCACAGGAAACACTGGCTCTTTGCTTTGATACTAACTGGGTTTAGTACAACAGAGCTGGAGGCAGCGTGGACTGACTCCAACCCTCTACTGACCTCAGAGTCTCCAGACTGTAGTCTGGACTCTTCTGAAGATCACACAGATCCTTCATGTCTGAATCCTTCAGCCTGTTTCCTTTCAGGACCAGTTCTCTCAGATGGGAAGGGTTGGACTTCAGAGCTGAGACCAGAGAAGGACAGCTGGTCTCTGACAAACTGCAACCCCTCAATCTGAATGAAGAAAGTAAAACTTATGGTAAGTGTTGAAACAGATATAGAACTTGTTATTATGGAATATTGCGTTTGAATGTTAAGTACAATCATAGTTTCTTAGATATAACTTTCTAGTTTTTAACTCTGTAAACTCTGCATCTTTGAGTACTTGGAGAAGCCTTCTATTGAAACAATGTATTATTATTATTATTATTAGTAGTAGCAGTATTAGTATTAAGATCTACAGTGTGGATCAGTAGCTCTCACATCAGATTCAACTCAGCACAGAAAAGTCTGACCTCAGAGTCTCTAGTCCACAGTCTGGACTTTCTAGAAAACCACACAGATCTTTCAGTCCCGAATCCTCCAGTTTGTTCCAGGTCAGGTCCAGTTGTCTCAGATGGGAGGGGTTGGACTTCAGAGCTGCGACCAGAGAACCACAGCTGATCTCTGACAAACTGCAGCTGTACAGTCTGAATTAAGAATAAAATATGTAGATAAAAAGATGAATGATCTGATCAGATGTGTCCTGATCAATGACATTTTCTCTAACATTAACACAGAGACTTTGTTCTTGTCTTATTGTGGATCATCATCATATCAGCCTTCTACACACATCATCCAAATGTCAACACAACATTCATTCACTTGTTGATGTGGACACAAATTCACAACAAGCTGCTGACCTCAGTCACATCTGTCATTAGAAGAGAAACATCACATCACACATGTTGGACTGAAAACTTGCTACAATACTTTGATTCACAAAAGAAATAGATCAGACTTTAAATATCTAGTTCTGATCCAGGAACAAGGTTTCACTTGGCCTTGGTCTCAGATCAGCAGTCATCCACAACTTGGCACAGGTTAATCTGGACACAAACTATGGAAATCCCACATTACTAATGGATTGAATCTAATAGTATTATTAACTATTCCACATACTTTTGCTATGATTGGTACTACAACTCCTACCAGTACACTCAATTATATACTTATGGTGTCACACCTTTCAAGTTTCTTGACTCCTATATTCTCCACCTGTGTGATTACTTACTGCAAAAAAATTGTTTCACTTCTGTCTGAGTGTTTTCCTACCTTGTCTGTATTTCAACCATTCTTCCCTCCTGTTTGCAATGGTTTGTTTTGTACACTGTGTAGCATTAGTCTGCACCTTCTTTTCTAGTTTAACTGACCCTGGGCTTTAGACAGTCTTTGTATTTTGTATTTCGCTTGGTTTTGTTCTCGTCTGCCATTTATATACTATTACCTCTGGTTACTGAATTACTGTGTATTATACCTTTACCTGCACCTTTAAGTCCTGCATTTTAAGTCTTTGTGCCATACTTTGTACCAGACTATTGTTACAACAGCAATAGAATCAAGAATCAGACATGGAACTAACCTGAGAGTCTCCAGTCCGCAGTCTGGACTCTGTAGAAAACCACACAGATGCTTCAGTCCTGAATCATGCAGCTTGTTGTTACTCAACTCCAGTTCTCTCAAATGGGAAGGGTTGGATTTCAGAGCTGAGGCCAGAGAATCACAGCTGATCTCTGTCAAACTGCAGTCACTCAAACTGAAAGAATAAAAAAGTAAGTTTATGAGACAACCTCTATATGATGCTTTTATTTCCTGTTGTCAGGTGATTTGTGGCAGCTGGCAGTATTTAAGCTGAGAGCAGAGGCTCAAGAGCTACTCGGGGCCAGTATGGGCTGTTGGGCATCGGGCATCAGATGTGCTGTGACAGACATGTTGTGCGCAGTGTCTACTGTGTTTGTCTTTCTGTTTTGTATGTGACTGTACCCGTCTTTAGTTTTTGAATCTGTTAGTTTCGATTCCTTTTAGTGGGTTACTTTCCTGTGTGACACTGTGGTTCTCAGTCATTTACTAATGACTTAATAATAAATATCTTAGTCACTGGAACCAGTGTTTGACTTTTCTTTACTTGTATTTTTATTTCTATTGTTACTTGCCCTCATAACCATGAAAAGCCAATGAGTAATGAGACAGTAGATAAAAAAGAAGACAATGTTTTATAAAATTATCTAATGTGGATCAGTATAATATCAGCCTGATGTCTGCACATTAGTGTCAATACAACTATCGCATCAGATTAATCTCACAGAAATCTGAGTCTAACCTCAGAGTCTCCAGCCCACATTCTGGACTCTGTAGAAAACCACACAGATCCTTCAGTCCTGAATCCTTCAGGTTGTTGTGACTCAGGTTCAACTCTCTCAGATGGGAGGGGTTGGACTTCAGAGCTGAGACCAGATAATCATAGCTGATCTCTGTCAAACTGCAGTCTATCAATCTGAATAAAGAATAAAAGATGTAGGTAAAATGGTGAATGATCCAGTCCCAACCAAACATCACATCACACATGCTGGACTAAAATCCTCTTCATCATTTCATTTATTCCATCACCTTCTTCTTCCTGTATCTGCATCTGAGCAGGTTTGTGTCATTAAACATGTTAAAGGAGCAGCTCATACTTTCTTGTTGTCCACTTGCTCTTATCTGTGAGAAATTCTGGGAAGTTACCACAGAACCTTGATGCTGTTTATTTATGAGGTTTCATGAATCACTGATGAAAACTGACATTGTAAAGTGTTGTAACTTCAACTTTTAGTGAGTGGTAATGCAGCGTGTTCTTGTCCTTCAGTCAACAACTTGAACTGGATAAACTGAGAAATACAGAAGTTACAGGAAGTGAACTGACCTCAGAGTCTCCAGTCCACAGTTTGGACTCTCCAGTCCATCACACAGAGACTTCACTGATGAATCGCGGAGCTTGTTTCCGCTCAGATCCAGTTCTCTCAGGTAGGAGGGGTTGGACTTCAGAGCTGAAGCCACAACTTCACAGTCAGTCTCTGAGAATCGACAACCAGGAAACCTGTGTTGAGAAAAAATAGTAGTAGTATGTAATAATAGTATCATGACTTTTTACACATCTCTTCCACATCTGTGGCTCAACTTATCTCATCACTCCAGAAATAAAACCATTTAATTGAGTGGTACTAAGGGATAAGGCTACTTATGTCCTTGAATATGGTGTAATTTTTCCACCAACCACCAAAGTATATGGAGGGGCATAAAGAATATCATGTACTACAAATGTAGGAATGCTGAAACCCCACAGGACCTATCTCTTTCTGATGCTCTCAATAACTTCTATGCCCACCTCTACTCATGCAACTCCTCCCTAAGTGTCAAGCTCACAGTTCCACCAGGTGAGATGCCCTGTAGTGTGTCTGACTCAAGCCCAGACAACATCCTTGGATGGGTTCTGAGACATGCTCACAAGCTCTTAAGGGTGTTAAGACATCACTCTTAATGATGATCATAACAATAATCATAATAATTTTAATCCATAAGGGCCTTTTAAAATTCTCAAGTTGTTACCTTACACCTAACATCTAGTGTATCTATCTAGAACACCAACATGGACCTCAAACACAACTGACCTGTAATTTCTCAGTGTCAAACTAAAAATAATGAGAATCATTTAATACTGTTTCTATGTGAAGAACTAAACTACTGATCTACACCGACTAATGATGTTAATAATCATGTCTGGACTCACAGAGCCTTCCTGCAGTTCCTCACAGCTGGGATCAGTCTCCGTCGTCCCTCCTCTGATGTGTTGTACTTCTTTAGGTCCAACTCATCCAGAACCTCCTCTGACATCTGCAGCATGTAGGCCAGAGCTGAACACTGGATCTCAGAGAGTTTCTCTGATCTGGTCTCTGACTTCAGGAACTCTTGGATCTGTTGATGAACTGAGTGGTCGTTCATCTCTGTCAAACAGTGGAAGATGTTGATGCTTCTGTCAGGAGAGATTTTATAACTGCTCATCTCCTTCAGGTTGTTGATGACTCTCTGGATGGTTTCTGGACTGGTCTCTGTCTGACCCAGCAGACCTCCTAAGACTCTCTGGTTGGACTCCAGACAGAGGCCATGAAGGAAGCAAACAAACAGGTCCAGGTGACCATTTTTACTTTGAAGGGATTTTTCCATTACTCTGCTCAGGAAGACATCTAGAGATGAGTCACTGTTGTCTTCCCCCAGGAAGTCCTTCAGTACCTCAGTCTTCCTGTTGGTGAAACAGTGGAACATGTAGACTGCAGCCAGAAACTCCTGAACACTGAGATGAACAAAGCAGTAAACTGTTTTATGGAAGATCACACTCTCTCTTCTGAAGATCTCTGTACAGACTCCTGAGTACACCAAGGCCTCTGAGACACCAAGACCACACTGATCCAGGTCTTCTTGGTAGAACATGATGTTTCCTTTCTGCAGCTGTTCAAACGCCAGCCTCCCCAGCTTCAGGAGAACTTCCCTGTCAGCCTCCGTCAGCTCTCGTGGACTCGTCTCATGGTACTTGTGCTTCTTCCTCTTTGTCTGAACAAGCAGGAAGTGTGAGTACAGGTCCGTCAGGGTCTTGGGCAGCTCTCCTCTCTGCTCTGTGGTCAACATGTGCTGCAGAACTGTAGCACTGATCCAGCAGAAGACTGGGATCTGACACATGATGTGGAGGCTCCTGGACGTCTTGATGTGTGAGATGATTCTGTTGGACAGCTCTTCATCACTGATCCTCCTCCTGAAGTACTCCTCCTTCTGGGGGTCGGTGAAGCCTCGCACTTCTGTTACCCTGTCCACACATGATGGAGGGATCTGATTGGCCGCCACAGGTCTGGAAGTGATCCAGACCAGAGCTGAGGGAAGCAGATTCCCCTGGATGAGGTTTGTCAGCAGCAGGTTGACTGATGACGTCTGTGTGACGTCAGACACGACCTCCATGTTGTTGAAGTCCAGTGACAGTCTGCTTTCATCCAGGCCGTCAAAGATGAACAGCACTTTACAGACAGCCAGCTGCTCTGCTGTGAGCTTCTGTAATGTTGGATGGAAAACATGGAGCAGCCTGAGAAGACTGTACTGCTCATCTCTGATCAAGTTCAGCTCCCTGAACGAAAGCAGAACCAGCAGACTGACGTCTTGGTTTTCTGAGCCCTCTGCCCAGTCCAGAGTGAACTTCTGCACCGAGAAGGTTTTTCCAACTCCAGCGATGCCGTTGGTCAGAACCACTCTGATGCGTCCATGTTGGTCAGGTAAGACTTTAAAGACGTCGTGACACCTGATGGCAGCGTGATGGAGGGTCTTCATCTTGGAAACTGTCTCCAGCTGCTTCACTTCATGTTGGGTATTAACCTCTTCACTCTGTCCCTGTGTGATGTAGAGCTCAGTGTAGACCCTGTTGAGGAGGGTTTCACTTCCTGGTCCATCAGTTCCTTCAGTCACATGTTCACATCTGGTCCTCAGACTGGTCTTATGTTCATCTAAAACCTGCTGCAGACCACTATCTGCTGACAGAGAACAAACAATGTCAGACTAAAGACAGAGAATCTGACAATCTGAGGATTATTTTCATCAGACACAGAAAAACTAAAAACCAAGAGAGAAAAGCTTCTTCATGTTGTGGTGTTTATAATCATCGTAAATGTTGATGCTGTTTGACAGATCACATGACACTGTAGAAAACAACATGTGACACATGTTCAGTCTTACTTTGTCCAGAGCTGCTCTGACTGGCTGTCTGCAGTCCAGCTCTGGTTCTGGATCTTTGTCCACACTGGGGACAGGAGGAGTCTCCTGATGGACCAGACTGGTACCAGTAAGAGATGATCCATGTCCACAGCCAGAAGAAAAAGTTTTTTTTCGAAACCTTTGGAACATTCTGACATAAAGTACAGCAGGACAGCTGCTCGTCCACAGAGACACCACTCTTCCTCCTCTTCTCTCTACGGAGACACATCTTTATCACTAAATTGTCACGATCATGAGTTGTTGTTGTATTTCAATTGAATGCCAAATTTAAATGAGGTGAGTCTCGAGTTATCTGATCATCAAGAGCATGAGCGAGAGAGTAAGTATTTGGTTCTTAATGAAACGTTGAAGGATAATGAATGAAAATCTTAATTTCTGTTTTTTGTTTTTGTTTCTGTGTTTGTTTGTTAACCAACATAACATAATTCCTTATATGACACATAAAGAAGAGCAGTTTATCATTATCAGTCCACAGACTGGAAGAGCACAAACAACCATTCATATGAAATCAGGTAATTATAAACATGTCTGGACCATCTATGGAAAACTGTGATAATCAGGTCCATGTTCTGATAGATCCCAGGAAACCTCTGCATATGTGTTGAGGGATTGAAGCCTTCAGCTGCAAAGGGTATTATAGCTAACTGTGGTCTCTGAGGCTACTTTAGATGGAGGACATGCACCTATGTTGTAACTACTACCAGCAGAGAAGCCCCATGTTGTTTACAGTCAACAGCCATGCCTGAAAAAGCACTGATAGTCTGCTATGACACACTTAGTCTCACTTCAACCTAACATTTATTATCATCAAAGAATAATAAAACTGCTATCCACAGTCCTCAATTTCATTACTTTTGAATATTCATATTCATTTAGCAGTATTCGTAACAGTTAGTTATTTATAATAACTTTGTCCGTAGAAGGTCTCTTACTTTGTGTCTGAGGTTCTGGGTTCATCACTTAAAAATGGAGGTTCATCTTTGGACCGGTCACTCTTCGTAGACAAACAGCTGGATCCTGGATCTGGTCTGACCTCCTCTTCCTCCACACAAAGATTCATTTTGTGGACTTCAATCAGTCTGGAAACCAGTGACACTGACTGAGATTATCACAAATTATCATTATCAGTCCACAGACTGGTAGAGCACAAACAACCATTCATATAAAATTAGGTAATTATAGACATGTCTGGACCATCTATGGAAAACTGTGACAATCAGGTCCATGTTCTGATAGATCACAGGAAACCTCTGCATATGTGTTGAGGGATTGAAGCCTTCAGCTGCAGAGGGTATTATAGCTAACTGTGGTCTCTGAGGCTACTTTGCACATGTTGTTTACAGTCAACAGCCACGCCTGAAAATGTACTGCTAGTCTGCTATGACACACTTAGTTTTACTTCAACCTAATATTTATTATTATCAAAGAATAATAAAACTGATATCCACAGTCCTCAATTTCATTACATCTTGAATAATCATTGCTGAAAAGGAGCAAGACCAAAACAATCAGTAAAAATTGGTATAAAAGTAGTAAAAATCAATTGGTAAGAGTTAAAAATTAGCAATAACACATATAATCACATAGCACTGGGGACTCTCAAATCCTCTCAAAGTCCAACAGTCCCATCAGGCCACAGTGAGTGAAAAAGCCTCAAGCTCCAGATTTTTATTGACTGATGTTTGGCAATACTGAAAATTGTTGTTTACTCTAACCATATTATTTTCCAGGAAAGTTTTGTAATGGTAAGACGCTTGTGTACTCTGTCTCTTTTGCTAGAAGGCATGTCTGATGATGATGATGGGCAACAAACCCAGACTGCGTCCTACAATCCTAAATTCCTACATTTATGCTGTTCACTCTCTATGTCATTTATCACATTGATAGCTGAAGAATGGAGGACATACATAGACAAACAGCTGGATCCTGGATCTGGTCTCAGTCTGTGGTCCTGATGTCTGCTGTGTTGTGTTCATATGATGAGAATCACTAATAAATTTAATGGAAGTAATTCTGTAGCTCTAAATGCATATAACTGCCCAGTGCTAAGACAATAACAGGAAGAGCAGATGAATTACTTCTTTTTTTCTTTTATATTACTTAGAAAATATATTAAAAACTTTAAAACACAAACTTCCCAATGGTAACAAAAATGTCACTCGCAGTGATAATTATAGATGAATTATGTATATGTAAATTGCAGGTCTCTTACTTTGTGTCTGAGGGTCCAGGTTCATTACTGAAGTTTGGATTTAAATGTTTGGACCAGTCACTCTTCATAGACAAACATCTGGATCCTGGATCTGGTCTGCCCTCCTCTTCCTCCACAAAAAGACTCATCTTGTGGACTTCAGTCAGTCTGAGAGAGAAACCAGTAACACTGACTGAGAATCACAAACACACCAGTATCAGGGCAAACAGACCTGTTTAAGAGTCACACCCAAAACATACCAAGGAAACACCATCAGACCACCAACTTACACACGCATTAAGATTATACAATATGTTAAATATATAGTATATAAACATATCTAATGTGAAACACTCAGCTCATTACAACATTGTATCCACACATCAATCAAATATTTGGTTTTGTTAGTGTGTGGACACAAGTTCACTGTGACTCTTCTTCCCTCTACAGTCACAGAGACAAACTGACTAAGTTTGACAGTAAAACAATAATAAAGTTGTTTTAACACTCACCTTCCTCAGCTTCACTTTCCTCCAAACTGACCCCAACTGACCCCAACTGACTGAATAACAACTTTGCTGTTCCCTCCTTCTTACCTGGATCACCTGATCACTGTAGCTCCTCCCTCTACACTGACAGGAGATCAAACATTTATCTGGCACTGAACATAATCAGAGCTGCACCATGAACCTTTGAATGTGTGCCAGAATAGGTGATATCTGCTAATATATTTGCAAACTAGGTGTATGTGCCTAGTACTTGGCTAATAAGAGAACACCTGATTTGGTGATATTTCAGTGTGGTATCTGGTACAACACACCTTCAATTAATATTTGTGGTGCTTTGTTACTGATGTCAATGTGTGTAAAGCTGCTGACACTGAAATCTGAGTCTTGTTGCTGCAACAACAACAAACTCAGACTTTTCTGCTCATATCAGTAGTAAAGTTCAATTACGTTTCCAACATTAGCCTTAAAAAAAAGTCCAGGTTTGACTTCACAAATATTGACAGAGGCTGAAATCTCCCCTTGCTGGTTTTGTCAATAAGACAGAGTTTTATATATATATATATATATATATATATATATATATATATATATATATATATATATATATATATATATATATATATATATATATATATATATATATATATATATATGGATATATGTATATCTCAGTGTCTTCAGTACCATTAACAGATTAGTTTGCAGATTAAATGAACTGAACTTAATTACTGAAATACATGTTATTAATCTACTCTTCCTGAAGTGGTTGATGCAGGGTATGATGATGTTTCTTGCCTGAAAAAGCTGAACTGCTTAACTCACTAATTCCTATTAAGTCTGGATTTATCATTGAGGGAATAACAAACTTCTGGGAAGACTTTACATATGAATTTCACAACAGTGTCTGTATTCTCATACTTAGATGTCACTGCTTCTATAACAACTCAATCTGTCCTCCATCAGCATGTATCTTTACCTTGTGACTGGTTTGATTGTGTTGACATCTTTCAGGTCCAGTGAACGTCATCAGCTCCCTGATATCATCTTAATACAATAACACATCCATTTGCTTCTAATTGTGTTTTTTAATTTGATGACCACAATCTCAATTCCTTATTTTTCCTACTAATGTATTACCCTTCTGAACAATAGTCAACACCATCTAAAATCACAAGAGGAGGTCAACAGAGCCAGATATGATCTCTCCTGGACATGCTACACTTGGAAATCACCCCTTTGTTCCCCCCGTTGGTTTAACATATTAATATATAATCAGTGGCTGATTCATTTTAAAGGCCACTGACAGTATCACAGCAAAATCCAACATCACCCTGAGAATTATGAACCTTCAATTACTCTCAAATGTGTCAGAAGATATGTAGGTTCATTATACTCAGGAGTCGAGAGATGTCGCTCCATCCATCAATAATATTTATGAACAACAAATTCACACGATAGACGGACTCACATTAAAATGTAGTGAATCAAAGGAAACAGTCTTTTGGTAAAACAGGTGACGTAAAGTCACCAGAGGTAAAACAGCAGCTCGACAACAGCTGTGATGTTAACTGATGAAAACACATGAAACAACAAGACACTGATGTCAGAGTAGACAACAAACCAACCAGCAGGGCCAGTTGGGTCTGCAGGGTCTAGTCTGCTTCAGAGACCTTTACCTAAAACAAAACTCCTATAAAGACTCAACCGGTAAAAGTTGAAGAGGACGGAGACCAACCTCAGCGACCAGCACGACGGTCACTGTTCAGAACAGAAGAAGCAACAGTCAGAGGATCTACACGATCACAGACGGTAAATGTAACCAGCCATGCAACAAAGACACGTCAAGCAGCAGCTCCGTTACCTCACCTGTGGCTAAACAGATAAAACGAGCCACTTTTATTCTGTGTCTCCTTGTGGTGAAAGACTGACGATCACTGAGCGATTTAACAGAAACATCTATTTAGACCAAACACCATCATTATCACTGATGTGACTTCTGGACTTTTTCAACTTGAATAGCATTTTGATCCAATGGTACTAGTGTTGATGTTGATTTTTTTTTTTTGGCAATCTAAAATATTACCTCTAGATAGATGTTAGCATTTGTTTGTCAATTCATTAATTCTTGAGAAATTCACAAAAATATTTAAAAAAATGCAAAGTTAAAGAAACAAAACAAACAAACAAAAAATCCTGGATCCACTGATCAGATCTCTACAAATTCTGCATTGTAACTTAAAAATATGTGCTTGCTTCAAATCGCTGAGTGTAATCATAATTGGAGTTTACTTCAAAACAAATTGAATTGAATTAATCCTTCATGTCCTTTCTGTCATAGATGTAAGGAGCTTTTACACCAAATAACCAGCAGATGGTGATGTGTTACTTTGTTTGAAGCTGTCTCTGTACAACCATATAGACGGAAAATATATATATATATATATATATATATATATATATATATATATATATCCCATATGTCAACAAAGACTCAAGTGATTCTGGTTAAGAGACAAAATTATGGTGGATGGCCAGTCACATTTTGTTGTATTTTTAAGAAAATCTAAATGTTAATAATTGTATACATTTTAACATCAATCTGCTTGAATTTGAGGAGAATAATTAAATAAACCAATTCAATCCTCCAAAGAAAAAAAAACTGCACTCTAATAAATATATGAAGAAACCTTTCTAATTTTGTCAAAACATTGAAATGTGTTAATCTGAGGACACTTTCTATTCATTTGATCTGGACTTTGATCATTGTTCTGAAAAAGGACACATCTGTTGTCACATATCTCTTATCATTCAGTTTTTATGAAGCATATGAAGCATAATTTCTATTTAGCACATATAAGCTCAGTATAAATTATTTTTAACGCATATGATGCGGTACAATACAATTGTTGTTGTTGTCGTTTTTGTTGTTGTCAGACATAGTCCTCGTATCCACGGCACCAAAATACCAACACGCTGCGTGGCACCTGAAGAATGTGCTGGTCTCTGTCTCCGTCTGTGTTATAAGGAGCAGATATGCAAATACAATGGGGTGTGTCAACTGAGCAGCTATAAATATACAACAGTCAATAAATGAATTTCCTGTCAACTGTGACAACGTCGCTGAGAAGAGATGGCTTCCATCCCTCCAGGTAAGATCTATACTTACTGTTTGTACTATAGAACAATGTGCAGTCATTTTAAATCTGTCACAAGGTTCTCACACAGAATATATGAATTATATTCCAGGACCTGATCTGAGAATTGTGATGATTGGAAAAACTGGTGTGGGTAAGAGTGCTGTTGGAAACACCATCCTGGGACAACATTATTTCAAATCTTGTCCCAGTCCAGAGTCAGTGACTATGACCTGTGAAAAAGGTGTGATAGTCTGTGGTAACAGAGTGATCAGTGTGGTAGACACACCAGGGATTTTAAACACTTACGCTGATGCAGAGTTTATCAAAAAAGAAATTGTAAGATGTGTTGAAGTCTCATGTCCTGGTCCTCATGTGTTCCTACTGGTCATGGCAGCAGGTCGATTCACAACAGAAGAGAAAAACTCTGTTGAGGCTCTGGAAGAGCTGTTTGGTAGCCAAGTGAACCACTTCATGATTGTGCTGTTTACCTGTACTGGTTATCTGGATTGCTCCATACAACAGTACGTATTGCACAACAAGCCAGAGCTTCGACAAATCATCCAAAGATGTGGAAGCAGGTTCCTTGGCTTTGAAAACACCAGCAAGGACAGAGGTCAAGTAGTGGAGCTCATCAAGATGATTGATAATATGGTGGCAGCAAACGGGATGAAGTACTACACTGATGCCATGTACAAAGGAAGCAAGTGAAAGAGACAATGATGACTACTTCTTGATTTATTGTCTTGGAGGATAATAAGTAACTTTAATCGGTGAGCACATCATCAATATCCAATCAGAACAGGTCACACAGATGACTGATAATATGGTGGCAGCATCTATCTGTCTAAAGTCTCTGCAGAGAAAAGTGGCTAAAGTGTGTGTATGTGAATGATGACAGGAAAAATAAGAAAAAGTGTTAATGTCATAATGTCATATTTGTAATCTGATGTATCTGTAGAAACAAACCGACGTCCTTCAGCTCAACACACTGATGACTGGTTGTGATAAAGTTGTTGAATGTTGTAGAAAAGGATCATGTTTCTAAATTCTTCAACATGTAGATTCATATAAATGTATCATATAAATTCATATAAATGTATTTATCAAAGAGCTACAGTTCTCAGGTTGTTGTCCTTGTAATGTCCATCCTTTGACAATATCAATAGAATAGATCTAAAATTCATCCAGATTTGTTTTTATATAATTATTATAGATACATGGAAACAATTTGCACCTTCTGAATTGTCATTATCTTCGTTGTATATTGCTGGCTGCTGCTGGTTCCTAGTTCTAGCCACTTCCATATAATAAATTGAGGTCACCCATAAAAACTACATATATTGATCCACAAATTCAGGATCATTATCTATGAATGCACCAAATGTTACATGTTAATAGATGTTAGTTCTCTGTGTTTGTTTGAAAGTTAAAGAAACAAAATAAACAAACAAAAATCCTGGATCCACCACCAATCAGATCTGCTTCCTAGGCAGAAGTAAGTCTACAAATTTTGTAACTGTAAGTTACTGCACTGTAACTTTAATATACATAGCTGTTGTTGTTTCAATTAGACGAGAAATGCTATTTTATACTTTAATTGCGATAAAATTATAGTTTAGTCTCAGAATCTGAGGTTACTTCAAAACAAATTGAATCATTAGACAATAAAATCCTGTGCAAAAGAACAAGACACATCAATTCATCAATAAATCAGTGGATTAATGAATTAATGAATCAACAAATTAATGAAAGTGTCTTTTTCTTCATAGAGAAGCAATTTCACAATGTAAGGAGCTTATACACCAAATGACCAGCAGATGGTGATGTGTTAAATAAAAACTATCCCATATGTCAACAAAGACTCCAGTAAGTGGGTAAGAAATAAAATTATGGTGGAGGAACAGTCACGTTTAGTTGTATTTTTAAGAAAATGTTTTGACCAGATTTGGTCTAAATGTTGATAATTAAATCCTTTCTGTTTTTGTGAAAATTTGAAATGTGTTAGTTTGATCTTAAATGTACCAGGGAGTTAAAATAAAGATGTTTGTTGACACAGATTAATTGTGATTTATTCATATGAAGGAGATCTAAGTTTGTAAATGTTCATGGAAGATCAGAATTGACTCAGTAGAGACAATGGATGTAGTACACAGCTGTGTTTTATTGGTGAATATCATTTGATCACAGTGAACAGCTGATTACATGATGAAAAGGTGAAGTAAAGAGACATTTTGTTTATTTGTAATAATCAATCTAACCATTAAAAATGATTACAGAAACATGTCAATCCCTGGTAAAATGCTGATTATTTAAAAGACAGTAAGAGGGAAAGCAAAGTGAAATTCTTCATTTGAGGCTCTACCCTGTTTATATTCATATACAAAGTCATCACACCCTGACTCATTTTTTTCATCTGATGTGTTTCATGTACAACAATCACTTCCTCTGTGTCTTTAACATCCCTCTCACTGTCTTCATGAGCTCTTTTACTTGATCTGGACTTTGATATTTGTTCTGAAAAAGGACACATCTGTTTTCACACTTCTCCACAATTTTCTTGAGATCAGGTTGGCAATCCCCAAGAAATTCCTCCAAGCTCATTCCTGCACGCTGTAGCTCTTCTGCACAGGTGAACAGGATGATTGTTTGGTGTCGCACTTTGCCAAAAGCTCTTTCTAACTTTTTCATGATGTCTCTCTCACCGTCTGTGAATCTGCCAACCTGCATCACAAGTAAGTACACACAGGGTTCTGACTGACAGAGCTTTTTGCATTTCATCACATGTTTCTCCCTGACTGGCGACATAATCTCCTCGTCAAACACATCTGGGGTATCAATGACACGTATATGGATACCATCTATCTCATCTTCTACCATCTGGCACTCTGTGGTAACCTGGTTTGCACTGGCTCTAGATTTGAAGTGTTGGTTTCTGAGGATTGTGTTTCCACTTGCGCTCTTTCCTGCCCCAGCCATACCCAGCAGTACAAGGTTCACTCTTATGCCCTCGAGTGCTCGCTCTTTGAAACTTCTGCCACCTAAAAGAAGAATTTATTGCAGCTTAATTTTTTTTTTTTGCTCATTTGCTTAAACTTGTCAGATGTCAGTTAGAGTGACTGCAGCTTACCTTGTATCTGCTTTGAAGGCTCATCTGATGGCCTAGAGCACAGAAGATAAATGCTTTTATTGTAAGTGTGCACGTCATTGCACAATGTGTACATGGCAAACATATCCCACATGCATTTTCAGTCAAACATCTACTTCTTTGCCTTTGGAGCTTGCTTTTACCTTTTGTTGGTTGACACTGGTTGATTTCTCTCCTCAGCCAGTTTATGCATTTGGCTGCGAATCTCCTCAACAGTGTAGATGCGGAACAAAGAGGATGAAGGAGCTGTGTCTGTACAGTATCTTGGTAGCACAAGTCTGATCACTTCTCTGGGTATCTCAGTTTCCTTGTGCAGTTCATATATTTGTCGCCAAACTGCCTCTATTGAAAACCTGTCCTGTAACACCACCAAACACATGTCAGGGGACTGATGCGATGCTGGGCAATTGCTTAAAACCTCTTGTATATTAGATTCATGTATATCAAATATCTCTTCTGTTTTGCCAGGATCAGTCTCTAATAAATGAGTCTTCAAAGATGATTCATTTTCCAGGAGCAGGATTGAAATCTTCTTCTCTGTCAAAACAAACAACAGAATTTCTATTTAATACCTACACTTAAAAGCTACATGTGCATCTTCAACAACTAGTAATCCACATTCAGTTTGTTTTCACTTAGACAAGTTAGACTTAGACACACGCATTAAAAAGATTCATTGTGGATTACAAATCAACTTACTGTCAGACATAGTCCTTGTATCCACGGCACTAAAATACCAACACGCTGCGTGGCACCTGAAGAATGTGCTGGTCTCTGTCTCTGTCTGTGTTATAAAGAGCAGATATGCAAATAGAGTGGGGTGTGTCAACTGAGCAGCTATAAATATACAACAAAATCTACAAATGCTCCAAGATTTCCTGTCAACTGTGCAGAGACAACGTCACTGAGAAGAGATGGCTTCCATCCCTCCAGGTAAGATCTATACTTAATGTTTGTACTATAGAACAATGCGCAGTCGTTTTAAATCTGTCACAAGGTTCTTACACAGAATATATGAATTATATTCCAGGACCTGATCTGAGAATTGTGATGATTGGAAAAACTGGTGTGGGTAAGAGTGCTGTTGGAAACACCATCCTGGGACAACATTATTTCAAATCTCGTCCCAGCGCAGAGTCAGTGACCAAGTCCTGTGAAAAAAATGCAATACGCTGGGGTAACAGAGTGATCAGTGTGGTAGACACACCAGGGATCATGGACACTAAGGCTGATGCAGAGTTTATCAACAAAGAAATTGTGAAATGTGTCAAAGTCTCATGTCCTGGTCCTCATGTGTTCTTGTTAGTAATGGCAACAGGTCGATTCACAACCGAAGAGAAAAACTCTGTGGATGCCTTACAAGAGCTGTTTGGTCCAGAAGCTAACAAGTTCATGATTGTGCTATTTACTCGTGCTGGTGAACTGGATTGCTCCATACAACAGTATGTACGGGAGGCCAAGCCAGAGCTTCAACAAGTCATCCAAAGATGTGGAGGCAGGTTCCTTGCTTTTGACAACACCAGCCAGGACAGAGGTCAGGTAGTGGAGCTCATCAAGATGATCGATAACATGACGGCAGCAAACGGGATGAAGTACTACACTGATGCCATGTACAAGGAAGTTCGGGAAGCGGGTATAAGAGATGACAGTGACTACTCCTTCCTTTTAGCACTGTACCAGCGTGTCTTGGTTTATCTTTATCTTCTTGGAAGAGAATAAGTAACTTTAATCAGTGAACACATCATTAATATCCACTCAGAATAGTGCGCACACACACACACACACACACACACACACACACAGGATATTGCTTTTACTTGCAGTCATTAAGGATAAACCAGAACTTCAGCATGAAAGTTTTGCCTCTGTAGAACCGGGCTGTGGTCCACATAAAACAGTTAAAAGAGGCAACAAAACCATGTCACACACAACTGGATTGAATCTATTTTTCCATTGTTGTTAATTAGTTTTTCCTGATGTTCATTAATCAGTATAAAATACTGATGAAGTATTTTCCTTTGCTGTACATTGATCTGTAACATGTATAACCATGATAAGTTGTATAGAGTGAGATTGTTTGTTGGATTACAATACTGTAACACGAATGGTTTGAAAAATTAATATTCATATTTTGTTCATTCTGGAAAACAAGTGCGTGATAAATATATATTATATAACTAAAAAGAAATCAACTAATTGTGATTTTCTTCTGTTGGTGTTAAATAGATTAATTTTACTTAAAATGTTCATTTGATTCTTAATTAACTTGTATGAGTGGAAATTATGTCCTAGTGGTGTGTTTATGCTCTGTTTCACCTGTTTATACTAAATGACTCATATTAAATAAACTGTTGGGAATGAAACAAAAAACCAGTCTCATTAGTAACCGTATCAAACACACAATTTCAATATGTGCACAATTATTAGGCAAGTCAGAATTTTGACTTTTGTTTTCCAAATCAAACTTTTATCGAGCGCTTATACGGAGCCTAAGCCACGCCCCTTCTGGTGGAGCCACTGGGTCCTTAGATAAAAAAAAAAAATACATTGCAGTGAACAGAAAGTTAACAATTATTTTCTGATCCACTTTGACCTGAATCACACATGTCCTGTATGTTAATTTAAATGAAACTATCAGTGAGTCAAGACCATGTTTGTGGTGTAATTGTTGATTTAACTGGTTCGACTACAAACCAACCAGTCTGGTCGGTGACGTCACGTCACAGTTTCTTCCCGACTGAAGAGAGAACGAGGAGCAGGTGATAAAACTGACCAGGTCAGATATTTTCCCAGGTTAGCGTAGCTGCTGTTAAGCTAACGTTAGCGTCAGAGTTTGACGGTGACGTAAATGTAGCCAGACCAGCGTTGTAGTAAACTCGTGGTCTCACACTAAACCTACAGTAACGTTTGCTGCCTGTCACTAAACAGACTCTCTCCATGTCAAACATTATCTTTAACATTCACTAACATCACATGTTAAAACCAGGACACATTCAAACTGGACCAGAAGATAGTTTTTTCTCTTCAGAGACACTAGTCCAGAGGACCCATGGACCAGAAGTGTGACAGGCTCCCCATTGGATTTAAACATATCAGGTGATGTGTATTTGTGTAATGAGGGAGGGTGTGGCCTTAGCAGATCAACACCCTATACCAAGGTGTGTATAATTATTAGGCAGCTTCTTTTACCTCAACTAAAATGAGCCAATTAAGAGATTCATAGACTCTGAAAATCAAAAATTGTAAAATGTCTTTTAGAGGGATGCAGCACTCGTAAAGTAGCAAAGCTATTGAAGCGTGATCACCGAACAATCAAGTACTTTGTAGCAAATAGTCAACAGTGTCACAAGAAACATGTGAAGAAAAAAAAGATGCAAATTAACTGCCAAAGATTTGAGAAGAATCAACTGTGAAGCTACCAGTAACCTTTATCCTCCAGCAATGTCAAATTTTAGTGTCCAGGAGTCCAAGGTGTTCAGTGCTCAGAGACCAAGTAAAGAAGGGTGAAACACCACCACTGAACATGAACATCAAGAATCAAGATCAAGACACTGACTGACAGTTTTTGCTCAATTGACATCAAACGTGCTGCATAGCATCTTCAGACTGTCCTACACAAACCATCCACACAGATTTTTGATTTATTGAAAAATCTTTTGCCTTCAAACGAACAACTTCTCTAGGGACCATAAATATTTAGACTAGGCAACACAAAGACACGTCCTGCCACATCACACAGCTACTGTTGCTCATCTTAAGCTGTTTGAAGAAACAATGAGACGACATTATGCCTTAAACACTGAATCACTTGGTGTTTTTGGTCCCTAATTATCTTCATAACATTACACAGTGATAAATGTCAGATTTATGAGGTAAAACAGCAAACATGAACTACAGGTCAAAATGTCACTTCTTCCAGTTTTAGATTTAATTCAGTGCATTGGCTCAAACATTTCTGTGATCCTCAGACAGGTATCCTCACATCAGAAGTCACAGAGACTGACTCTTGTCATTATTCAGTAGCAAGCAAAGATTCCTAACAAGACACCTGCCTGACACACCTGTAAAGTCCATTTAGAGAGATCAAGTCAATTTACTGGTACAAGACAAACATGACGTGGTGTGTGTGTTGTTGTTGTTGGTATCTGGAAATCACAGACCTTCAGTCAGTAGTTCATTTCAATGCACTGATAGCTGGCTTTGATAAAATTGTTTTGTCACTGGAATGTCATTGAACAGGATAGTTTTACAATAGTTTTCTTAGAATTGTGATAGTAAAAGGAGACAGCCTCATGTGAACTGCTGTCATCATGAACTCAGTGTTCTGAAAACAATGACTGTCCTGAACCCTTTTTTCTTAAGACTCAAAACTCTTTCATTAAGACACCAAGGGAGCTAACAAAAGAAATAACTAGCAGTACTGATAACAAGAGTGATGCTGCTGGAATACTTATAGATTAGATATATAGATTAGAAAAAAATAGCTTTTGCTTTTTTCCTCAGTGGAATGCAATAAAACAGGAGCTAATAGGTGATTAAGGTGCAAAGGTGAGTGAGTGTTTCGAGGGAAACGCTGACATCATTTACTCAAACTTTTGAAAACACAAACTGTCCTCAACTTGACTCAATTAAAAGTATGTTGACTTTACACCATTCCTGATGTTAGGGAAACTAATTATACAATGTTCCAGATTCATTAATTTATGCTCCCAATAATGACATCTTTACATCCAGATCAGAGACTTTTAAATTCTACACAAAACACCCATTAAAGTCATAGATACATGTTCACAAACCTAAGTCTAACAAAATGCTTGTGGTCATAATTTAAAAACATAACATTAGTATGTCTTCTATCATCAACACCACCTCAAATTTAAGTAAATTAAATATTATTTCCCATAGTTAAATTAGCATTTATGTTGACGAGGCAGGGATTTTGGCCTGTCCTCACTATGAAATTTTTAGCAGGTGTTTTTAAGTGTAAATTGTTGGAAAAATTATACAATTTTCACATTTATATATTGTTCTTAGCCTGTGTCCGCCCATACTGCCTGTAATGCTTTATTGAATTTCACGTTCAAGTCAGTCTGGCCAACCTGCTGTCTTTGCTCTTCCCAATCTTGAAAACACAGGAACCAATGAAAAATGAATTTTTACACTGGTGCAGGTTCAACGTGATTACGCACCAGTTAAGCGACATCAAACACATTTGTTTACAGACAACATGGTGGCCACGTAGGAGTGGTAATCATTCAATTCAAGAGATCTTAACAGCAAGTTTTCTTTGAAAATGGAATGAAAGGCAGCTCTTAAAGCCTTCATGCATGTTTCCTTCATGTTTTTATTCCTCATCTTTTTACGCACACACCATCTGAATCAGTGGTCAGACTGGTTGTAGCTCTGTCCAGTAGGACACAGAGGCATTTGATAGACACCCATATCCCGCCGCTGAGAACTTCCTGTCTATGGGATCTTTGCCAGACCAGGCTCCGTCTACGAGCTTGGTGTGACAACCAGGCTATGTTGTTCTAAAAGTAATCTAATCAATAAGTAATGTTTCCAGCATGAATGCATGTCATCTTCATAAAATTGAAATTATTTTATCAGTGTCCACCGATTTCAAGTCAACCCTGTTACTGACACCCTGAAAAATAATGGCACATTCGAGCAGTGACGTCATTTACAGGAAGAGGATTTTCAACAGTTAAAACACAAGTAAGATTCTCTCTTCTATAATGTACAATTCTGTTGTTTTATGAGTTGGTTGAGGGTGGGAACATCATACAATGCCATTACTTTTACCACTTTTTAACATATTAATTAAAGTAATATTTTGTGCATCTTGATATTTACCATATCTACATGTAATATCCTTTCAAACTGTATGAAGGAAAGAAATATCTTGTTTAACTTATCCCAATACGTCCTTTTTTTTACACTGTCAAAGACGACATGTATGGCTTGATTTGCATAAGTAACAACATAAGAGCAATGCCTGCTGATAAGGTGAGTATATTTATATATATGGCTCTTGTGACCTTGAACATTAGCTAGCTAGGAGCAAATTAGCTTGAAATTGTCATAGTTAAATTGTATCGTGAAGTACATGTCATAAAATCAAGTAAATAGCCTGAGATGGCACCATATCACTTATTGTCATTTTAAGATGTCTTCTTTTCAATAGATATTTTGAAAATATTCAAAATTTTCAAAGTTGAAAAGGTACTGATTTCATGGAAAGACTCATATATGTGTCCTGGCTCGGAGAGGTCTCGGATGAAACATCAACACAAAGAAAACGTGTTATGTCTGGTATTTTTGGTAAAAACAGACACTGTGTGTCTCAGACCAAAGACCAGAAGGATCAACTAAACTGTTACCTGCAACACGTCTAAAAGTCAGAGTCCGTCATGATCTGGGGTTGAATCAGCACCGTTGTCAAAGTTAACTGATTATTTCATTAAGGCTCAAAGTACATTGATATTTAGCAGTAACATTTTGCCTTCAAAAGAACAACTTCTCTAGGGATCATAAATATTTAGACTAGGCAACACAAAGACACGTCCTGCCACATCACACAGCTACCGTTGCTCATCTTAAGCTGTTTGAAGAAACAATGAGATGACATTATGCCTTAAACACTGAATCACTTGGTGTTTTTGCTACAGGTCAAAATGTCACTTCTTCCAGTTTTAGATTTAATTCAGTGCATTGGCTCAAACATTTCTGTGATCCTCAGACAGGTATCCTCACATCAGAAGTCACAGAGACTGACTCTTGTCATTATTCAGTAGCAAGCAAAGATTCCTAACAAGATACCTGCCTGACACACCTGTAAAGTCCATTTAGAGAGATCAAGTCAATTTACTGGTACAAGACAAACATGATGTGGTGTGTGTGTTGTTGTTGTTGGTATCTGGAAATCACAGACCTTCAGTCAGTAGTTCATTTCAATGCACTGATAGCTGGCTTTGATAAAATTGTTTTGTCACTGGAATGTCATTGAACAGGATAGTTTTACAATAGTTTTCTTAGAATTGTGATAGTAAAAGGAGACAGCCTCATGTGAACTGCTGTCATCATGAACTCAGTGTTCCTGAACCCTTTTTTCTTAAGACTCAAAACTCTTTCATTAAGACACCAAGGGAGCTAACAAAAGAAATAACTAGCAGTACTGATAACAAGAGTGATGCTGCTGGAATACTTATAGATTAGATATATAGATTAGAAAAAAATAGCTTTTGCTTTTTTCCTCAGTGGAATGCAATAAAACAGGAGCTAATAGGTGATTAAGGTGCAAAGGTGAGTGAGTGTTTCGAGGGAAACGCTGACATCATTTACTCAAACTTTTGAAAACACAAACTGTCCTCAACTTGACTCAATTAAAAGTATGTTGACTTTACACCATTCCTGATGTTAGGGAAACTAATTATACAATGTTCCAGATTCATTAATTTATGCTCCCAATAATGACATCTTTACATCCAGATCAGAGACTTTTAAATTCTACACAAAACACCCATTAAAGTCATAGATACATGTTCACAAACCTAAGTCTAACAAAATGCTTGTGGTCATAATTTAAAAACATAACATTAGTATGTCTTCTATCATCAACACTACCTCAAATTTAAGTAAATTAAATATTATTTCCCATAGTTAAATTAGCATTTATGTTGACGAGGCAGGGATTTTGGCCTGTCCCTCACTATGAAATTTTTAGCAGGTGTTTTTAAGTGTAAATTGTTGGAAAAATTATACAATTTTCACATTTATATATTGTTCTTAGCCTGTGTCCGCCCATACTGCCTGTAATGCTTTATTGAATTTCACGTTCAAGTCAGTCTGGCCAACCTGCTGTCTTTGCTCTTCCCAATCTTGAAAACACAGGAACCAATGAAAAATGAATTTTTACACTGGTGCAGGTTCAACGTGATTACGCACCAGTTAAGCGACATCAAACACATTTGTTTACAGACAACATGGTGGCCACGTAGGAGTGGTAATCATTCAATTCAAGAGATCTTAACAGCAAGTTTTCTTTGAAAATGGAATGAAAGGCAGCTCTTAAAGCCTTCATGCATGTTTCCTTCATGTTTTTATTCCTCATCTTTTTACGCACACACCATCTGAATCAGTGGTCAGACTGGTTGTAGCTCTGTCCAGTAGGACACAGAGGCATTTGATAGACACCCATATCCCGCCGCTGAGAACTTCCTGTCTATGGGATCTTTGCCAGACCAGGCTCCGTCTACGAGCTTGGTGTGACAACCAGGCTATGTTGTTCTAAAAGTAATCTAATCAATAAGTAATGTTTCCAGCATGAATGCATGTCATCTTCATAAAATTGAAATTATTTTATCAGTGTCCACCGATTTCAAGTCAACCCTGTTACTGACACCCTGAAAAATAATGGCACATTCGAGCAGTGACGTCATTTACAGGAAGAGGATTTTCAACAGTTAAAACACAAGTAAGATTCTCTCTTCTATAATGTACAATTCTGTTGTTTTATGAGTTGGTTGAGGGTGGGAACATCATACAATGCCATTACTTTTACCACTTTTTAACATATTAATTAAAGTAATATTTTGTGCATCTTGATATTTACCATATCTACATGTAATATCCTTTCAAACTGTATGAAGGAAAGAAATATCTTGTTTAACTTATCCCAATACGTCCTTTTTTTTACACTGTCAAAGACGACATGTATGGCTTGATTTGCATAAGTAACAACATAAGAGCAATGCCTGCTGATAAGGTGAGTATATTTATATATATGGCTCTTGTGACCTTGAACATTAGCTAGCTAGGAGCAAATTAGCTTGAAATTGTCATAGTTAAATTGTATCGTGAAGTACATGTCATAAAATCAAGTAAATAGCCTGAGATGGCACCATATCACTTATTGTCATTTTAAGATGTCTTCTTTTCAATAGATATTTTGAAAATATTCAAAATTTTCAAAGTTGAAAAGGTACTGATTTCATGGAAAGACTCATATATGTGTCCTGGCTCGGAGAGGTCTCGGATGAAACATCAACACAAAGAAAACGTGTTATGTCTGGTATTTTTGGTAAAAAACAGACACTGTGTGTCTCAGACCAAAGACCAGAAGGATCAACTAAACTGTTACCTGCAACACGTCTAAAAGTCAGAGTCCGTCATGATCTGGGGTTGAATCAGCACCGTTGTCAAAGTTAACTGATTATTTCATTAAGGCTCAAAGTACATTGATATTTAGCAGTAACATTTTGCCTTCAAAAGAACAACTTCTCTAGGGATCATAAATATTTAGACTAGGCAACACAAAGACACGTCCTGCCACATCACACAGCTACCGTTGCTCATCTTAAGCTGTTTGAAGAAACAATGAGATGACATTATGCCTTAAACACTGAATCACTTGGTGTTTTTGCTACAGGTCAAAATGTCACTTCTTCCAGTTTTAGATTTAATTCAGTGCATTGGCTCAAACATTTCTGTGATCCTCAGACAGGTATCCTCACATCAGAAGTCACAGAGACTGACTCTTGTCATTATTCAGTAGCAAGCAAAGATTCCTAACAAGATACCTGCCTGACACACCTGTAAAGTCCATTTAGAGAGATCAAGTCAATTTACTGGTACAAGACAAACATGATGTGGTGTGTGTGTTGTTGTTGTTGGTATCTGGAAATCACAGACCTAAACCAGTCAGTCCATCAATCAACAGACTATCAGTGAGGAATGGGAAAGACAACAAGCGTTTTGGCAATCTGACAAAATAGTGTCTATAGAGGAACAAAGTTCATTTCAATGCACTGATAGCTGGCTTTGATAAAATTGTTTTGTCACTGGAATGTCATTGAACAGGATAGTTTTACAATAGTTTTCTTAGAATTGTGATAGTAAAAGGAGACAGCCTCATGTGAACTGCTGTCATCATGAACTCAGTGTTCCTGAACCCTTTTTTCTTAAGACTAAAAACTCTGTATTTAATGTTTGGATCATTTTATCAAGAAGTAGAAAGTGTTGTCCGAACTGAAAGTTCATATCAAACTGTTCATTATGACACTAAGGGAGCTAACAGAAGAAATAACTAGCAGTACTGATAACAAGAGTGATGCTGCTGGAATATTTATAGATTAAAAAAAAAATGATACAAGTGATCAGGAAATTTCTCATAAGAGAATTTGTGGAGTCAGTTTTAGGCCCATAATTGTTTTCTTTTGGAAGATATTGAGTCTTAGATGAAGGTCATTCTGATGAAAACTGAGTGAAAACAATGAATCAAAACAAGTGGATCTCCACTTAGATAATTCAAGTGTTTGTTGTGGTGACGCTGCTCCATCATGCCAAACTGAAACTAAGAAAACATGAAACATGAAATATAAGCGCCAGATGTGTAAGATGGAAATTTATTAGGACCAAAGTTGGTGTGACACATGCAAGTGTAGCCCTAAATACATGAGTCAAAAGTACAGCAACAATACATCACATTTACCTTTAACTGGGAAGAGAGTTGTGACAAATAAACAATTGTTAGATCTGTTGGATGAAGCAAAGTAAGACTCAAAGTAAGGTCTGCAGACTGCAGACTATGACTGGTGGTCGTTAGGGACATTGTAAGAGGAATTAGGAAACAAGATGTTGTTAGAGGAGATGAGTCTTAAAAAAGAGAGGGACTTTTCTGCTCTGATAATATCAGTGAACTAATCATTTTCTGAGGTTCCTCGCAGGAACGGCGATGTCAGATGATGATTCTCAGAGGAACACAGTGATAAGGAGCATGCAGCTCTATGATGTGAGCCCTTTTAGGCTGATCTAAGATCTTTAGGGGTCCACCAGAGGGACTAGTGGTCCTGATGGGAGATAACCACGGTCTGGACCAGACATTGGGTAGCGTACTGAGTAATTAAAACGTGTTGTTGTTTGGCTGCTTTTATCTGAAATGGTTAAAAACAGAAGCAACTGACTCTCAGCACCAAGTGTCTGTGAATCACTCACACATCCACAGTTACAACTAGACAGCACTACCTTGTGGTAAAAAAGTAGAATACAGTAGAAGACTATAGACAGTACAATCGGCCAGCAGGGGGAAGCATTACTGTGTTACTCTGTTTTATTCAGTTACTCAGTTCCTTTTTAATTTTAAATATCATTTCAAGGGGTAAACTTTCTCTTCACCTGTAATTAGTTAATTATCTCTGAGTTATATTAAAGTTGTTCTTATAAAATGAAAAAACAGTTGTTGTAATAGCTCCAGAAACAGCAACTTTATGGAAGAGGACCCACTTCAAGAGGACTACCGCTGTTCAGAGGATGATAACTTTCAATTTACATTCATTCAAAAATAATTTTAAACATTATTTTCTAGTTTTCCACTAGTTCTGCTCTTTCTGCAGAAATAGTGACCCTGTTGGCTACAAACATGAGCTTTTTAACCTTTTATTTATTTATATTTTAGATTAATAAATATGCTGAATCAACTATTAATATTCCATCTGTGCCCAGTGAATTGTCAGCAAGTTACTTTAATATCAAAATGAATCTAAAAACCTGATGAAACAAGTTATGAAGCATTTCAATACAAACTCATTCATCTGTACATTAACAATGTTGTTACTATAAAAGGTTATTTCATAAATATGAAGAAAGATTTTCATTTCTTATATTAATTATTATTGTTTGTATTATTATCGTTGTGCTTTGATTTTTAAAGGAACACAAACCAATGTTGTTGGCACCATTTCACAAAAAATGTGAGATAAAAATGTGTATTTTTGTTTCATTTTATAACATTATTTATTTATTGTTTCATGTGAAGAAATGTGAAAAATGTCGACCTGCTTTGATTCATTCATTCATCCACTTCAGTCGTGGTGCATTCAGAAAATGTTTATAGAATCGTGACAGGAAATACATTGTTTGACACAATACAACAACACCAATTTACTTTATATTTACTTTGGACTACATAGTCTGATTTTCTGACAGATTTATTGAAACTACAATGTAGATGTTCCTCATTTAATAAACACTATGAGTCTTTGCTGAAATAATTCAATCTGGTTTGATAATGTAAATCTATATTCACATCATCTCCCTCCTCTTCAGTGGTCCCATCTCCACCTGCAGAGAGAAGGAGAGAGCAAAGAGGAGAAGAATCAGAGTTGACAGAGACTCACTTCATCAGCTTCAGTCAGTGATGTAGCACATCCAGTATAAAGAGCAGCAGGGACTTCAGTCCTGTTCAGATCAGTGGTGGAGCAGCTGTGGAGCGACTTGTACTGACCACAGAGTCTCCAGTCCATAATCTGGACTCTCCACAAGATCACACAGATCCTTCACTGCTGAATTCTTGAGGTTGTTCTCTCTCAGTTCCAGTTCTCTCAGATGGGAGGGGTTGGACTTCAGAGCTGAGACCAGAGAATCACAGCTGATCTCTGATAAACTACAGCTCTTCAACCTGAATAAAGAATAAAAGATGTAAACAAAATGGTGAATGAGCTGATCAGATTTGTCCTGATCAGTGATGTTTTCTCTGATGTCAGCACAAAGACTTTGTCCTTGTGCTATTGTGGATCATCATAATGTCAGCCCCATCTACATACACCGTCCTTGCCTCTCATTTACTCAGTTCACAGGACTGCTTATCTATCTTGGCTTTTCTGTCGCTTTCTGCAAGACTGTTGCAGATTGTTGTGAACCCAGCCTGTGGTAACGCAAGGTAGCAACAAAGTTTTTTCTTGAAACTTGATCTCTGTTTTACCTGCTTGCAGCGCCTCTGGATTCCCATGCAGCAACTTGTGCCTTACCAGATCAACAGTCTTTCTACATCAATTGTCTCTAACTAGATCCCCGCCCATCAGACACATCCACACCATTCAGCCAGACCAAGCGTTACCACACTCTTGTACTCCCGCTCCATCCACTTGCCATTCACTAGCCAAATATCCCCTGTTATATGCCCAGGCCAGGTGTTTTTCTCTGCCTCTCTTTTTCTTTCTCTCCCTCTCCTGCACCTATTCACGCCATATAATGATTGATATTATTGACGACCACCTGTGCCTGGCCATGCAGTCAGGACTGGCCAATCAGTAGCCAGGGCATATTAGAGGCATATTATAAGAAGAGTAGTGCAGACAACCTCTCTCTCTGACCCTGCACTTTTCCTGGTGTGGCTCTTTGTTGTGCTGCTGTGGTAAGAGGGTATGTAATAGCTTAGTCCGGGCATCCCCATACATTTACACACACATAGAAAAATCGTTTCTGTCTAGTCCACTAGTTTATGGGTTGTGCCACCCCCTGTTTGTTTTGGTTTGACCGTTTGTAGACCTTGCAATCCATTAAGATCTATGTTTATCCATTATTACCCCGTCTCTGAATCTGCTCCAGGATTAAAATAAGCAAAACACAAAGCTTAGAAACAACTTAAAGAGTCATCATGTTCAGTTGTGTGTTACAAACATAATCATCTACAAAATAGGCAATGAACTGACCTCAGAATCTCCAGTCCACAGCCTGGACTCTGTAGAAAACCACACAGGTCCTTCAGTCCTGAATCCTGCAGCTTGTTGTGGCTCAGATCCAGTTCTCTCAGGTGGGAGGAGTTGGACTTTAGAGCTGAGGCCAGAGAATCACAACTGATCTCTGACAAACTTCAGCCAATCAGTCTGAATAAAGAATAGAATATGAGAGTTAGGAACAAAGTTCCTGTTTGAAACCATCAGTGTTTCATCATCTGTTCAGAGCTGAAGAAGGTTTGAATGTAGAAGCTTAGAAAATGTAAAAACATGTGAACTAACAGGAAGCAGTAACAACAGTCACATCCACAAAGTGAATAAGAATCTTATTGATATTAATGACAATATACTTTGGTTTCAATAAAGATGTAGAGACTTCAGCTCTGAGACTCTGCTCCACCAATGGCTCCATCTAGACACACTCATGTGGTGTGACACATTTATTACACGTTTATTTCACTAAAGATCCTCCAGTTCTCAAAGACAACATACAGGTCAGGCTGAACTCTGAAGTAAATGTCAAATCAAACAAATATATAGAAAATTAACTCTTGATGTTAACTTTCTAATGAAAAAAAAATGATGTACTGAGGTAAAACATTAATGTAGTAAAGGTACAGAACATTTTATTATGATATCTTGGGTTTGAATATTTCAGTACAAACATCACAAAGCTTGATAAAAGTGTTTGAACCATCTACAATCTATAATTATAGATAGGTATCTATAAAATCATGTTTTTTATAAATTGTGGATTTGTCATTGTCTGGGAGATAAAATACATCACAAAAATAAAATACATTTTTGATGTTATATTAAAAACTCTAAGGTGAAATCCTTGGACAAATAAACAGTGACTGGACTAAATCACATGAGAAGAATATTTTAGCAAGAACATTATCAGTGTGGTTCTGTGTAATATCAGGTTAGTGTCCACACAGCTTTCAGATTAATTTCAGCACAGAAATAAATCAGGGAGTCTGACCCCAGAGCCTTCAATGTACAGTCTGGAATCTGTAGAAAACCACACAGATCCTTCAGTCCTGAATCCTGCAGGTTGTTGTAGCTCAGGTCCAGTACGCTCAAATGGGAGGGGTTGGACTTCAGAGCTGAGACCAGAGAATCACAGTGGATCTCTGACAAACTGCAGCCCCTCAGTCTGAATGAAGAATAAAATATGTAGATAAAATGGTGAATGATCTGATCACGTGTTCATCAGTAATCAATGATGTTTTCTCTGACATTAACACAGGGACTTTGTCCTTATGTTATTGTGGATCATCATCATGTCAGCCTTCTACACACATCATCCAAATGTCAACACAACATTCATACACATGTTGATGTGGATGTCCAATAAACTGTCAATCATATCCTGTGAGGAATTCTGGGAAGTGACTACAGAACCTTGATGCTGTTTATTTATGAGGTTTCATGAATCACTGATGAAAACTGACATTGTAAAGTGTTGTAACTTCAACTTTTAGTGAGTGGTAATGCAGCGTGTCCTTGTCCTTCAGTCAACAACTTGAACTGGATAAACTGAGAAATACAACAGCTACAGGAAGTGAACTGACCTCAGAGTCTCCAGTCCACAGTTTGGACTCTCCAGTCCATCACACAGAGACTTCACTGATGAATCCTGCAGCTTGTTTCCACTCAGGTCCAGTTCTCTCAGGTAGGAGGGGTTGGACTTCAGAGCTGAGGCCACAACTTCACAGTCAGTCTCTGAGAGTCCACAAAAATTAAATCTGTGATTAAAGAAAATATAAAATGAAGAGAAAATTAAGAGAAAAGAATATAATCTGTAATAAACACAGACTAAATGCAGATGATGACACATGATGAGATGTGTCATAACTTTACTAACATCTCTGGTTCAGCTCATCTCATCTTATTGTGTTTGACATGACACAATAATTCTCATCTCTCTCTCAGATCTGCAGAGTTTTAATGGGAATTTTTGTTTAGTTTTAATCTTCAGGTGAAAGGAGGGAAAATGGCGTCACATTCAGGTCCATAATGTCCACGGTCTGTGACTGTGATCTCATCCAGAGTCAGAATGAAGCATCTCATTTAGAAAAACATTTTCAATAAGTTCAACTCAATCAACAGTTACAGTTGGTGAAGACAAGCTCTCTTTCTGCTGCTACTGTCAGTTGATATTGTTAATAATAATAATAATCATCAATGACTCAAAGATGCTCATTAAATATCTGTCCTGAACAATATCTTTGTTCAGGACAAAACAAACAAGGACACAGAAACAAAGATTCAAACTCGTTGTGAAGCTGATACGTCTCAGAACAACAAACACCAGGCTGATGTTTCCTGCAGCCTGCAGCAGACATGAGGGGGCGCTACAGAGCTCTGTTAACTTCTCTAACACCACACCTCCACATTTATTTACTTTTCAAACATGTCGTCTTCAAACTGACACTGACTCAGGTGACGTCACTGGAGGACATTTATCAGATGTCACACAGTGATCTCTGGAGGCACCAAAGGTTCATACTACTGTTTTATCACATGCAGTCGAACTCCCCAACACCTGGAAACACTGAGGTGGAACATCAGTGGAGTTTTACCTTTAATCAGTTTGATCAGTTTGTATGAAACAAAAAGACTCAAAATAACATGATCAGAATCCTACTGGAATTACATAGAAACTGTTTTAATCAATTGAACAGCAATAATCACGACAAACTGAAAAATCTACATTTTGTCTCCAACAACATTTAAATGTTTAAAACACAACTGACTGTCTGGACTCACCGAGCCTTCCTGCAGTTCCTCACAGCTGGGATCAGTCTCTGTCGTCCCTCCTTTGATGTGTTGTACTTCTTCAGGTCCAACTCATCCAGAACCTCCTCTGACATCTGCAGCATGTAGGCCAGAGCTGAACACTGGATCTCAGAGAGTTTCTCTGATCTGGTCTCTGACTTCAGGAACTCTTGGATCTGCTGATGAACTGAGTGGTCGTTTATCTCTGTCAGACAGTGGAAGATGTTGATGCTTCTGTCAGGAGAGATTTCATCACTGCTCATCTCCTTCAGGTTGTTGATGACTCTCTGGATGGTTTCTGGTCTGGTCTCTGTCTGACCCAGCAGACCTCCTAAGACTCTCTGGTTGGACTCCAGACAGAGGCCATGAAGGAAGCGAACAAACAGGTCCAGGTGACCGGTTTTACTTTGAAGGGATCTTTCCTTGACTCTGCTCAGGAAGAAATCTAGAGATGAGTCAATGCTCTCAGTTTTCCAAAAAAACTTTTCTCAGAAAATGACTTTGGCTTTTCCTCTCTGTGTTCCCAGTCTTCCCCCAGGAAGTCCTTCAGTACCTCAGTCTTCCTGGTGGTGAAACAGTGGAACATGTAGACTGCAGCCAGAAACTCCTGAACACTCAGATGAACAAAGCAGTAAACTGTTTTGTGGAAGATCACACTCTCTCTTCTGAAGATCTCTGTACAGACTCCTGAGTACACCAAGGTCTCTGAGACACCAAGACCACACTGATCCAGGTCTTCTTGGTAGAACATGATGTTTCCTTTCTGCAGCTGTTCAAACGCCAGCCTCCCCAGCTTCAGGAGAACTTCCCTGTCAGCCTCCGTCAGCTCCTGTGGACTCGTCTCATGGTACTTGTGCTTCTTCCTCTTTGTCTGAACCAGCAGGAAGTGTGAGTACAGGTCCGTCCAGGTCCATTTTTCATAATGCACATGTAATATGTAGCAAAATTTTGCCTTAAACCTTCGTCGAAGTCAAATACACAAGTATATTATGTCACACATGACACAAAGTACAGCAGGACAGCTGATGTTTTGATTAGTTGACAAACTTAGAGGGGGCGGGTCTTCACTAACATGATGTCAGAGGAGAGCAGACACCAGAGGAGGAGAAAGTAGAGGAAAGTGTTGTGCTGTTCTTTTTTTTCTTGACGTCTGGTGCAGAATGTGTTTGATCATACAGAGTTTTATGAATCCGTCTCCTGGTGTCTATCTGTCTTCTTCACGTGTCTAACCATTGAAACATCTTCAGCTTGGTTCAAAGTAGAAACAGTCTCTTACTTTGTGTCTGAGGGTTCAGATTCATCACTGAAGTTTCGAAGTTCACCGTCGTCACAGTTACTCCATACAAAGCTGATTGCTGCAGACGGTGGTCTGTCCTCTTCCTTCACACAAAGATTCATCTTGTTGACTTCAGTCAGTCTGAGAGAGAAACCAGTAACACTGACTGAGAATCACACACAATGTTACCTCCTTGTTTTCTCTTAGTGTGTGGACACAAGTTCACTGTGACTCTTCTTCCCTCTACAGTCACAGAGACAAACTGACTTGGTTTGACAGTAAAATAACAATAATGTTGTATCAGCACTCACCTTCCTCAGCTTCACTTTCCTCCTCCTGCTCCGTTCACTTCAGATCTGAACTGACTGAACAACTTCAGGTAAATACTTATCTGTTCCCTCCCTCTATCATTCTCCTTGACGTCCTGGTCATGTTTTATTGTGATTAGTTCATGAGTAACTCTACTGTTTGATGACACAGATACAAGTTTTATAACAACTGAACATGAACCAGTCACATTAAAAACTGTCTCTATCATTCAAACAAACATGACCTTTGTATCCACTAATGAATCAAACAGATGAACTCACTGATTCTTCTTCCCTGATATATGATAATTATGATAACAATGTTGTATTAACATCCACCTCAACTTTGCTTTGCTTCTCTTTTGCCAACTTTAACTTAAATAATATCTAAACTCAATATCAAACCTCCCTTTGTTATCGTCTTTCAAGGATTTGGAAAATAACTGGAATAGTCTGTCTAAAGATTTCCAGTCAGGGTTTAGAGCTCATCATAGCACAGAAACATCATCAATGAAAGTTACCGGTGACCCTCTTATGGCCTCACACAATAGACTTGTCCTGTTGGATCTTAGGGCTGCATTTGATACTATTATTACAGAGATTAGAACATGTTGTTTGGATCAGAGACACTGCACTATCTTGATTTCAGTTGTATCTATCAGATAGATAAACCACAGGAGGAACATGAACCAGAGTCTATTTCACCATGAATACGAGTCAAACTCCCCTCTAGAGATATTTTATGTTGGTTGAAGTAATATCCAGTTTGACCGTCTTTTGTTTTCACAATCAAATAGTTAACAATGAAAGTAAATGGGGCAGTCAGCCAAACGTATCTAAATTGTCATTTTCTAACCACTAATAAAGCTCAAAATATCACTTCACTTCAACAGTAGCATGAATAGGGTCCCTACACATAAACTGAAGTACTGATAACTTAGTAAGTGAACCCAGAGTTTATTAAAAACACTGTTTTACAAGACTTACCCAACGTCTGGTTTTATAACAACTGGTGATGAAGGTTGTTCCACATCAGCAGATTCTTCTTTTTTCTGAACAACAAACCAATATGTCTATGAAGAACAAGAAAAACGATGAATCTGCTGATCTGTAACACACTTCATCACCAATTGTTATGAAAACAAGACGTTGGATACATCAGGGTAAGTAAGTGGATAAGTTGGGTAAAGAATAAAAGAAGAAAAAAGAAGAAAAAAAATGACAATTTAGATACGTTTGGCTGACTGCCCCATTTACTTTCATTGTTAACTATTTGGTTGTGAAAACAAAAGACGGTTAAACTCAATATTACTTCAACCAACGTAACATATCTGTTGAGGGGAGTTTGACTCGTATTCATGGTGAAATAGACTCTGGTTCATGCTACTCTGGACTGTCACTTTAATTCAGTTCTACAGCGACCTCTTGTGGTTTACATGTTTGCTCTCAAAAAATAAAATGACAACGTTCATTACATTCCCTGGTATTTTAAGAACAGATATCTTGTGGAGAACAGTAAATTCTGATCAACTCTCTAAAGAAGGACCAGGATTCTGTTGACAAATTATTTCCTTTTATTTCTCCCACATGTAACACACCGCAATAATCATACGGCAAAAGAACATAAATGAGATTCATAAGATAAATGAGATATATCATTTGAAATAAAATGTAAATAACTTTACAATGGTGACGTTAAAAGCCAAAAAAAAAAAAAAAAGATTTATAAAATGACACAGAGTGTCTCTTCCAAAATCAACACGGTTAACACATGAATTAACAAGTAAATTATATTCTATTGCATCTAATATTCATGAAATCAAACACACAAAATGCAGAGACGCTGTCCAGCTAGGACGACAGCTCACGGCTGAGTGACATTTTAATTCAGAACGTGACCTGGATGCAATCCACACAGCAAGACAACAAACCCCAAAAACACTCAGACTTACTGGGAACATACGTATAAACGAGTAAAACATATCTGTTTTCAAAACACCGTGACGGGAGCCATGAACCAACGTACCCGGACGCCTCGAGGCCGCACATACTCACACAGATTCACTTTGTGTTAAAAGCTGTAAAATAAAACCTGATGAACACGAGAAACAGAAAGACACAGTGTGTTAGTTGGTTCCTGTATGAACACGGAGGTTAGTGCTGCAGTTTCAAACTGAACCTGGACTTTAGATCAACAGGTAAACTACACTCACCTGGACGTGACCTCGTATTCAGGAGAAATAAACGAGCAATTTTGGGGGATTTTTAAATCTTATGTCTAATAAATCAACTTTATTGTGTCCTCTCATCCTTTGGCTGCATCTTTTTCTTCCCCAGAGAAAAAAAAGTTCTTTATTCAGTTTCCTCACTTCCATTTTATTTATCTCTGGTGATATCCTGTAATTATCTTACTGTCGATGAATCCAGTGAAAAGACAAAATTAAACACTTTTTGGCGGAAACAGTGCCTTTGTTGGGGACTATTTTCAGCGGTGGATGAATCCACATTTGGTGCTGTTTATGTTTTATGACTATTCTTTGGAAACAATGAATCAAAACCAGTTGTTAAAATAAAACATCTGCTTATTTGTCATGTAATTAAAACTCTGTTGGAGCAGTGGGCAGCGCATCGGCCGATAAACGTCCCTCCTTCGTTCCTGTGGTTATAATACTGGATGATCTACGCCTCTACTCGTGCTGCATAACTTGTATATCTTCATGCATCCGTCGCTCCTCTAGTTGTAAAAGGGACCTAAGCATCGACAGCATGCTTCCTCTGTGCTCGTCTTCTATCTGTGATGTTCGGTGTATTTCAGCTGGTGTTTTGTGTGATGACGGTGACTCTACTCAAGCATTTGCCCAGATTTCCCATCATGCTTTTCATTAACACAAGAGTATGACCTTTGTCCTGGAGCTGCAATGCATTCTGGTCAATTTCCTGACACCGACATCACACACTGTCTGTTGACACCTTGAAATACATATAACATCAGCCATCTCTGATTTTCTAACAATATAAAGTTGCTGTTTTTTTTGTTTCTTTTTTTTTTTTTACTTCCTTTTCTTAAAACCTTTTCACCTGAGCCTCCTTTCCATCTCAACCTTCTCTCCTTTAGTTGCAACACTCCACGTAGTTGGCGGGCAGCATGCCGGACTTGCCGGTCCTCTGCACGGTGCCGTACATCCAGCCCTCGTCGATGGGCTGAGCGTTGATGATGACGTCGCCGTCTCTGAACGAGACCTCGTCATGGTCCTGAGCCGCGTAGTCGTACAGCGCTCTGTAAACTCGCTGTGAACAATACGAACATGCAGAGGTCAGAGACCACGATTCATTGTTGCTTTAATGACTGAGATGTAGCTTCAATGCCTCAGAAACATGTCACTTAATTCTTGTTGCTTTTAGACTTGATTTCTAAGTACATTTGACTGTACTTGATTTTATCTTTTCATCTTTCAGTTTTTAAGGTCAAAGTTTAGTGTTTATTGTTTTTAATGATGTTTTTATAATATCTTATTTTTTATATCTGTACTGCTCATCAGCCCCTTTACTGTACACTGCTCACTGTGTGCACTACTAACAATTATGGTACATACTTTATTTACTTACTTGAAACTAACTAGGATTAACTAAACTTGTGTTGTTGCATTTGTATGTCTGTATGTAAATAAGCTACTGGATGCCTTAATTCCCTTTGGGAACAATGAAGTACCAACCTACCTATTGACCTACCTACCTACCTGCTGACCAACCTAACTACCACTGCAAATAGTGGATCGTACCATGGTGGCAGAGTGCGGTGGGGAGGTGACGGATCTGACAGACGACATGCTGGTTTGGTGCATGTAGCCATGATGATACTGCTGCTGCTGCATCTGAACGCCCTGGTGGTACGCGCCTGGAAGCACCGGAGCTGGGGCGAGAGACACAGGAAGACACAGAGAGAGAGAGAGAGAGAGAGAGAGAGAGAGAGAGAGAGAGAGAGAGAGAGAGAGAGAGAGAGATGAGGGTGAGATATTTCTTCTTCTGTGAAAAACACTTTGAACACGAGGAGTCTCCTCTGCTGTGACTCACTGTGAAAACTCAGAGTTAAACTGTTAAACAACACATCGTGTTCCTCACACACACACAGAGAGAAGCTGTGAATTAGTCCGTTTTATTCACGGTAATCACAAAGCGCCTGCGTCGGGGCTAGAGAGATACCAGGAGTTCCTGCGCTGCTGCTGCGGTCCCAGAGGTCAGAGGTCAGCGAGCTGACAGACTGGGCCTGGCTGTGGGTGAGCGACTGCTGCGAGTGCTGCCTGCTCAGCCTGCGGTCGGCTCGCTCTGACGGGCCGACAGCGACCGCGGCGAACACAACAAGGAGAGGAGAAGATGGAGAAACAAAATGAGCCGAGAAAGAAAAATCACAAATAACGACGAAGACGTGCAGCTGCTGAGGGACTAGTTTCTCTGGAGGATTAATCCACACTTGGTGCTCTAGTGTCTAATGTTGCAAAAACAAAAACAAAAAAAATCTGGAGTGTAAATTAAAAGAAAAAAGATTGTGAATAAGAAATTAAAAGGTGATAATTAAAACAAATGGAACCAGATTTAAGATTCTAAAGGTGAGAATGTTATTTTAAGTCTCTTATTTTATATAAGATATTTTTTTCTTTCTTTTTTTTAGCAGATTTAGTTACTGAACTACCCGACATCCTGCGGAGGCTCTTGGACTGGATGTTGTCCTCCAGGGGGTCAAAGTCAAATATGGAGCCGGGGTCTGTCCTCCACACCTTCAGGTCTTCAGAGATGGAAACAACCGTTCATGTTCATGAGTTCATGTCAGAAACTGAAACCTGCTGCTCCTCACAGACGATATCAACCGCTTTAAAAATACACACAGATCAAAACTAAAACTGGAATTATTGTCATATGATACCAAGATGGCGACTTTTACCTTTTGTAAAATTGTCTGGAGAAATTACCGTAGGTAATATTAATCCCAAAAAGTTTGCTGCACTTTTTCATGATCAACATCAACATGGAGGCGCTTGACAAAGCTCTTGGTTTTGTGGGCAATGCAATTGTCTGATCGAAGACCAATGACAAAGCTCAATCGCTTTTTAGAGGCATGAAACTTCTGGCTGTTTCAGGTAATGTAAATGATTTTTTACTCATGGTAGTGTATGCACAATCCTGATTATGGGCAATATTTCACATTAGGCTAATCGTGTTTTATTATTATTCTTCAGCTGATGCTTTGAAACCAGAAATGCAGAACATAAAGGAAGAAACGTAGCACACGGCGACGAGGAAGTGACGGTAAAGAAAGTTACTCCTCCCATGTCTGGAAAATTATGGAGATTTCTTGTCCCGTGTGAAGTGAAGGACATTTATATTACAATCATCCTGTGATAAACTTGCATTACTCTACATCCCTCTGTTAAACTAATCCTTTACATGTCCATTTAAACAATGTTCACAACTACAGCACAAGGCCTGTTCTCAATAAGGTCTCGATGTCTCGCTCTTAAATTACAAGTCCGTCTCATCCAGCTGTTTTACAAGTTTTACAACGCTAGAAGACACAATCATTTTCATAAATTAATGTATTTTCTTTAACTAGTAAATATGTTGCTGTTGCTGCTTTTATTGTGAAACATCCTGTGAGAGGACCAGACGTCGCCTGCTGATGATGTAATCAAACAGATGCAGTTGGAGTTACTGACCTACGATGATGCCTCCAGGTCGTCTGTCCATCTCCATCGCTGGGGAGTGGATCCCTTTGCCGTATCCTGCCTCTCCCATCATGTGATTGGCTCGTTGGTAGCGCTCCATGCTCGGGTCGTCCAATCCCGGCGTACTGCCGCGACCACGCGCCCGCTCAAAGTCCTCGTGGTACTTAGCCTGTTGATGGGACGGGACAGGTAGTGTCAGTGTGGCTAAAACACACAAACAAACAAACAAACAAACAAACACACACACACACGTCAGGGTGCATTTGGTCAGTGAGTAAATAAAACACACAGAAAGATTTTATAATATTTTATTGTTGACACACAAACATTCACAGTAGGTCACAGTGTTCACACACAACCTGAAACTTACCTTCACACACACACACTCACACACACACACACACACACACACACACACACACACACACGTGTCCTCCATGCTGTTCAGTGACGTGTGTGTTAGTCTCATAGTGCGACGGTCCAATCACAACGCGGTGCCATATCACTCCATTTGAGTTAGCTCTTCCCACAGCCCAGGTGAGAGCCACCATGGCGACCGGGCTGCTACCATGGAAACCGAGTCCTGCGTCTTCCTGACGCGCCTGTACTCGGGTGTGTCCAGCTCGGTGCAGCTCCGCCCCCTTAGCTCCTGCAGCCCACGCTGATACTTCACCTGTTCATACACACAGATGGTGTCATGTGTGACGTCATGAAAGGTGCAGGTGTGTGTGTGTGTGTGTATGTGTTTGTGCGTCTTGCCGAGCTGATGTTCTCCTGGTTCTGTCGGACCCGCTCCAGCTCTGGGGTCACGCCGACGCTGGTTGCCTTCACCGCGCTCTGCTTGTACTTGACCTGGTCGGATTCAACAGATCACATCAACACATTGGCGGCAGCCATCTTGGTTGGGGGCGTGTCTAAAGAGGTGCCCCAAACACCATCGAGCTACAGTACGATCAGCACACACACAACTCTGTCCAAACAATGGTGTAAAAACTGTGTCTGAGCCAGTTTTCACCTCGTGTTTGTGTCGGTTATGTTGGGCTTTTAAAGTGAAAATCTACAGGAAGCAGAACAGAATCACAGTGATATCAGCTTTTACTTTGGAGAATTTATGATACTGGTGTTACTGGACGCTCTGTGGCTTTGTATCCCAGCATGCTGGGTCAATGTTGGCAGGACTGATGGGAAAAAATGTGACGCTCATTCAAAACAAGAACAAAAAAAAAAAAAAACAGAAACGCTGCCATGAACTCGTTAGAGATCGAGTGGTGGAAAAGATGCCAACAGTGACCCGGCCTGGTCGCCATGACACCAGACCTGGTTTCAGAGTTTGTGTGTGTGTGTGTGTGTGTGTGTGGTCCTGCTCTGTCTCTGAATGGTCAATTGTTCTGCACAGTCAGCAAACAGTCACTAATGACTCCGCAAAACACACACACATTTATATGTGTTTCTACACCTTTATATGAGTTCACATGTGTTTCTGTGTGATTGTTCATGTGTGTGTGTGTGTGTGTGTGTGTGTGTCCACACCGAGCTGATGTTCTCCTGGTTGCGTCGGACTCGTTCCATCTCTGGCGTGTCCATGACGGCGGTGCCACGACCCACTTCCTCTCTGTACTGCACCTGACAGAGATGTAATAATAATAGTAATAACACAGTCTAATACTTCACTACTGTTCTTCAGTGTGTGTTGACAGTATCTGAACTTCACTACATTTTAACTTAATGAGACTTTTCCTCTGATCCATTTTCAATGTTGAGTGACTCAGTAAATGTGGTGTTTTGACTCTAAGTCGACCTGTGACTGTTTAGACCATCAACACCATGTTTGAGGGTTGATGGAGGCTCCATCTTAAAGGTGGATGATGGAGAAACTTCAACAATATCAATATCAAACACACATTTACATTTAGTGAAAAAAGAACAACTTTAGTTCTTTAGTTCAGACTCATTCATTGTCTATGAAGATTGTTGTAGCTCCATGTTTTAAAGTGCTGGATAAACTTCATAATATTCTTCTGTTTTATTAACATGTACTTGTACTTTTACTTTCTACACTTAACTACATTTACTTATAGATCACTGTCATACTGAAGTACAGTAAATACTAGATACTTTAAGACTTTTACTGGATAATCATTCTAGTGACGACTTGAACTTCTACCAAAGTTATTTTATTCTACTCTAGTGTCTCTACTTCTACTCTAGTGTCTCTACTTCTACTCTAGTTTCTCTACTTCTACTCTAGTGTCTGTACTGTATATTAACGCTGGTCAATGTTTTTTTTTTTCTTTTTACCACAAATACTTAAAAACATTAAGTTGATTTTCTGAATGAAATGAGTGAAATCGTGTTCGTGAACGTACGTCACTGATCTTCTTGGCGTTCTCTCTGGCGAGGACGATCTCTGGCGTCTCTGCGACTGACGACATCAGGCCTCTCATGATCTTGGAGTCCCAGCAGTAGCGCAGCTAGAGGGCGACAGAGAGCCGCTTTAAAACCTGGTTATGATACGAGAACTGACTCTGATCTACTGAGATGACACAGCTGGTCCTCACAGAGCTGATGTGTCTCTGGTTGGCTCTGACTCGCTCCATCTCCGGGGTTTCAGACACCAGACTGTAGCTTCCCTTCAGCCGCTCCGCCTCGTCCTTGTACTTCTTCTGCATGGAGACACGAGTTAACATGTTGATATCAAAGTTTTCTTTTTGGAGTTTTTTTGATTTGAGGTTTCACACACAGACCTGACTGTAGACGTCTTTGAGGTAGGAGGCGTGCAGCAGTTCAGGAGTGTCAGTGACCGTCCCGTATGAGTTTTCTCTGAGTTGATCCGTCTGCTTGTACGATCTCTACGGACACATCAGTCAGAAGAAAGAGATGTCCTTAAGTTTGTAAAGGTTTGTGATCTTTGCAGGCTCATTAAATATCTGTTTCAGGAGTAATATCACAAAAAATAGTCTAGAATAATCTCAAATCAAATCCTCCAGGTTTCATGATGTTGCGATCACAACTATTAAAATAAATTCAACCAATCTCCATGAATTCTGTGCAACCTTGTAATTTTTGACCAATCATCATCATCATTGTGTTCCAAGTAAACATTGATCCCAACGTCAGTGAATCACGTCCTTGTTTCTTTTAGAAGACGCAGGAAACATGTGAGATAAAAAGTCTCACATTTACCTTCAACATCACTAAAGACCAAGAGAAACAGTCTCCGGGCAGATTTAACCACAGAGGAGGAAACTGTTTCACTGTTCGTCTGTGGTCTGTGTTGCAGAGTAAAGTGATTTCTTGACTTTAGTTTTTTTATTTAAATATCAGAAAAAAAACAAGAGTCCAAACAAATGATTCACAGTTTATGTTCTTCAGGTTTAATTGGAGAAATGTTTTTTATCCATTCTTCCATCAGTAATCACAGAGTCTGAACGTTCACATATGAAACATAAAGTTACCAACTGAGATTTTATTGTTTATATTTTGACAACTACACCTCCCTGAACATTTCCCTCACAAGGATCAATAAATGGATATTTTCTTTGAGTAGAAACACACACACACTGTAGCTCACCTGGCTCTGGATCTCCGAGGCTCTCTTAGCTCTTTGTATCTCCAGGACGTCAGCGCTCAGCTCCATGCCTTTACCCACGATCTCCCTCTCCATGTCTTTGCGGTATTCTTTCTGTGAACGTCATCAGAGTCACACTCACATCTGGGTGTTTGGTTTTTAAACACTTGCGTGGCGTGGTGTGTATTTTTACCTGGTTCAGTATCTGATTGGCGTTTTTAATCCTCAGCAGCTCAGGTGTTTCCTCCAACCCGACGCCAGATAAGCCCCGCCCCTTCACTTCCTGCTCCAGGTCTTTCCTGTACTCCTTCTGCAGAGAGGAGCCACATGAACCAGTGAGTCAAAGACAATCTGCCACATCAACACCGTACATCTGAACGTGTGTGTGTGTGTGTGTGTTACCTCACTGAGCAGACTGCTGGCGTGGCGCGCCGTCAGGTAACCAGGCGTCTGGTCGACGTCCACCAAGGCTCTGCCCTTCATCTGCTCCTCGTACTCCCTCCGATACTCCCTCTGAGACACAGGTTAAAGTTGTGAAACTACTGATCCACTAAATGTGGATTCATCAAACACTGAAAATGGTGATTTTTATATTTCCTAAACCTTAACCCTTGTTTACCTGAACCCGAAGGCTACAACAACGTTTATGAAGCGAAGGAGTAGGTTTTATTTATTATGAGGATTTAAGTTGTAAAATAAATCCACCTTAACACAATGAGACGTCAACCCAGGGCAATTAAAGTGGGAAACTGCTAAGACAACTTTACCTAAAAACGTATAAAAAACTTTTACTACATGATAAAAGTATGTGCCTGTGGTTTGTCTCTACTTTGATTTCATTCATTGGATCATTGAACCTCCTGCAGTACGTCCATGTGGCTCCATGAGGAACAGCTTTACCTCGCTCTGCATCTTCTGAGCTTCTTTAGACACTTTGTACATCTGAGTGTCTCCAAACTCCATCTGAGAGCGACCTTTGTTCTTCTCGAACTCCTCTCTGTATTTGACCTGAGACACAAACGAACCGGTTCATTTATTTACTGATGAACAGACAAACAGAGACAGCGTCAGACAGTTTCTAACCTGGCTGTGCAGCACTGCGTTCTCCTTGTGGTGGAGCTGTTCAGCCGTGTCCAAGGCGATGTGGTAATGAGCCTTCGTTTGCTCGTACTTCTTCTTATACTCCACCTGATCAAAGAGTTGTCTGTTATTTATGTTTCTTTGTTTTCACCTTTTTTTTCTAGGAAATCTGGTCAGTAAATGTTGTGGAAACTGAATGGAGACTGAATCTGTTGTTTTCCCAGACAACTTAATGATCGAATCACATATCACAAATCACATGTCTTATAGAAAAGGAAAAGTCTTGTAGAGTTTTGTCGTCGACTTCCCTCTAAAAAAAACCTGAGACATGATCATATAAACTTGGGATAAAAATATTATTCTGTTTTAATCAAAAATCTTTCTTGATCTTGTTTGTTGTCACGTGAGTTAATGTCGGTTCTTAGGTTATTACAAATATTTGTTTATTTTATATTTGCCAGTAATAGAAGTTTATACCACAATTTGAAATCATCTTAATATAATAAAATATTTTAAACATCATACATTTAACTACAAACCTGTTCCTGAACACAAATACGTTAATGAATATTTGAGATTTTAGTTTAAAAAGTAACAGTAACGTCTGGTTTAAACATGCGTCAGCAGCGTCTGGGGCCGTACGTTGCTCTGCAGCCTGCTGGCGTGCAGCACATGCTCCAGCTGCAGGAGGTTGGGCAGGTCTGAGGATCCTTCAGGTCTCTGGTTCTGGTTGGTTTTATATTTCACCTGAAGGAAACAAAACCAGCTGTCGTCAGTTACAAACAGCAACATTAAGATTTTCTTCTGCTGATTCTGGGAAACTCCTGAGATGATGTGATGGGATAAGGCTGCAAATTTCTGGTAATTTTCAATGTTGGAAACTTTCCATGACAATTAATGGGAATCTATAGGAATTTACAGAAACAATTAACAGGAATAAACTGCAAATTTTCAAACTAGAAAGTTGGCAAATAAATATATTGTAGCATAAAACAATCAAGATTTGAGGCAAAATCCTGTTAATTATCATATGCACATATCTCACTACTACTGAGGCCACACCCCTTTCATGTGATTGGTCATCTCTCCATCACATGATGACACATCATTTCTACTAAAGCTGCTGTGTTGAGACCAATTCCTTTTATTTTACATTGTGAGGTCGCAACTGTAAAGACTCAACGTTCATTTATGTTTGTTTAAATTGTCCAAAAGTTCCAGTCAGTTCTCATTTCCCAAGGAAAGTTTGGAAACTTTCCATGACTTCAATAAAATTAAAGTTCCCGTTTAATATTTTCTGTCACTCATATGACTGTAAAGAACGAGTCAGAAACATCCACACGTCTTTGATATTTTCTCCTGAACCTGCTGCAGCTTCATGTTGTGATGTTGAGCGTTTCTGACTCAGAGACGATTCTTCTCCACCAGGCAGCGTTCAACACAACAAGCTGTTACGTAACGTTGTGAAGTGGAGACGCTTTTTTTTTTTCCTCCCCTGTTGCTGTGTGGGCAGCAGCCGGACTGAAACTGAACCACCAGAGTGTGTGTGTGTGTGTGTGTGTGTGTGTGTGTGTGTGTGTGTAACCTCTCCAACCTCCCCAGCTTTCATCCCACAATCCCTCTCCATTTGCTTTAGAAAGGTTGCCATGGTTACGCCTACACAACAGACTGAAATTTGGAGTGTGAGTCAAAGTGAATGACACACACACACACACACATACACACACACACACACACACACACACAGTTTGTTTCTCTCTCAGTGGTTGAAAAGAAAAAAAGACAAGTTAACGATAATTGTAGATTATTGTTTCATTCATTTCATAATGGAATTAACCTCTTGGTTTGTGTGATGTCACATCTATAACGAGCTGTTTTTAGTGATGAAATGAACATGACCATGTGACCATGTGACCACGTGATCATGTGACCTCTCACCTGACTGGCCAGAGCAGCAGCAGCTTGTGTGTGTCTGAAGGAGACACAGTCCAGCGGGTTGTAACGAGGCTTCTGGCCCTTTAAGTGTCGGTCGAAACTCTCCTTATACTTCACCTGCAGGGGGGGTGAGAGAGGCCAACGCTGCTGATCTGTCCTGAATGATTCACTGTCATCTGCCCAATGCATGCTGGGTAGGCTGTATGTATCTGTGTGAGTGTGTGTGTGTCACCTGACTGGCCAGTCTGGAAACCTCCTTAGCGTGTTGGATGTCGGTTCTGGCCAAAAGAGAGACGTCACTGTAAACAGGCTGTTTAGTGTTGCTCTTATAGGCCACCTGTAGAGGACACACACACACACACAGACACAGACACACACAGACACACACACAGACACAGACACACAGACACACACACACACACACACACACACACACAGACATGTTTTAAAAAGTAATGTAAATGTACAAAAACATAAATAATTCAAAAGACAATAAATGAACTGTACACAGGAGTAACTGAAACATTAAACACATATTATTATCATTCTTGTGTAAAACATCTGACTCTTAAACACACACACACACACACACACACACACACACACACCCTCTTACATAATGACAGTTCAGTGTTAACAGCACAACATTTTCTATAATTCATCAGTGGTTCCACTCAGAGAACAGCTGCTGGATGTCATGGAAATGAATGTTGGATAGGAAGTTGTTACACACACACACACACTCACTCTCTCTCTCTCACACACACACACTCACATCACTGGCCAGTTTAGCAGCGTTGGTGGCGCTGACGATGTCAGGTCTGTCTGTCACTGTGTTGTAGTGATGAAGCTCCTCTTTACCTTTCCTGTAACTGACCTGAGACCAGTTCAGAGAGACACTTGTTATTATAGATAAAACACACAGTTGTTAAGTTTCTACCTGCTGTCTGAGGTCACAGTGACCTTTGACCTTATAACTAACACATACAATATCACATTTGTCACTTTATTGAATGTTACTGTGTACTGACGTGTAGTTTTGTTTTTTCTGGCTCTTTGTATTTACTTCCAACATGTTTTACTCAGAACAAAGATCATGAACATCAGGTTGTGTCTGAATGTTTATTTAACGTAGTTAAAGTCATCTGTGCTCAGTTTTACAACTGTTGAGCTTCAAAATGTAAAAGAAAAAATTTCATTTCTGAGTCCAAGTGAACATATGTGCTAAATGTGACGAGATTTGTTCAGGTGATGTTAAATTTAAAAAGACAGAAATGTCCTTTTTAAATTTGACCTTTGAACACAACATCCTGGAGCTCAAATGAATGTTTGTGCCAAAGTTGAAAGTTTCTCCTGAAGACGTTCTTGATAAATATGAGCTGGACGTAGAGATGGAAAATCAGTAAAGCGGCGCTGATGAGACGTGTATTCACCTCGCTCTGGTTCTTGCTGACCTCCATGGCGTGCTCCACCTCCGGGAGCGTCTTCATGTTGGTGTAACTGGACTTTCCTTTCTCTCTGTTATACTGCTCCTTATAAAACTTCTACAGAGTCAAAGACGGAGAAGAAAACAATGAAAACATGAAGAGCGTAGGATCAAATTAAAAGCTTGTTAATGTGTAAAATACTGGTGATGATATTTTCCCCGTCTGGCCTCTGGAGTCAGTACGTCACACGCTCCAGTTAATGTTACATCGCTGGGTCAGCCTGTGCCCCAGTTTACCCCGTTTACCCCGAGCTTTTATTATCTGCCACCACCCAACCCCTGTCCTGCCCTCGGGGCGTCTGGCACCAGACAGTGACCCTCATCAGTAGACGTCAGACTCACAGTGTCGCTGTCTGACTGACTTTAACCTCAACACTTCACCAGCTGCATGGTCATCATTCTCTTCTTCAGGTCTACAAATATCATCAGTTTAATATATATTTTTTAAATATATATTTTTTGATATTTATTCGTCTCAAATGTCTCTGTTCAGATCAAAACAGATCAAAGTTTTACTGTGAAACGGCTGCAACACATTGGATTTAAGACCCGCGCTTTTATTTTGAAAGGTTCAGGAGAGAGTGACATGACGATGAGCTAAAGGACGAATCAAGTTGTTTCCTGGGTTATTGAAAAAATAATCAAAAGTTTTATTTCTACACATCTGCAGCACAAGAGAAGAAGTTTGTCTTTTGTTTTTTACAAAGAAAAGTTGATGTGTTTTGTCGTCAGATCAGATCAGACCAGATCAGACTAGACTAGACTAGACTAGACCAGACTAGATCTGGTTCCTTCTTACTCATTCACTTCTTAATCCAGTGTCTCATCAGAAACACCAGCAAGAGAGTGTGTGTTGTTTCAGAGGCATCAATCCTGTCGCAGCTCATGAGCTTCAACCTGACACTGCTGTGTGTGTGTGTGTGTGTGTGTGTGTGTGTGTGTGTGTGTGTATATGTGTGTGTGTAGACAGTAGGTCAGTGTCTGTGTCCTCAGGCTGTAGAGAACATCACAGCTGCTCCGTGTGTGTGTGTTCACGTCTCAGACAACACACACATCTTGGTCTAATCCGACCTGTCTGTTCTACATCTCTACATGTGAGACGGTGACGGTCTGGTCACGTCAGACTCACGTCGCTCTGTGTCTTGCTCAGCTCTTTAGCGAAGACGGTCTCGATGGTCTGAGGCATCTGAGCGTAGAGACAGCAGCCCGCCTCCTTCTTCCCCTCCTCTCTGTACGCTTTCTGCAACACAACACACGACTCGTTTCGATGCAACACACACTCATTGTTTCTCTTCAGGTCTCTAACATCAGAGGAGAGATTCGTACCTCGCTGTGCAGCTGAGTCTGCTCCTTGGCGTGTTGAGTGTCTTTGGTCTCCGGCAGCAGCGAATACAAACTGTTGACCAGCTCCTTCTTACCAGCCTCCTTATATTTACTCTGACAACACAAAACAACAACAACAAGAATATTAGATTCATATTTGTACAGTGACACAATCCTGCAAAAAAACATAACCTAAAATACTGAATGATTTAAGACAAACACAGGGTTTCTCACGTCGCTGTGCGTCTCTGCCATCTCTTTAACAAACTGAGTCTCCAGCGTCTCCGGCAGCAGCGAGTACAGAGTGTTGGGAAGATCCTCTTTGTCTTTCTTGTACTTTGTCTAAGATAAATACGAGATAAGATACAAAGACAAACTATTTATAACTGGACAGACGAGGACCGACATGAGGAGATGTGACAGACGTGGACATTTGAGGACTTGGGCAAACATGGAGAGACATGAAAAGAATGTGGACAGAAGTTGACGTTGACAAACAAAGACGAGAACAGATGAGGATGTGAACAGATGAGGACGGACATTAAGAGACGTGAAAAGAGATGAACAGAATCAGCATCTCACTTCGCTCTGAAGCTCAGAAATGTGTTTGGCGAATTCGATCTCTTTAGTTTCTGGCATCTGGTGGAAAACGCTGCAGCTGATCTCCTGTCTGCCTTTCTGCTTGTATTTATTCTGAAACACACACACACACATTAGGACGTGAAGATGAAGATGAACATCGACCTCAGGACAGTAACCATCAGTGTTTTCTGTTCACTCACTTCACTCTGAAGCTCCATCACAGCTTTAGCGAGTTTTATCTCTTCAGTCTCAGGAAGTTGAGAGTAAAGACTGGAGCTCAACTCCTTCTTCCCGTCTTTGTACTTCACCTGGAGGACGGAGTTGATGATGAGGACGTTGAGGACGGTTCTAACTCTAAACAGCCGCTGTGGACGTGTGTTTGTACCTGACTCTGCAGCTCCGTCGTCTCTTTAGCGTGTTGAGTCTCCAGCGTCTCAGGCAGCTGATGATACAAACAGCTGCTCGCCTCCTTCCTGCTCGCCTCCTTGTACTTGGCCTGAAGAAAACAAGCGTTAGCTCAGAAAACATCTCACACCACGACGGGTCTGGACGCTGAGACCACTACCTCACCTCGCTCTGCAGCTCTGACACCGTCTTGGCGAGTTCAGTCTCGGCGGTTTGAGGCAGCTGAGAGTAGAAACTCTGAGACAGACTCCTGATCCCGTCCTCTTTGTATTTACTCTGGAAAAAGACAACATTGACGTCAGGAACCTGACGGAGATGAAGTGGACGCCGTGTCTCGGTGTCTTGGTGTGTTTACCTCGCTCTGCAGGTCCGATACCTTGGCGGCGAGCTGTGTCTCGGCCGTCTGCGGCAGCTGAGCATACAGACTGGAGGACATCAGCTTCTTCCCATTCTCCTTGTACTTGTTCTGAGATAAACAGCAGCAGATGAATGAAGGGAAATGTTACTGGACTTTAATCACGTCCTAATGTTTCCAGGTCGTTTTGTGATGATTCAGACTTTCTTAAGTCTGGACTCTGCTGGTGATGAAGGGTGGTCCAGATTCATCAGATTCATCATTTTCCTGATCAACAGGTCAATGTGTCCATGTAGAGTGAGGATTTTCATGAAAATGATGAATCTGCTGATGTGGAACAACCTTCATCACTAGTTGTTATAAAACCAGACGTTGGGTAAGTCTTGTAAAACAGTGTTTTTAATAAACTCTGGGTTCACTTACTAAGTTATCAGTCCTTCAGTTTATGTGTAGGGACCCTATTCATGCTACTGCTGAAGTGAAGTGATATTTTGAGCTTCATTAGTGGTTAAAAAATTTGGCTGACTGCCCCATTTACTTTCATTGTTAACTATTTGGTTGTGAAAACAAAAGACGGTCAAACTGGATATTACTTCAACCAACGTAACATATCTGTTGAGGGGAGTTTGACTCGTATTCATGGTGAAATAGACTCTGGTTCATGTTGCTCTGGACGTCACTTTAATTTTTCTTTGTATTTAAAGGGAAGTGGAACCGAATTCTTCAAGAGATTCAGTTGAAACACAAAATACTGATCATCTTCGTTGTGAATATGTGAGCGACGTTATATAAACACTTCTGTTCCTCGCTGATAAAATGTTGCTGCTGCTACACACAGGATCACACACGGTTTGTTGATGACCGTTGTTGACTCTACAACGTTAAATATTACGAGAAAACGAGCGTTTCGACGCTCAGATATTCAACGTCTTTAAAAAGTGAATGAGCCGATGTGAATAATGGATGTTTGTACCTCGCTCTGCAGCTCAGTAACCTCTTTAACTCGCTGCGTCTCCAGAGTCTCAGGCAGCCGGTGGTACAACGAGCTGCTCGCCTCTTTCCTTCCTGCCTCTTTGTACTTGAGCTGTAGGAAAAGAAAAAAAAAAAACAAACAAACACAAAACAAAGTGTTGAACATCAAAATTAAAGAGAAACATGACAGATGATGAGTTGAAGCTGTTTAAGATTAAAAAAAGAGAATAAAAACACAGTGAATGTTGTTTTTGCAGCGCAACAGGAGACAGACGTGGAGGTTTCCAGCAGCTGATAACGGGACCAGAATAGACCTTTATCTGGTCTGAGATAACGAGGAGCTCACACACTTTGTTTAGTCTCAGGACAAAGACATTTATATGACTGCTTAGAAATGTTACTGACACAAAGGAAACACATGAGGACTATTTTCAGTGGCAGATGAATCCACATTTGGAGCTTGTGTGTGTCTGTGATTTACTGAAAATGAATTGGACTTTGTTTTTCTTTATCAAACATCAGGACAATAAATTACATATCAAATGTGAATATAAAACTTAAGACAATGTTGCCATTTTTTGTCACCTTGTGTCTTAACAATGAATAAACAGTCATAACTAAGTTGTTACACATATGAAACAAAGTCAGAATAAGAGTTTCTCACGTCGCTGTGCGTCTCCGCCATCTCTTTAACAAACTGAGTCTCCAGCGTCTCCGGCAGCAGCGAGTACAGAGTGTTGGGAAGATCCTCTTTGTCTTTCTTGTACGTCGCCTTGAAACAAAACACAATAAAAGTCTTTTAAAACTGTTACACTTGACTCAAGGTCTATGGAAACATTTCCACCAAAAATGAAACAATTCATATAAAACACGAGGAGTAAAATCATCATCATCACGAAAAGTTCACCACAGAGAAGGAAAACTATTTTATATTGTTGTGAAGCAACAAGAGGAAGAGACAGGGAGGACGTCAGACCAGACACGTCGCTGACACACTGGTTTATACCTTCACTTTAACTACCTGCTGAAGTTCAATTAGAAAAGAGAAAAATCACAACTTTATTGCAACAAAACGTCTAAAAAAAAACATAAGTTTTTTAGAAAAAATAAATTAGGACAAAATACCTGAATTCTTGGAGGAACTGGATATGTCAATGAGTATATGCAAGTCTGTGTGTGTGTGTGTCTGTGTGTGTGTGTGTGTGTGTGTGTGTGTGTGAGGCGTTCAGGTTCCTCACCTCGCTCTGTATCTCTGACATCTGCTTAGCGAACTGTGTCTCTGCCGTCTCAGGGAGCAGCGAGTACAGGTTCTTACTGATTTCCTTCTTCCCTTCTTCTTTGTACTTCACCTGAGACACAACACACACACAGTTTATATTTAGTGACTCCACTGTGCCGTCGCTCTGACTGACTCCGTGTCTCACCTGACTGTAAACGTCTCTCAGCTCTTTCGCCAGCTGAGTCTCTGTGGTTTCAGGAAGCTGATGATACAAAGAGCTGCTCGCCTCCTTCTTACCGTCCTGTTTATACTTCACCTGCACAGACACGGAGAGAAATCAAAATCAAATCACGTCTTGAGTCTGAACGTCGTCTCATCTCCATCAGTGAACTTCTTACTTGACTCTGCAGCTGTGAAACCTCTCTGGCGTGAAGAGTGTCCAGAGTCTCCGGCAGCTTCGAGTACAGAGAACTGGACGCTTCTTTCTTTCCTGCCTCTTTATATTTGGTCTGAAACACGACAGAAGACTTCATCTAACTGGACAGAACGTCGCACAAAACCATGATCTGATGTAGTTGAAGATGTGACACTTACTTCACTTTGTAGTTGAGAAACTGCTTTAGCGAACTGGATCTGGTTTGTTTCCTGCAGCTGTGAGTAAACACTGACCGTCTGACTCTTCTTCCCACTTTCTTTATATTTGTTCTACAGACGACAAACAGTCAGGTGTTTTATGATGTGTTTCATTTTCAACGTTCTGATTCAAACTTTTTGGAGGCGAACTTGTTAATTAGAGGCAGTTTTTCTTCTTTAGCAGCAGGAGTTTGTCTTTGAAACCGGAGATGAATCAGGTCAGACTTTTATTCTCTAACTGCTGAATATGTTATATTTCTTATATGTATGCATGAAGAAAACTGTTCTGGGAGCAGCAATGCAACACGAAGACTTAACGACCATAAAAACACAGTGATTAAAGCTTTTGTTTTTATGTTTTCTCATCTTTCTGGGTCAAATGGGAACAAAGATATTAGATAAACATCAGAAAATATTCATGAATATGTCCGTTTGTTACGACTCAAGGTTGTGTGATGATAAAATAAAGGCAGTCGACTCCACAAACTGAAGCAGCAGCGTTGAGGATTTGCACCTCGCTCTGTATCTCCGTCAGCTCGCGGGCGAACTGCGTCTCTGCGGTGTCGGGCAGCTGAGAGTACAGAGACGATGTCATCTCCTTCCTCCCTCCATCTTTGTACTTTTTCTGTTCAACACACAAACACAAACAGTTCTGGTTTTAAAGATGCTGTACGTGAGGTTATATTCACGTCCTCTGAGCGTCAACGAAATCAAAGTTCAGTTATAAAAATGATCTTTTTCTCCCAGTGATTCTAAAAGAGACGGACTCACGTCGCTCTGCAGCTCCGTCACTTCTTTGACACGTTTGGTTTCCAGAGTCTCGGGCAGTTTGGAGTAAAGAGACGACAACGCCTGCTGCTTCGCTGCCTGCTTGTACTTCACCTGCAACACACACACACACATAAATGACTGTTTTCTGTACAAACACAAGTCTGTCTCCAAACCAAACCCACCTCTGTCCTTCCTCAATCTGCTCTTCAACCACAAACGACTAAAGATTCACTGACCGTCGTTATCAGTCTCACGTCCCATTGGTTCTTAATATAGCACCAGTTCTGTGACATCACCGCTGGTCTCTATCAGCCTGTTTGACCCTACAAGGTGTTTGACAAACTAGACCCTGAAGCCATTTGTTTTGAGAATAATGGCTGGCTGGTGGAGTTATTGGCTCGCTAGCCGGCTCAGCCAAAAACCTAAATGGCTGCTGCAGACACCGATTTTTTAATAGCTACTAATGACTTTAGCTGCCACTTCATATTTACAGATGTCTGATTTACTATACTGATTTACTAGATCTGAATATTTCCAAGACAGGTATGGCTTACATGTGTATAAAATACAATACAATGTAATAAAAAACACCAGGTTTTACTTTTGTTTTTGTCATATCTGTGTTAAATATTTTCAAGTACATTGTTAACTGTGATCAAATGTATTTCTCAAATGTCTGTCTATGCACATAAATGTCCATAAATGAGTGGTCATGTAAGGTGAAAATTAAGTGACAAGAACTTGGCATTAACATGAATGAAGGTGATCATATCACACAAGGTGCAATAAGATCCTGGAGTAGATGTGTGTGCTGATATATTTGTTAAATCCACGTCCTAAAAGAGTACAAAGAGACTGATAAAACACTAGTCCTGACACAAAACGGCCAAGAACTGAGGATCTAACAAAAGTCTGAGTCTGAAGGAATTAGGAAAGTATGTGAGAACAACAAAATGACCTTTTCTGCTTCTTTTCACCATTTCAGCTGACTTCAATTTAACTTGGGAAAAAATGCATTGCTTCTTTACTGTCTACAGCAGCAGAGCATGGGAGCACCTAGTCATCACTATCTGAAAATGTGCAATTTTAATTGGTCGTTAATTCGCTGTGAGTCTCGTGTATCGTAGCAACGAGCACTAGACTGTGGCAGAACCATAGACAGAGACTCTACACCGCTCGGGACTGTGCCGAATCCAGATTGATTTCGTTTATCATTTATTTTTTGTGTGTTTTTTGTATGTCTCTGTTAAAAATATGTAAAATAATTTTAACTGGCTCAGCCAAAATTTATAAGATGGCGGCTCAATTTGGCTTACTGAAAAGCCAAACTGGCTTTTGCTGAAAAAACCTAAAAGGCGCAAATGGTGACTGGCTGCAGCTTTGGGGTCTGGGACAAACTGAAGACTTATTTACTTCATATATTATCATGAGCGTATGTGAAGGACTATATTCTTACATAGAGTAAGAATATAGATCCCGTTGCATTGATGTTTGTTTATTTCTTTCTTTTTGTAAAAATATGACAAAAAATACTACAAGACAAAAATATTCATGAAAGAAAACTCATCTCTTCGTCTCTGATTTACAAAAGGTTGAGTTGTCAGCACCATCACCTCATCTGGTTCACAGCAGATCCAAGAATGAAAACACATCCTGACTAATGTGAGATTTTTGAGAAATAACAATTGGACGGTTGTAGCTGTTTGGGAACATTTTATCTTCAACAATAATCTCCATCATAAGCAAAAGTTGTCATGTATGCAGACGATACAACACTTTATCTGCCAGAAGTAACATTTAGGGAATCAAAAGATGTTGTTTTTTAAAATCATATTAAAAATGTCATAAACAAGAGTAAAGGTGTGATTCTGAGGAGAGTTTCTCACCTCGTTGTGCGTCTCTGCCATCTCTTTAACAAACTGAGTCTCCAGCGTCTCCGGCAGCAGCGAGTACAGAGTGATGGGAAGATCCTCTTTGTCTTTCTTGTACTTCACCTGAAGAAGACGAGGAAAAAAATAATGTAAACAGAGAAAATACGAGAGCAGGAAAAGTTTTCAGGCAGAAAAAGTAGAAGAGATGACTGCTGCACCTCGCTCTGGATCTCTGACATATGTTTGGCAAAATACATCTCAGCCGTCTCAGGGAGGAGGTGATAGAGCGATGAGGATGCGTCTTTCTTACAACCCTCCTTGTATTTCACCTGCGGTACAAAACAAACAAGCAAATAAACAAACAACGAGCAGGAAACACTCAGGTTTTACAGGTTTGAATCACAGTAAACAATGGATGTAAACAAGTTTTTAGTTGTGTGATGACTCTCTGGTGTTTGGATGTTTTTAGGGTCTATGATTATGTGACATCTTCAAAACACCATAATAAAAATACTCGATTACCTGGAGCGATGCTGTCAACTTCACTCAAAACTGAAGATTTGAAAGTGTCGGACAGTTTTTGTTTGATGTTGACAGACCAGGTAAAACCAGTGATATGAACGTTTTAATTTGATAATTCATAGTAGAGCTTTACCTTTATATTTTCATATCTGCAACATGTTCTTAGTTCGTCAAGTTCTAAAACTTCTTTTTTATTGTAATAAATAGCTGGTTTTTTTTTTATTCAGATTTGATGTTTTGTGTAAAAAAAATGTTATTAAGAAGGTTAATGTGAAAAAGTTGTGTTGAGAAGAAGGATATGATAAACATTTATGTGGGTCATAGAGGAAAAATCACTTAACCTCTGAGGGTTAATTCAGCACAGTAAAAGGCCATCTACTGGTGAGTAGAGGAACTGCAGCCTCATCATTTTAACATTTTATTTCTGGAACGAAACCTCCTCCGCTTGCTCAGATATGAAGCTGCGTCTGTGTCTGTCGCTGACGTCTCAACCAGACCATCAGTGACGACAGCGACCGAGAAACTCAAAAGGTCACAGAGAAGCAGAACTGTAATTATCTACCTGTTATAGCAGTGATATTTACCGTATATGTGTATACGACAGAAATATTCTGTCTAAAAGCAAAATGTGTAAAATCAGCTTCACTATCATGAACATTGAAATGGACAAAGCAGCTGCTGCACTGAAATAAAACTGAGACGTCTATTAACAGTAACACGTGTGTTTTCAGAACTAGTGTTGAATATATTTACTTAAAAAAAAACAAACCTCCAGAGTGTTTATAAATAACTTTTATGATTGTAAACGTCATTGTACAATCTTCTTCTCTTTCTTATTTTCAGTTTATTGCTGATATAAAAGTGCCAAATTATTGAGTCAAGTTTCAACAGAGGACGAGGAGGCCAAGTACTCAGACATGTTCCAGGTGAAATAATGGCCACAGTTATAGATCGTGTTATCAATCAATGACTGAGGCTGGATGAAGATGCAGCCAGATGTCGTGAGAATCACTGTGTCTTTAATTATACAAACAGTTCATCAGTACAACAGGTGTCAATGAAGTAATGTTACTGTATATACAGAACTGTTAGAGTATCATTTGTATTCTTGTAAAGTAAATGATATGATATGTGATGATATTTGATGTACTGTCCTGTATCACAGTATTTTAGGACTGTACCATGTTTACTACACCTTGATGTAAATATAGTTTTAGTAAATCTTGTTTTTTTGTGTTTTACATTTTCCTGTAATTTTACTCTACCAGTACCAGATAGGACAACAACACAACCGTACCAACAGGGGAAAAGGACGACTTTTTACTCCTGAACAGGAGGAAGAATAAACTGTCGTAACTGACAACATGATAAAGTCTGATGACCTTGTTCATATACGATGATGTAATGACTTGACGTTGTGATTGTACTGACAGCTTCACTGACATAAATACTTGATTTTGAGACATAAACTAAACATTTTGACACAGATCCAACCTTCTGCAGCTAATCCACCATGTGGTGCAGTTTGCACTGATTGTTTTGAGAAATGAACTAACTGATGTGCAAATGTTACTGACGATTTGAGAAATTCACCAAAGCGACTGAGAAAAACTGTGATCACGTCTGTTACATTACGTTTTGTCAAACTACGTCTTTATTGATACATTGGAGGCGTCACCAGTTAAACGGGCTGAAGGTGTTCGTCACCTGACTCTGCAGCTCCGTCACCTCCTTGGCCAGATCAGTCTGCAGCGTCTGAGGAAGACTGGAGAACAGCGTGGACGACAAGTCTTTCTGCATGTCCTCTTTGTACTTCACCTGCAGGGACCAGGAGAAATGCATGCTGGGAAAGGGTTTGATGCCAGCGTGTTGTGTGGACGGTGTAGCCGTGTGATCAGTACCTGACTCTGGATCTGTGACACCTGCTTGACGTGTTGAGTTTCCAGAGTTTCAGGCATCACAGAGAACAAAGAGCCGCCAGCGTCCTGCCTCCCTGACGTCTTATACTTGGTCTGAAAACAACGTCATCATTTACTTTAATAAAGACGTTGTATATAATTAGCAGCATTAACCAGTTTACTGACAGATCATCACTGGATTTCTCAAATTAAATGTAACAGTGAAAACACCTACATACAGGATCATCTGATGCAGCTTTCACCTCATTTATCTTCACATTATTTCATTTCACAGACAATGAACTGAACTCACCTCGCTCTGCAGCTCAGAAACAGCTTTAGCGAACTGAGTCTCAGCGGTTTGTGGCAGCTGACTGTACAGACTCTGAGCCAGACTCTTCATCCCGTCCTCCTTATACTTGTTCTACACCCAGAGGAAAAAAAAGTCACTGATTTTTTGTTTCATAACTGAACACGGCAGCGTGTCCTCTGCTGCATAACGACGTCGAACAGCTTCAGATGAAGCTCGTACAACAGTTGATTTCAGTCTTCACTGCTACTTTTTAATGAGTGAATGAAATCACAGATTTAGGTCACATTTTTAAAACATTAAAACATTAAAACAATCTCCTGCTGACAAAGGCAAAAAAAAAGGCGTTTTTCTTTGCTCTTACTTGGCTCTGCATGTCAGTGAGTCCTCGGGCGAACTGGTTCTCCAGAGTGTCGGGCAGCTGGTGATAAACCGGACAACTCATCTCCTTCTTCGCAGCCTCTTTGTACAAAATCTACAAGACAGAGATGCAACATTGGTCTCTGTACCGAGTCTCAACACGCAGAGATTGAAACTGTTCAAGAAAATCAGTGAACTTTAACGTGTTAAACATGTTTACCTCGCTCTGCAGCTGTGAAGCCTCTTTAGCGTGTTGTGTCTCCAGAGTTTCTGGCAGTCGATGGTACAACGACGATGACGCCTGCTTCTTACTGGCTTCTTTATATTTAGCCTGAATGATGAAACAAGGGATTTACTCAAAGATCGTTTTCATAAAAAACACATTAATGAGACTTAATGACGACCCACTTCCTCTCTGTACTGCACCTGACAGAGATGTAATAATAATAGTAATAACACAGTCTAATACTTCACTACTGTTCTTCAGTGTGTGTTGACAGTATCTGGACTTCACTACATTTTAACTTAATGAGACTTTTCCTCTGATCCATTTTCAATGTTGAGTGACTCAGTAAATGTGGTGTTTTGACTCTAAGTCGACCTGTGACTGTTTAGACCATCAACACCATGTCTGAGGGTTGATGGAGGCTCCATCTTAAAGGTGGATGATGGAGAAACTTCAACAATATCAATATAAACACACATTTACATTTAGTGAAAAAAGAACAACTTTAGTTCTTTAGTTCAGACTCATTCATTGTCTATGAAGATTGTTGTAGCTCCATGTTTTAAAGTGCTGGATAAACTTCATAATATTCTTCTGTTTTATTAACATGTACTTGTACTTTTACTTTCTACACTTAACTACATTTACTTATAGATTACTGTCATACTGAAGTACAGTAAATACTAGATACTTTAAGACTTTTACTGGAGAATCATTCTAGTGACGACTTGAACTTCTACCAAAGTTATTTTATTCTACTCTAGTGTCTCTACTTCTACTCTAGTGTCTCTACTTCTACTCTAGTGTCTCTACTTCTACTCTAGTGTCTCTACTTCTACTCTAGTGTCTGTTCTGAAGTCATAAACATAAGACACAAAATAGTTTACAGGGTCTAAATCAAAGAAAATAAAGAGCCGTGTGACAGCAGGTTTTTGTTCCAACCAGTCAAGATCACACAGTTTGACTAATCAACAGTCTGAGATCAGTTAATTAAACAAGTCAAGTCATGTGTGTTGCTGCTTGGTTGGAACAAAAACCTGCAGCCATACGGCTCTTTGTGGAATAGTTTGGGGACCTCTGGTCTAAATCAATCAAGAGACAAATCTGGACAGATGAGTTATGTTTATGTTACATTGTGGATAATCATCATAGTTTCCAGGTAAGTGTGAACTCACCTCACTCTGCATCTCCCTCAGCTCTTTAACGTGCTGTGTGTCGATGGTGTCGGGAAGCACCGAGTACAGGTTGACGCTCATCTCTTTCTTACCGTCTTCTTTGTATTTGACCTTGAGGTAAAAAAGGAAACGAGACGACCAGACAAGAACGAAGATGTCAGAGGATTCGCTCTGTAAAGTGACGTCAGAGGAAACAGAGATGACGAGAGCGGTCATTACCTCACTGATCATCTCCGTCTGCTCCCGGGCGAACTGAGTCTCGATGGTTTCTGGCATCAGGTGGTAAAGACTCGGAGCATCTTTCTTTACATCCTGTTTGTACTTCAGCTGGAGGAGACGTGGTCAAAACACACAACAACTTCAATCCATTCAGTTCATCAATGTTTTGAACAGAAAACAGACAATAAACCAATGAGACTTAATCTGTTTTTATAGGCTAGAAATACTTTCTTAGTCTGTAACAAAACTTTTCTTGATGGAAAATCATCATCAATCCATTGAAAATGATAGAAACATTCAACATGATTCATCTTAACAACCTCTGGACAAGAGAGAGACTGAACATGATTCTTATGTAGCTTAATTTGTGAAAATTGATAAAATAAAAATATCGTCTGTATTTTAAATTTAAGTGTTTGTTGTTGTATCATTTTGACCATGAAAGACTCTTTGTGTGCGATGTGTTACCCTAGAAGTCTGATCAGAGTTCAGGATGAACGATACGTTACAAAACGTTTAATTCAACAGAAACAGAGGAGCTCAACGTCCCAGATATCAAAGATTGTGGTTGTAGTCTAACAGACATTTGTCATGTTCAGATTCATTTAGTCACAGAGGAAGCAGATGAAGGTCTTTGGTTTGACTATGTCATAGTTATGGTTTAACACACTACTTAAAAAGTAAAGGTATATATGGTGAAGACTTTTGTCTCGACCATGGTGGATGTTGGACTCTTTTTGGGGCAGTTATGTCAACATTTTGGAGTTCAATAATTGGTTTTGGGTGAGTTTTGGCGTCATTTAGTTTTTTCTTTTTTGCATCTCTGGACCATATAGATATAGTACATCCTTCTGAAACTTTGACAAAATTGAGCCAAATTAGACCCCTAATGATATTACTATCTGGGTTCACATCAGCACAGTTGAATCTGCTACCATGAATAAGATTATTTATTGGTTTATCGAAGGTGCCGTAGCACTGTTCTGGACCGTTCTGGATCATTCTGGACCGTTCTGGTCCACATTGTTTAATCAGGAAACTGCAACAAAACTTTGTGATCCTGAATTTTCAAGTGTTGGTTTTTCAGAGATGGTGGAGACCGCCTGTAAAGAGTCACTACCAAGAAGACAAAATCACTTCAAAAATCTTTAAAGTGATGGTGCACTTTAGCTTCTTGTAGCCAAAATGAGTATTACAACAACAAACTTTCCAACAGGGCTTCTGTAGTTTTATTTATCAGGCTGATGCTACATAGATAAGAATAAAACAAAGTCAGATGTTTGATGTGTTGAGATGTTCAGCTGGTGTCAGCTGGTGTCTGATGTGTTTCAGAGTCGGTACCTCGCTCTGCAGCAGCGAAGCTTCTTTAGCGTGTTGAGTTTCCAGAGTTTCAGGTAAAGTCGAGTACAAAGAACTTGTCGCTGTTTTCTTTCCTGCTTCTTTATATTTCATCTGAAACAGAACATTTTATTTAAAAATCACACACAGACTGACACTTATGTGTCATCTGCATAGAGAGAAAAGTCCTTAAACTGGAGTTTATATAAACAGAAGTTTGTCACTAAATTATCTCTTAAATCTTCTCACTGTCTTAAACTGGTTTAGTTCAGGTTTTGTTGGAACTAACCAGTTTTAACAATTCAAACTTCAGGTAAAACAAAAAAAGTGCTACTTTTTGTCCCCAACATTTCAGGTTTCATTTTATCTTTAGTCATCAGTTCAAACTTTGGTGCAGAAACTAGAACAGAAGCTTTTTCCACGTTGGCTGAAAACAGGTGTGACTTTAAAATAATCCCGCCTCTCACCTCGCTCTGCAGCTCAGACACTGTTTTAGCAAACGTCGTCTCAGCCGTTTTTGGCAGTTGAGAGTAAAAACTCTGAGAGAGGCTCCTCTTCCCGTCCTCCTTGTACTTGTTCTGGAAGAGACAAATATCAACGCTTCAGAATTTTTATGTATTGACAGTTTTCCTGAGGAGATTGGTACAAATGTGCGCTCTCATCTTTCCCTGGCTACAGATCCATCATTGTTGCTGTGAATCGTCTTTGATCTTGTTTCTGATGCTAATCTGGCCTCTGATGAGCATCTCCGCTTTAAAACATCAGAGAGCATTGGATAATGGTGCTGGTGATTATTTATAAGTAATCAAACAGTGCAGCTCTGCAGTTATTTTGGGACTGATGCACGTCCAGGATCCTTCCTGCAGGTTGGACTCGTGTTTCTTTAATCTGCTGCCAAAACGTTGGAGGCTGCAACATTTATCCTCACGTTGGCATGAACTCATTTTGTGCGCTGACACAGAAATCACCAGTTCAATCTCTTAATTTGAATGACAGTTTAAAAAACATCAACGGAAACCCTGAGAGGTAAGTGAAAGTTTAATTTCATCTGTAAATACAGATGATGAGAATTACGACATTATGACAAATGACTGAACAAGTAACTTTTTGTTTTCGTGTATTTCTGACACATGTATGTGATGGTCTGGTATGTTTCTATTAGAATCAAATACAGTTAATCAGATTAACTACGGTTCTAAATCAGTTAACAAAGCCTATTAAGCAAATGTGTAACCATAGCAACAAAGTGATTTATTTTATTTTTTATTCCTTAGCGTCATAAAATCAAACTGTCCAGGATTTCACGATTTTGTGATCACAACTACTGACGCAAAATCAATCAATCTCTAAAATTTTAAGCAACAACTGCAACTTTTCCATGTTTCCAGTCAAACATTGATCCACACGTCAGTGAATCACGTCTTGTTTCTTTTAGACGCAGGAAACGTGAGATAAAAAAGTCCGGGCAGATTTCACCACAGAGGAGGAAACTGTTTTATATTGTTGTGGAGCAACAAGAGGAAGTCGTGTGTTAAGGAACAACTTTGTCACCGAGAATTATAAAGGAAAAATTAGACTTTGACTTGCTCCTGCAACTTTATTGCAACAAAATGCCTAAAAACTACACAACTTTCTTCGCAACTTCTTAGAAATGTTGCTGCAAAAGCAGGAAAATAACCTGTAACCTGCTAAAATAACAACAACAAACAGGAGGAATTAATCCACATGGTTGTCTCTGTGTGGGACTGAGATAAAACATCTCTGGTCTTATTATATAATATTATTTATATTATTATTATATTATTTTTTACCTCACTCAACATGTCCGTCATCTCTCTGACGAAGCTGGTTTCCAACGTGTCGGGTAAAGTTGAGTAGAACGAGTTGGACAGATCCTTCTTCCCGCTCTCTTTGTACTTGACCTGAGGAAGAAAAGCATCAAAGCATCACAGGAAAATATTGTCTGAGACAGTTGGATGAACAGAAAAAAAAAAAAAGCGGAGCCGTTACCTCACTGAGCAGCTCTGCAGCTTCTTTAGCGTGTTGCGTCTCCATGGTGTGAGGCAGCAGCGAGTACAGAGACGAGCTCACCTCCTTCTTACCAGCCTCCTTGTATTTGGTCTGAAGTTTTAAACACAGTCAGTTTCAATGATGTGGTTGTTTGTTTGTGCAGCTTTTCTTTAATTGTAAAGAAACGTTCAACGTGTTTCACCAGCGATTGATCGGCTGATGAGAAACTGAAACGATTTTGTTTGTTGTTTGTGTTTTGACACTTCCTGGCCACCGTACCCTCGACTGATGCAGGTGATTTGTTGCAGGTTTTAAGTGTAAAAAGCAGAAACGCCAACGCGGCCGTACCTCGCTCTGCAGCTCAGACAGATGTTTGGCCAGTTGTGTCTCTGTGGTCTCAGGGAGACGATGATACAAACTGCTCTGAATCTTCTGCTTCAGACCTTCTTTATATTTCACCTGCAGGAAACAAAAGAATCACACGTTTATTTTAACTTCAACCTCAATGAGAAGAGACAAACGTTCAGGTTCAGATCGTTGTTTTAAATTACAGAAAGATCTTTTTGTTTTATCAGAAAGAGTCAAAGCAACCAGGTGTTTCTGGTTAAACAACAGCTACACTACACTTCTTTAATACATGAAAATACATGAAGATGCACATTAAGTCACAGTCCAATCAACATAAAACAACCTATCCTTCCTGTCTTACACGTTTACAGCTCTGTTATCACTCGTGTTGTTGGTTTCCAGTTTAACTGGAGTCTTGCTGTAGTTTCTTCTACAATAAAGACCTTATTTTTTACTGTCTGTCCATTACATGATGTTGGGGGCTGTGATCACTTTCCTTAGTGAGTATTTACAGTCTCTGTCTATCAGATCATCAGATAATATCACCAGTATGTTCGTGGTTGGGTTAAGATGTAGTTCAATGCACAAAACTCTCCAAAAAACCGACAGTCTTTGGGTAACTCCATAATATACGATGTATAGCAGATCTCCTGTCAGACGTCAGTGATCATGTGACTGATGTTTCAATACCTCACTCTGCAGGTTGGACACTTCTCTGGCGTGTTGAGTGTCGATGGTCTCCGGCAGCAGAGAGAACAGGTTCATGTTCATCTCCTTCTTACCGTCTTCTTTATACTTCACCTGGAAAGAAACAAAAACAACTGTTGACTTTCACCTGCAGCTTCTTCATCATCATCGTCCTCCTCCTCATCGTGTGTTACCTCGCTGAGAAGCTCTGAGACGTCTCTAGCGTGAGCCGTGTCTATCGTGTCCGGCAGCAGGTGGAACAGGCTGGAGGAGAGGCCTTTCTTCAGAGCCGCCTTGTACTTCAGCTGAGCAGAAGACGAACAGGAGAATGAAACAAACACGAGGTCACATCAGCTGACGTCCTCAGACGTGTTCTCACCTCGCTCTGCAGCTCAGACGCCTCTTTGGCGTGAAGCGTCTCCAGGGTCTCGGGTAAAGTGGAATACAAAGAGCTGGACGCTTCTTTCTTCCCCTTTTTGTACTTCATCTAAAAATCAGAAACAACCCAAATAATGTCTTAAAATCCACTTTTTAATTCATCCACATAAATAGTCACAAATGATGACTTTAAATCAGACTTTACGTATATATTTTTATTCCTGATTTGCGTCCCAGTACGTGTGTGTGCTTCTCACCTCGCTCTGCAGCTCAGACACAGTTTTAACAAACTGCATCTCTTGTGTCTCTGGCAGCTGACTGTAGATACTCTGAGACAGACTCTTCATCCCGTCCTCTTTGTATTTACTCTGTTAAAACAAAGAAAAACTGTTTGTCTGAACAAATTAAACTCATGTAAAGACACAACATCAGCAGCGTTTGATCAACGTCAAGCCTCATTAACACACACACACAATGTTAAAATGTAAATTACAACACAGATGAACTCTTTGATGCTTTTTTTATGACATGAATCAAACAATGAAGTGACTCCTGATTCTGTGTTCAGTGGAATAAAAGTTGGTGTCAACTGGTGAAAATGTTCATTTGAATATTGTTTTATTTGTTAAAACTATAAATGTCCGATACTGACTTTATGCCAATATCCGATATTGTCCAAACACTTAACTTTCGATTCTGATATCAACCGATACCGATATATGCAGCCGTTTTTCCTCCAAAACTAATTTTAGGTCACATCACATATCTCCTGTCGTGAAAGTGTCAGCTGTTGTTGCCTCATTATTAGAGACGTTGTACTTGAATTTAGTGGATAAGCTCCAAGAATCAAACATTAAACTTATTGGCTCTGATTTAAATGATATCACAAGTCTGTAATCACTAATCTGTCTGTTACAGTTGTTTTGTTTTATTTGTTTGACCATCAACTTGTCCAAAGGACAAAAGATGAAAATTATTCTTTAGCTATAATCTTGTATATTAATAAATAATAATAAGTTCATTAATAAACTTCAAACTTCATATCATTCTTATTTCTTTTATAACCTTAACCACATTTACATCTACCGACACTTCAACTGGACGTTAATGATTTGTTGAGATATGATGTTAACGAGGCTCATTTGTGTCTATAAAGTGACACTGTCGACTCTTCTTTTAAAACAAAAAGTATCTGTGTTTTAGTTCAAACTCTCCAGTTGCGTCTCAACGTGACGTCACCTCACTCAGCATGTCCGTCATCTCTCTGGCGAAGCTGGTTTCCGTCGTGTCGGGGAGAGTCGAGTACAACGAGCTGGACTGATCCTTCTTCCCGCTCTCCTTGTACTTCACCTGAAACAACATAAGAGGATAAATGTCGTTTGATAGAACTGATTTAAACACAGATGAACTAAACAAACAGGAAGTAAAAACCCGTTCACCTCACTGAGCAGCTCCGTCGCCTCTTTAGCGTGTTGAGTCTCCAGAGTTTCAGGCAGAAGCGAGTAGAGACAAGAGTTCACCTCCTTCTTTCCAGCTTCTTTATACTTCACCTGAACGTCACAAAACATATTCAACATCACTGTTCACATGACACTGCACGTCTTTGTGTATACATTCATATCTTTTACATCAAGTTTACATCAAGAAACAGAAAATGGATCATTTCAATTCTCTGAAATTCTTTGTTGAAACTAAACTAAATTCAATCATTTTTAAAACTTTCTGAGAGATGCAGACGTGTAATTTCTCTCAAAGAAACCCTTTAATTAATTATATTTTTACATTAAACATCAAACATTTCTATCCAGATTAAATCTCACACCTGATTCATGTTGGTTTGATCGATAACATTTATGTTTCACTGGCTCAGAGAAGGAAAATCATCATGATGCTACTTTGTCTCTGAAACTGTGAGAAACTTTTCACGAACTGTAACAAACATCACGACCATCTCAGACACTCGGAGTCAGTGTCACGTCTGAAGACGAGTCTGGACTGGTTTTTATCAAACTGTGGCTCTGAAGAGCAAATGACGATGGAAAAATGCGAAAAAAAAACAAACAAAAAAAAAAACATCTACAAACAAAAAAAACACAAAGTTCTGGACACAAAAACATAAAAAACAGATGCTGAGACACAAAATCAGCTTCACTTTTCGAGCGTTTTCACCCTGTTGATCAATAAATACAGTTCAAGTTCAGGCGACTGATGACAATTTTCTGTTTGTGTTTTTACACTTCCTGGCCACCGTGACCTCGTCTGATTAGTTGCAGGTTTTAAACGTAAAAGAAAAAAGCAGAAACGCCAACGCGGTTGTACCTCGCTCTGCAGCTCAGACAGATGTTTGGCCAGCTGTGTCTCCGTGGTCTCAGGGAGCTGATGATACAAACTGCTCTGAATCTTCTGCTTCAGACCTTCTTTATATTTCACCTGCAGGAAACAGGAGGTCGGTTCAGTTACTGGTTCAACAACAATCTGAGCTAAAATGAGTCTAATGTCTTTGACCATCAGGATGTATCAGCTGTTTCTGGTTAAATAAGGATCTTATTCTTTCCCTGCTACAGTTTAAATACCTCACTCTGCAGGTTGGACACTTCTTTAGCGTGTTGGATGTCGATGGTCTCCGGCAGCAGAGAGAATAGGTTTATGTTCATCTCCTTCTTACCGTCTTCTTTATACTTCACCTGCAGGAACCACAGTAAAACAATGAGTTAAATAAACAAGAAGAAGTTCACGACTTGTCCCGTTCAGGTTTTTACCTCACTGAGCAGCTCGGACACTTCTCTAGCGTGAGCCGTCTCCAGAGTCTCCGGGAGAAGAGAGTACAAACACGAGCCGACGCCCTTTTTACCCGTCTCTTTGTAGCGCATCTGGAGATGACAACACGTCAATCACACATGTGGAAACGTGGACACGTGTGGACGTTCAGGACAGAAGACACGACGTCGTCTCACCTCACTCTGCAGCTCAGATACACTTTTAGCAAACTGAGTGTCGTTGGTCTCTGGGAGCTGAGAGTAGAAACTCTGAGAGAGGCTCCTCCTGCCTCCTTCCTTGTACTTACTCTGAGAGAAGACACAATAATCTGTCAGTGAACAGTTTATATGAGGAGACATCACATGAAGTTAACCATCAAATGTTTTAATTCAATTTAATTTTACATCTGAGTGATCAGAAACGATCTGTGGATCATTTGTACACAAGTAGCTTGTTTTTGATTTTGATTTGGTATCTATTGAGTCTGATTCGTGTTTTCCATTTGAAAGTCTCACTTTGAACTAAAAACACTTTAACAACAAATTTAGAAGATTTTAACCTTTTCAGAAAACGACACATTAAAAGTTTAAGGGTGAGTTCAGCGGCACAACTTGTTGCTACGTTTTCTGATTGAACGATCTGTTTGGTTGTTATCACACGTGTGTGATATGTATCCAGAGTTTGATAAGAAAGGAAGGAATTGTTGAAGTTTATTTTGATGGATCAGGATTATTTAATGTCTCACTGAATCATCCTCTCATCTGTCACGTGGTGTAAGGCTGACGTCATGTAAAAGGTCGTTGAGCGCAAAATTCTCTTAAAACTTCAGCGAACAAGAAACATCTACAGGAAACAGGAAGTATAACGAGCTCTGATGTGAAAAACATCGTCAGCCTGAACACGAACCTCACTGAGCATCTCCGTCATCTCTCTGGCGAACTGGATCTCTGTGGTGTCGGGGAGTTGAGAGTAAAGAGACGACGGAGCTCCTTTAACCATCATCTTGGGACGATAGTTCACCTGCAGGCAGAGAGAGACCGACGGTTAGTAAGTCTTTATGCAAGACATTTATTTAGACGTGTATAAATAAATGTAAAGACGTTGAGAACAAAGTCGTCATTGAGTCACAGACGTCCAGTTTGTTGTGTTCATGCTGCATTGATGTACCTCACTCTGCAGCTGCGACATCTCCAGAGCGTGTTGTATTTCTGGAGTATCTGGGAGTTGAGAGTAGAGAGAGATGGACGCCTTCCTCTTCCCGTCTTCTTTGTACTTTTTCTGAAACCAAACGATGGATCAGATCAGATGGAGTCAAGACTCTTCTGTTCATTTCTCATTAGATTAAAAACTTGGATATTTTATATTAGAAACTAAAACTTAATGTAGAGATGTTTGATGATTCCTCCAGTGACCCTGATCCACCACAACGTGTTGCTGATACGAGCTTCATACAAACTTTATCTTGATGGTTAAACTTTAAATCAGATCTAGTCTCCATGACTGAATCGAGTGAGTCTCAAGCACCTCGCTCTGAAACTCGTGGACGGTCTTGGCGAGCTGCATCTCGGCCGTTTCAGGAAGTTGAGAATACAAACTGTTGCTCCGCTCCCTCCGGCCTTCTTCTCTGTATTTGTTCTGAGGAGCAGAGAGAATTTTGAATTAAAATCAGGAAATAAAGTCTGAAAGTCAGCCATCGATCATACAGCATCCAAGGCCTCATCTTTACAAATCCATGTATTCATCCATTTGTTTATCAGTCAATAATCCATCCATCTCTCTATTCATCCAATCTTAATCAATGTATTTATTCATCCATTTAACTACGATCTATTCGATTGTCCATCCATCCGTTCTTCCTCCAGTCACCTCTTCTCTATTTATCCATCAACATTTCAGTCCAGCTTTTCAGAATTTCACCATCTTTTTATTTAACTATCGTCACAACTAATCAATCCTCATATTCACTCATCCATCTGTCATCTACTCATCCAACCATCATTCATCCGTCCATCATGACTCTGACCTCACTCAGTATCTCACTCAGCTCTTTGACAAACTGTGTCTCTGTGGTTTCAGGCAGCAGCGAATAAAGTGAAGAGGAAATCTCAGACTTCACGTTTCCTTTGTACTTAATCTGAAAAACAAACAAACACAAACTGAGCTGTGTCGGGGCTGTAATCTGGTTTTACGATCGTCATCTTCTCAGATTCACACGCTGAGGTTGAACTACCTCACTCCGCAGCTCCGACGCCTCTCTGGCACGTTGCGTCTCCGGAGTCTCGGGGAGGACGGAGTACAGAGACATCGACGCCTCCTTCCTCCCGTCCTCTTTGTACTTCGACTGAAACAGTTACACGTTTCAGCAGAACGATCACATCAGTGATCGATGTCAGAGTGAGAGAGAGAGAGAGAGAGAGAGAGAGAGAGAGAGAGAGAGAGTTGTCAGGACTAATTTAGACTAAATTTAGACTTTGCAAGTGAGGAGATTTTTTCTGGTTTTTACTCTTTTTTGCTGCACAGCTGTTTGAGGATTAAGACTTTCAGAGTTTTCACATTGAGTGAAACATAACTGATGATCCTGGCACGTACACATATAACAGAAGAGAGTGTGTGTGTGTGTGTGTGTGTGTGTGTGTGTGTGCTCAGACCTCAGAAATCACAGCGCTGATGTTCTTTGAATGGATGAGTTCAGCTCCAGGAACAAACAGACTCTGACCTTTCATCTTCTCAAAGTCTTCCTTATACTTCACCTGCAGGGATGAGACAACAGTCAGTGTGTGTGTGTGTGTGTGTGTGTGTGTGTGTGTGTGTGTGTGTGTGTGTGTGTCTATATTTTGCTTTTGAGTTGAACTTGCCCTGCACCTCAGCTCCCTCAGGGTTTTTTATTAGTTGTTTTTGACTAAATGTTGTATTATTTCTGAAAATTTCAAATGTACAAACATGAGGAACATTCACGTTTCCAGTAAATAAACCGTCATATTGTCATATTAGATGTTTAGGTGAAAACATGAAGCCTCAGTAGCTCAACCAGCCTCTTTAATACAGTTTAATGACAGTTTGACTCATTGAAATGCTTCAGGTGCAGTGTATAAAAGTACGTCATGTTTTTGTCGTCATGTTGTCAGATCCTTCGGCCGACAGACTGGACTTTACATCGCTCCACAGTCTGGACGTTTGGCTCTATCCGATTGGACGTTGGGTCTAACAATAGACCGACAGATTTTATGGAGAGACCCGGAGAGAGAGAGATGGATTTAATCCACAAATCACAATCTGTCGCTCTCAATCTGTGACTAACCAGGAAATTAATAAAATAAGGAGTTGAAAGTTGTGATGACACAAAACACAGGTAGATTAAACTAAACAGATCTAGATTTTTAGTGTTAATGATGGTGTGAATTCTTCTCCACTGTTTTATGTTTCATTGTAAATCTGTTTTTTTTATATCTGCTATTTTTATACGGTTAAAGTCTCCATGGTAACTGCAGCATCACTGATTGGTAGATGTGGCTTTAGGACCGAGATTCGGCACAAATGTTGATAAACACACAAAGTGTTTCTGAAACCAGGACGTCTCAATGCTGAGGTGAACGACGGCAGGAAGCAGCGACGAAGCGAGGATGATTTCATAAAGACGCTCCACTTGTCTCCACTGGAGCTGATGAGTCACTCTGCTGGTGCAAAACAGCCCGAGCTGCCAAATTTGACTCACGCCGAGGGAATCGATATCTCACCCTCCCACTTCCTACGACAGCGTTCAGCCCCCATTCACCGTTTCAACGATTCAACGATCCAACCTGCTGCTGTTTTCATTTCTCTCTGTGATGAATTAAAGGCCGTCGCCGGATCTTTGGAGGAGAGTTACTGAAGGTTTTATCCGTCTGACATTTCCCATCAGCCTCAGCATGTTTGAGTCACAGCCACTGACACTAAAAATAATAAAGTGAATGAAACGTACATCACTGACAAGCAGACTGCACCTCCTGTTGAATGCCGGGTCCGGGAGCGGAGGTTTAGCATCAGAAGACGCCTGAAAACACAAACGTTACAGATTATATATTGATTCATATCGTCACTATTCTGTGTTTTTATATATGTGGTAGCATTAAATCATCTTACACCAAAAAGTCCAACATCTCCCCAAACTAAAACTGGTAGTTCAAAGACACAGTGACTGATCCATGTGACCATGTGAGGAACCTGTGAGTCGACCAGGAGGAAACTTAATCCTTCACCTCTTTCTCTCTCTTAACGAGTCAGACTCGGTCCTTAAATCCCACTACTAAAGACTAATAACGGCACATTTTCATTTGTAGTTTCACTAATCCTCTTTCAGCCTTTAGAAAAAAAACCTGCAGAGCCAGTCGACGGCCTTCACCAAGGTCGAAGCAAAAAAGACCAAATCTCAAAACGAAAGAGATGGTGAGATTTTAAAAGCTCTGATTGGTTGAAAAGGTTGATTTGTGTTTGACTTGTTGATGATAAACATTTTAAACACAGTTAAACCTGAAGTTAAACTTGACTGGAAGAAAAATCAGTTAATTTGATCTTTTTTTCTGAAGTTATAGATGATTTACATTGTCGTTATTTTTTAGTTTGAGTCCTGGAGACTGTTAGATGGTTTCTGGTGTTTCATGGGGTCTTCTTCCTCTGACCTTTGACCTTTGACCCGTTCCCGGTCGAAGCTGGAAGTAAGTTCAGATTAAAACCATGTGACGATCTGCAACTGTTCATCCTGTTAAACCTGAAAATCTGATTCTTCACTGGAAACGTAAAACAAATAAAAGCTCGGATCCTGAAATATCACAAACTGAAGTATAATATAAAAAATATATAATTTCCTGGAGTTTTTTAATGTATTTGCTGATTTCACGTCTCTCACCTCTGATTCCCAATTCTCCAACAACTTTTTTCCTTTACTCTCGTTTCCTTTCTCATCCTCGTCTTCTTCGTCTTCTGCTTCAGTTATTTCCTCATCTTCTTCTGATATTTTCTCAAATTCATCCTCTTTCTTTTTCTCCTCCTCAACCATCTGCTCCGTCGTCGTGACGACGGTCGTGGTCCAAGTCGTCTCCATCGTCTCTGTTGTTTCCGTCGTCTCCGTCGTCTCCTCCTCCTCTCTCTTTACCGTTGTAACGTTTTCAACCGCAGCCACTTCATCTTCCTCCATGTTGATCACGTCTGAGGACAAAACATAATCGATGTTTTTTTATTCTACATTTATGAACCATTAAAAAAAAACATAAATAAAAACAAAGATCGACACCAACGGCCGTAAAAAGGAGGCAAGAAAGAGAAAGATCATAAAAGAAGAAACACAACAGAGGTCAGGCAGTTAAAGTCTATAAAGTATCAAACTGAAAGAACATGAGACGTGTTTATTTGAACATTAAAGAAAATTTGTGAACATTAAAAACTTACGACCTGATAGAAGGAAGAGGGAGTCAGAGGTCGGTCGGAGGAAGATTCGTCTTGTTACGATGTTTGTGACATAAACAGTAGAAACACATAGATAATGTGCTGGAACTAAAAACTCAAGAAAACGAGTGTTAACTTTCAGCTTTTTTGCTGAAGAACCTTTTGTTCATCAAACCCTCGACAGCTGAATATGGTGTTTTATTCAATATTCTCTAAAAATAATCACAAAGACGACAAAGAGAGAGAGATGAGGTGTTTATAAAAGGTGTTTGTGTTTGATCTAGACCTGGTCCAGACAACAACATCTGGACGTACAGGTCTTGGTTGTAACTGGATCGACTCAGATCCTGGTCTGAATCATCCGTTAACGACTTCTTTCCTCCTACTGTCGTCCTCAGACTCTGTGATCTTCTACACATCAAGGTGACTTACAGTGTCACTCTTCTCCATCATAAATCTCTCTGTGTTTGGATTTTCCTGAAGGTCACGGTCACCTTCACTAACCCTCCTTCAACTCTCTTCTTTATCTTCTTTCATCCTTCACTTCCTGTTCTCACAGTTGGCACTCACCTTGAACAATCTGTGCTCTTCTTTGAGTAAATCTTCCTTTCTGGCTTCAGCAGCGTCTTCACTCCTCCAAGTTTCCAAATGTTGCAGTTTCTTCCTCAATGTTTCTGAATCGTAGCTGTTTTTGCGTCGTTGTTGCCTCCGATTACTTTGAGAACCTGAGTTTCCCTGTCGTCGTGTTTTATCTCTTCAACCTTTCAAGCTTCTCGTTTCACCTTTAATACAAATTATAAACCTCTGAGCGTCTGAACGACGTTGACCGTCTCCTGATGGTCGACTGTCTCCTGGGTTCTGTGGGTTCGTTGGGTATTTTCTTATCTCTTTTACCTTCCACATTTAGCCCTGTACTTAAGACCTTATCACCACCGTGCCCTTCATCATAGTGCCAGTGTGTGTGTGTGTGTGTGTGTGTGTGTGTGGCACTGAAACAAAGATACTTACTGTACAAATGTGCCAGTGTTGTCTGTGTGTGTTCAAGTGTGTAAGTTTAGGGGTTGAGAGAGTGTCGTACCCTGGAAGGAATGTGCCACTTTACACACGCACACACACACACACACACACACACGCACACGCACACGCACACACACACACACACACACACACACACACACACACACACACACACTTCTTAAAGCTGAAATAATTAAGTTGACCACTTGGGGGCAGCAGAAAGACGCTATGACCTTCCATTTAGCTAGCATATTGATTACAGAAGGAGAAAGTTAGAAACACAGGGAGGACGTCAGATCAGACGCTGGTTTATACATTTACTGTTAAAATAGAAATATAAAGACTTTACAACTAGATTGTTATTGCTTTGACTACAAAATCAGGTAAACCAGGACACAGCAATCTGAAAAAGGCTGGAAATCCTGGAGGAACTGTTTAGCTCTGTGTTTGGTCTCCACCATCTCCTTCATGAATCTGCAGCTGATACGAAGAGGAAACTAAAAGCTCAGATTTCCATAATGAGAGTGAAGGACAGTGAATGTGACGGCCATAAAATGAAAACAATGAGCTAAAAGAAGCTAAAAAGCTCAGCACAACGAGCTGTATTTTGATGAGAAGAAAATAAATCAAATCGTTATTACTTCTTCATCGTCCGTGTCCCACATTTTGTTCCCAACATGAGGTTCGGAGGCAGCAGGTCGTCTGGCAGCAGCTTCAGGTTGTCAGATGGTCACTGAGGTAAACAGGACGCCGACCTGATGATGACCGACCAGACCAGATCTGACTCCGTCTCTCCGAGCCAAAAGATCGCCAACAAACCAACAAATCACAGCACGGCGCAAAAACACAAATATAAATCATAAACAACACAAACGAGAACCACAGTTCTGATCTGGTCCCTGAGGGTCCTGATCTGCATCACATCCAGGTTTCAGACGGTTAAAACCAACACAGAGACCAATCTCCACTTGTTCAGGGAGAAAACGATTAATCAGCTGTTAAATCAACTCATCATCACATCAGTGGCCTGAATAACAGCTGAGTCCTGTCTGCAGTCATCGCCGCCACAACCGATCCCTGGAGACTCGCTGCTTTGGTAAATCTCCTCTTGAAGCTAAATATTAATTAGGAGACACATTTTTTATAAAGGTGGTGAAAAAAATAAAAATAAAAGAAAGCTGCGTCTCTGACCAGGAGGTTTCTAACTTTCTCTCTCCCTCAGATCTTCTTAATGAATTCTCAAACACACAAAGCTTTTCTGAAGAGAAATCTCTGTGATCTCGTCCTGAAGTGAACCAGCTACAGACTCTTCACTTTCACTGCAGATGAAGAAAAATCCACACACGTTACACACTTCCTTCAGAGTCTTAATTCACAGATAAAAGTCGATCCGATCATTTCACCACGATGTCACCAGATGTTGATGTTTAACATCTGTGACTGACAACAACATGTTCAGGTCGTTTGTTTTCTGTTTCTGCCTCAGAAAGATGAAAAGACAGTGGACGAGTTCAGCGACACAACGTTTTGTTACAGTTTCCTGATTGAAGACATGTTTAGTTGCAACGTTGTTCAACCATCATCAACGGTCTGTTGAGGTAGTTTTCTCCCATTTGGTCGGTTTGTTCAAGGAGTTAACCAATCAGAGCCAACGTGTACATAAACCCCGCCCATTTAAAAAGCCGGTGTATAAAATAGCTTTTAGCCATCTAGTTCTTATAAATTCATCCAAAACCGTTTTCTCTTCTCCTCAGTGGAGGACGTAAGAAGACACATCTGAGATATGTATGCAGAGTTTGATAAGAAAGTAAGAACTTGTTTTTGTTTATGTTCATGGACTAAGATTATTTAAAGTCACACTGAATCTCCTTTTGACTGATCTGGTCAGAGACCAGAAGCTCGATCCAGGACTAAGAGATTATAAATCTCATGTGGTATGAACATGAATCCTGCAGGAGTAGTTTGAACTTGGAGAAGGCACCTGGACCATCTTGTACATTGGATGTAATTATTAAGTTAAGCACAACATCAAGTCAACCTGTGACTGTTTAGACCATCAACACCATGTCTGAGGGTTGATGGAGGCTCCATCTTAAAGGTGGATGATGGAGAAACTTCAACAATATCAATATAAACACACATTTACATTTAGTGAAAAAAGAACAACTTTAGTTCTTTAGTTCAGACTCATTCATTGTCTATGAAGATTGTTGTAGCTCCATGTTTTAAAGTGCTGGATAAACTTCATAATATTCTTCTGTTTTATTAACATGTACTTGTACTTTTACTTTCTACACTTAACTACATTTACTTATAGATTACTGTCATACTGAAGTACAGTAAATACTAGATACTTTAAGACTTTTACTGGAGAATCATTCTAGTGACGACTTGAACTTCTACCAAAGTTATTTTATTCTACTCTAGTGTCTCTACTTCTACTCTAGTGTCTCTACTTCTACTCTAGTGAGACTCTCAGTCAGAGGCAACATGTGTTCAGTTTCTTTCTCATTACATTCAGCTCCTCTTCCTCCTCCATCCATCATCAGGTCAGACTTGAAAAGAGCTGAGCAATAAAATCTAAATGTGTGGGCTGTTGAATGTCACACCATTTGAGAAGGAGAGAATGTGCGTGTTAATTAAAGTGAAGCGAATGAGAAGAGAGAATCTGTGGCGTATTAACACAGCGGAATAATGTGATCACTCGCTGAGGTGGACAGAGAGGAGAGAGGGGGAGGGAAGAAGAAAAACAACAACAACAACAACAACAGAGAAGACACAACAGAGGGAAGAATTTTAAAATGTGTTTATGTGGATTTACACATTTTAACGAGAAGAAGAGAAACAGATAAACACTGAATACCTTCACTTCATCTGAGGAAGGTCAGCAGGTCATCAGGACACGCACAGGTACAGCATCTGTGCACACACACAATCTCTCTCTCTCTCTCTCTCTCTCTCTCTCACTCTCACACACACACACACACACACACACACACACACACACACACACACACACACACACACACACACACACACACACACACACACACACACACACACACACACACACACACACACGAACCAAATTCAGCCGTAATCACATTAACATCATCATTATTCCTGGTTTCTAATTGACCAACGGCAACTATAAATACAGTGCATGTTATTTATAATGTAAGGGATATTATAATGATGGTAACCATAGCAACAACACTGATGCTTCAGGCTCCTGTTTGGTAGTTTTAACTCATCTATTTTTCTATGGTTTGGTATTTTTATTTGTACCTGGTTGTTCCTGATTCATTATTTAGGTTAAAAATCCTCTAAGTTCCAATTCAATTCAATTCAAATCAATTAAATTAATTTTCAATTAAATTAGATGAATCAAAAGTTATTGGTCACTTACATTAATGTTTGTAGAAGAAGAAGCTCCTCCTCATTCAGCTGATGTTGGCGACAATGGACGCCACGGTGGAGACGTGTGTGTGTGTGTGTGTGTGTGCATGTGTGTGCATGTGTCATTAAGTAAAGATTGCACCCACTGACCAAAGTGCACCCATCACACATTTCATTCACACACATGACATGAAGGTCAAACAGGTACATTATATATATGCTGTGTGTGTGTGTGTGTGTGTGTGTTCGTACATTACTGATCTGCTCCTGGGTCCTTCTGAGTCTTTGCATCTCTGGAGTATCGGAGACAATGCTGAACCCTCGACCTTTACTCTCCTCAAAATCCTTCTTGTATTTCACCTGCAGAACAGAGACACAAATACTGGACATTAAAATAATATTAACAATAATAAACTTTACTTATGAGGCCTCACACTTTTTAAAAAATGTGTCGTAAGGTTGAAGGAACAAACCCAGCACATCTACTGTCAGCAGGGTTGACCCAGGATGGCGTCCAGACTCATGTGGAGTCGGTAGGTTGTTGATGTTCACAGAGGACCTGGTAGTTTTCAATATTGATATTTGATTTGATATTTTCCTGCAGACGTGATGATGTCCTGCTGACCCTTTGGTGACTTCCAGATAAAAGTGCGGCTGTGTGTTGGTGATACATGGTGTGACGATTAAAAACATTAAGCTGTTAGCTGTTCTGTTCATCACGGCAGTGGTTTGTTGTTTTCTCTGATTATTTGACCTACTTTGTTGTTTTTATTTTAAAAGTCAAACTGAGACCGACACTTCAGCTTCAACTCTGTGAATCTAACTCCTGTTGTTGCGCTAAAAGTTAACTTGGTCTGCTAAAGCTAACGTGACGGTGTCCTGCCTCAGTTTCTATGACAACACTGACATCTAGTGGTCAGAAGTGAAGACACAACCGTTAAATAAACAACTGTTTCTACCAAAAACTTGCTGCATGTTTTGTGATTTTACATTGCGATAAATTGAATCATCATCAGTGTGAGAAGAACTGGAATAAATGAAATAAAAATACAAATAATTGTCTGTGTATCAGTGGTTTAGTTCAGTCACGTCCCATCATGCAGCCGGCCACCAGGGGGCGAACCTGGTGTTTTAGTTTCACTTTCACAACCTACAGTTTCTACATCCACACGATGAAGAAATAGACCAGAATGCATTGCAGCTGGGACACGGATCTTCGTTATAAGTTACTGAGAGAAACCGAACATTGCGTCGCATCAAGCG